>MUZC01000112.1:1071850-1092121 GCA_002072015.1 Radix auricularia | reverse complement strand
AATGCAAAGAGTGACTAAAACTAGTCGTAGCAGAAGTTGCGTATGTCGTAGCACTAGTTTCCTGACTAGCGCTACGACATGTCGTAACGCTAGCAACATCCGACCGGGTCGTCTGCCGCTACGACAAAATTGTCGTAGCGCTAGCCACATCCTATTATTATATTATAATTATATATAAATATAAATTTATATGAGTCAATGAGTATAGTCTAGTATAAGTATAGTGTGTATAGCTACTGTAGAGTAGTAGAGTCTATATAGATTATAGAGACATGCATTATTTTATGTTGTATTTTAGCTATTACAGCGCTAATTTTAAGTCTTATTAATTTCTAAGGCTTTTTCGGCCTTTGAAGCTACATTCATTATGATTCATTATTGGAGTAATATACATCCATTTTGTTTATCTAGCATTCTTCTTGCTGGGTTGTCACAGTAAGATGCCAAAAGAAATTTTCTCACTTAAAAAAAAAAATCAAACATCTAGTTCATCTAGAAACGAAAAAAAAAATTGTCTTTACTTTAAAATATTTATTTATCTTCTAACAACATTAAAATAGATGAATAATAATTTAAAAAAAAACATCTTCAGACATCTTTAGAATGGGTGGTTTCAGGTAAAAAAAATTTGACAAGCAGGGTGCTAGATAAACAAAATGGATGTATCGTGACTGTACAACAAATCGTCTGCCACACCGTATCTTATCTTATCTTATATGTTACAGCCGCTCCTTCTGTACAGAAGATTATTGCGTCCTACATTTTTCTATGGTTTGTGTTTAGTCCTGTATTTTTTATTAGAGTTTTAAATGATGATAAAGTGTTGGCTTTCCTGGTCTCTTCAGGCAACCCATTCCATGCCCGAATACCGGATTGGAAGAAAGAAAACTTGTATGTGTTTGTTATTGCATACAGAATAAGAAAGGTGTTTTTATCTTTATGTCTATCTGAGGGTTGTATTAAGTTATCTTTGTGTTGTATTTCTAAACATGTAAACAAGTGGAAGTTACTCACTCGTCTAAAAATGTTTACATGTGCTGAATGAATCAGATTATGTATTCATTAATGGGGCAAATCAGGGAGTCCAGACCTCGTGACCACCTAATTACAATAAACCAGTCAGAAACTACTTGACAACAGTAAGGAATAAATACAGATGTAGCGGAAGTTACTTTCTTTCCATTCCAAGACACCAACAAAATGGGGGTGATAGAATGTTTCAGCTAAGAGCCTTCCACAACAAACAACAATACACAAATAAAACGAATAAAAAGAAATGAAAAATAAAGATTTAGGGGTGAAGTTCAAAAAAGTCAATGAAAGCAAAGTAGAAAAAGAGTAGTGTGTTCTTATATAGGAAAGGAGAGAGTGGGTGTCAAAAACGATTAGGTGGTCAGCGCAAGACGCCAGCAGGATAAGAACATAGCCATGAGCTGAGTCTCGTAGGATAGAATCTGAATCCATCCTTAGTTATGAAGAGCCAACATATTTCATAATCAACTTGGTGCACCCGACCAGTGCAGAGAGTTAACCTGATCTCCTGACTGCAGTCCTGCCCAGGCCGAATAGTCATAACACAGGATCAGGGTCTGGACCAGACGCAGTCCAAAGCATCTTGCATCAGGCACCCTCCCTCAAACCTGGATGGACAACATACGAGTTTTAGGGGGACGATTCAAGTTACAGCGCTATTCACATATTACCAGTTAGTCACATCTAAGTGCTAACTGAAGCCAGTTGTCACATTTGAGCTTACTGAAGCTAACTTGACACGAACCCCTGCTTGCTGAAGCCAGCCTGTCACATAAACACTGTGCTCGCTGAAGACCGTCTTGACCTGAGACGAAATACCCAACTCCTTCAAGAAGAATAGGAGCACCCCGAATGACCCACTTCTCCAACACTCAGTAGCCATCATCAGTGAACAGTCATCGGACGTTGCAGTACCAACTACACCACAGTTTACACCTAGAGAAAGCAGGGACCTGGAGTAGGGCGAGAAAATCCAACCAAAAACATTAAGTTATTATGGCAAGGGACCTGATGATGATAATTACCTTGCATTAATATTAGGTTAACTATTATCTCATATCGGCTTATGTGCAAGTTTTATATTAAATGTCTTTAAATTAAATTTCCATCAATTTTAGTCTCTTGTTTGTTGTATGCGAGAAGATCACTTAAGTATACCTTGTGAGCGTGAAGATTATCATACAAATAATACCCTAGACAACAAGCCATATAAATCAATGTCTTTATCGCTACAGTGACCAGATTATGTGTCATTTAGAGCCCAAAAATGCCTTAGAAATTAATAAGACAATTTAGCGCTGTAATAGCTAAAATACAACATATAACAATGCATTTAATAAATAAAAAATGTAATTTCTCACGAGAAAATTAAATTTTGCGTTGAAATAATATACGTGAAAAAACTGCAGGATTACCAATTTTAAATAGACTTATTTAACAATATTTATTAATTAAAATAGTATATAGCTTATACTATACTACACTATACATGGACATCATTATTCATTATTAAGGCTGGTAATGATTAATTTAAATTTAATAGTTAACTTTTGAAAAATAAACAATTAATTTCATGAATTAATAATTAATTTCAATTAAAGCCAAACGGCTCAAGTAGGGCTGCGGAAATTATCGATTAATTTCTCGATTAATCTGTAAAATTTTTTATCAATTAAAATTATTTTAATCAATAAAATAGTGATTAAAATTAAGTAAACAATTTTTGATTATGTGAGAGATATATTAATAAACAAATTAATTAATAATAGTTTGATTTTTTAACGTACAACGTTAAAAAATGTAAAAATAAAAGATTTTTAAAGTGTAAACTTTAAAATAATCTGTTTTATAAGGAAAATGATATAAAAAATTTAACATTGTTTTTACTTAATTAAAAATAACAAAATTTAAATTCATTGACATCATTTTGAACTACTTATATTTAAATTTTAAAAAAATGTTAATTGCCTGTTTTTGTTACATCCCTTGCAATTTTCAGTTTAATGATGTCATACATCTTATTTTAAGTTTAAAATCAAAATTATCTATCAATTATTCGGTAATTTCTCAAAAGTTAACGATTAAATTTAAAATAATCGATAACAGCCCTAGTCTCAAGGTAAGTAACAAACCCAGGTAATTAACAATTTTTTGGTTTACTAAGCTATTTCCCCTGTCTAAAAGACATAGAAAAATAATATTTTGAACTTTTTAAACTGCTATGGACTCTTGTACTATGTTCCTTAGCAATACAGATCCTGCGCTCTAGGCTAATATTTTGTTAGATTAGTTATTTTTTTAATAAATTGAAAAAACAATTGAATTTTTATCGTTTAAAATTATCTTAATCGATTAAATATCAATAAAAAATTTAATGTTAATCTAGAAATTTATCGTTAATTTCCACAGCCCTATTCATTATGATTATCAAAATAATTTCCAAGAAGAATTGGGGCATTTAAAGTATTACAGGTAGTTTTAATCATAAATGGTTTTTAGTTTTTACCTCTCTTTGTGTTAACATTTTGACAAAAATATTCCATTACTGGTATGTAGTTATTACATCTAACATTAGATTTGAAGTCCATCATAAATGACTTGGCGTTTTCTAGCCATCTCCCCGCATGATAATCTTATTGAAATATATTTAATTTAAATGTTAAAAATATCTAATTTCTTATTACTGCAAATTATATATATAGTAGGGCTGTTATTGATTAATTTAAAATTAATTGTTAACTTTTGAAAAATTGAGGATTGACTCTTAATCTGAATAAGGTTTTTGGAAAACTTCTGCCTCAGTGCTGAAGAATTTCCCGAATTGCGATCAATCGGTGGTTATAAAATTTAAAAAGTTGCGTAAAATCCATTTATATTATTATTGTCATAGTGATGTCATCTTTTAGAATAAGATTGGTTATTTTAGGTATCCGAAAGACCGTTTAGCATTTAAAACTATTTTTACCTGTAGTTTAGTACTATTATTTTAGTAATAAAGTATAGCAAAATCGCATCTGCGAAAAAAAAAACGTAAAAACTTCCAAAAAACTTCACGAATCAAGTGATAACACTAGCGAAGGAAACAGCGCCAATGCCGGAAGTCGAAAACATTGTTTTTCACGCACCGAAGAGTTTTTATTTTATGTAATTTCATTTCTAAAGAGAGTTCTATCGAGTCGCGCATTATCACGCTTTAGTAAAAAAGGTAAATCGCGGATAATCGCGCATTGGCACATTAAGAGTTAATTATCGTTATTTTTTATATAAGCCAAAAATTAAAATTTATGATGTCATAAGTAATACTGATTACACGTTCTTGTATAAAATCTAAATGACACTGGGATGTCTCCTTTATATGTCATCTTTTAACCAACTACGCAAAAAGACATAACCAAGTGAATTGCAATTCGGGAAATTCTTACGGTACTGAGGCTGAAGTTTTCCGAAAACCTTATGGCACATTAAGAGGTAATTATAATTTGTATATTTTTAGTGAACAAACTTCTCCCCGAGTATTATTATAATTTATTAATTTATGTAGACGGGAATTTAGTAAAATAAAATTTTGTTCAAAATATTATTTTTCTGTGTCTATGAGACAGGGGAAATAACTCAATAAAACAAAATAATTCTATTACCTGTTTTTGTTACTTCCCTTGAGATGTTTGGCTTTAATAAAAATTAAGGATTAATTCATGAAATTAATAATTAATTTTCCAAAAGTTAATGATAAAATTTAAATTAATCATTACCAGCCCTACTTTGAATATTACAAGTATTTTTTGAAACTCCTCCAGGACAACAAGTTTCTTTTTAAGACTAAAAGAGTATAGTCTTGAAGTTGTGATAATAAAATTTATTAAGATTTGTTTAGTGAATAGGCATTATTAATTATTATTATTTAAAATGACATAACTATGTTAAAATTAAAAGAAATGTTACATATTTTTTATTGAGACATTAAAATCCCTAATGGGATTTTAAACTATAGATTTTCTAACACAATATTATTATTGCCTTCATTAACTTCATATTTAATTTGTAATGTATAATTACAATTGTATTGTAATGTAGATTACAACCAAGTTTATTTTTTGCAATAAAGAGTACTTCATATTTAGTAATAACCATAATTTGAATGCAGTTGTAAAAAAATATTTAATATTTATGATTAAAGTAATGCATTTTATATGCAGAAATCTAATCATACTTAAATTGCATTGTAATTGTATTGGAAAATTAAGTTGAAATTGATGCTTTGATCTCTTTAAAAATGTAACTTAAATTCTTTTTTTTCCCCTCCAGATGGACAAATTAGTAAATAAAGCCTTACATTTTAGATCCCGAAATATTCTTTGGAAACATGTCTGGTATAGACATTTTGTACAACAAAGATGTTTTAGAAAAAAATGTAGCAGAAACCTTCTATCACAGCTTACAACAATCTATTCAGGCACTCTATGCAGACATAATACAGCATCAAAGGTACATTTTTAATTTTAAAAATTATTTTTTTCCAATAATATAATTAAAGGCATGAATTTTGTTTTGCCTTTTGAGGGTCTATAAACTTAATCAAATGATTGAATTACCTTAAAATCTCACCAGTTACTCTTGTTTCAGCTTTCAAACAACTTTAAAGAACAGATCAAAGCACTTTCTTCTCTAATCCTGAGATCAAATTTGTTTTTGACCAAAATGCAAACACCAATGTCATATATGGGTAATTTGATTTTCAAATCAACTTTATTTAAAATGATAAATTCTTTTACGAAATTAGTAAATTTATTCATTGAATTTCCATGATTTTATATATATATTTTTTTTAAAGTTTAAGATTTAATTGTGTCAGTCTATATATGCACTCCCAGACCCTTCGAACAGACTGTATGCATCAAATGATAACCAAAAACAGAACAAATTTGATAAGAAAGACACAGAATATGATGATAAAGATAAATCTGGCAGACATGATGGAGATAAACCTCAAGATGAAGAAGAGGAAGAGGCAAGGAAAAAAAGTTAGTTCAACAATTCTTGAAAATTTAAAAATTATTTGGTTAAGTAAATTGTAGCTGTTTTTAAGCATTTCATAAATGTTTAATTTAAATTATTTAATCAAAGAAAAAAAAATCTCTTTTTTTACAAAATTAAAATAAAAAAATTGGTCTTGGTGGGATTAAATCCCTTGTTTATTGTTTATTACTTTGTCCTGGTTAGTACTGTTTTGTTTTGTTTTGTGGATAGCATTCATTTAAAAATGTGAGCTCCTCTACTGATTTTCATTGTCAAGAAGAATTTATCAGAATCATCATTTTTGCATTAACTGCGTTTCATATTTCAGTGGAGTTCATGCGATCTCTTTATACATTTATTACTGTTCTTGTGGTTGCCTGGATTTTGACCCCAAGTACTCGGGAGCAAGACTCATCTGTCAAATATATTTCTTGGAGCGAGTTTTACCATAATATTTTATTAAAAGGAGAGGTAATTATTTGAAAACTAATAAAACATTAGCATATTATTAACATAAATTAAATTTTGTCTGATATTTAATGAAAAAAGTATTTCATATATTTAAAGCTTGTACAAATTATTTTATTTAATAGTTACACAAATTTTAATCATAATACTTTTTAAAAAAATGAAATAAACCTTTTTGTAAAAATTATTTTATTTTAATAGTTACACAAATTTTACTTATAAATAATACTTTAAAAAAAAGAAATAAATAAACAAACATTTTGTCCACTAAATAATGGCCTAAATGTTTACATTATTCTCAGGTTAAAAGCATATATTTACACTTTTCAAATGAAGAGGGTGGTGAGGACATTGCTGTAATTGAAGTTCATGAAGGGGCCATAATAAAAGGCCAGGTAATCATCAGTGTGAACAATCAGTGGATATATTTAAACAATTTTTGTCTAGTTGTGCACAGTTAACTATAGACTGATAATGTTATTTTTAGTGGCTTTGTTTTTGATGGTTTTAGAATAACATTTAAAACTTTTGAGACAAATTATTACTATTTAAGATAAACAAAAGTAATTAATGGTTTTACAGTTTAAATCTTCAATTTTTATTTTGAAAATTTTGAGTTGATTAAGGTCTGATAGAAAATTAAATCTCTAAACTTTTCCATTCCAAGATAGCAAAACAACTAATTTAAAGTTAATTAAATCTGATATAAATATTTCAGTTAGCCCATGGTCGATATGTGATTAAAATTCCTAAAGGTTTCAACTTTGAGGAGAAAATTAGACAAGTGGAAGATGAATTGGGCATGCCTCTCAAGGAGAGAATACCTATTAAATATGGCTACCCTAAGTAAGTTGTTGAAATGATATAAATTAAAACTCAGGACCTGTTTAGTACTACATGCCACCCAATTGAGACAATAACTGTACAAAAAGTACCGAGCACTGTATAACACTATATATAAACTAAAAAAATAAGAAAATACAAAAACATGTAATTTATAATAAGGTTGTTAATGGTTAACTGGTCTTAAGACCAGTTTTATTCCATCTGGACTGTTTAACAGAAACTTCAATTGCTCTGTAAATTAGCATATTACCTGGAGTTCATTTTTTGTATGTCATATCAGTTTAAGCGTAAAATAACCTTTCAATTTAAATATAAATCAACTAACATTATGATTGAAGCGACCAATCCCCACAGCTACTTCCCACCCTGGGACCCAAGTCCACCTATAAAAATCAAAGAAAATTTAAGCAACATAGGAATAAAATCTGACTACGCAAATAACATACTGAAAGAAACTGTAAAAAACTACATCAGACATCAATACCCTGAAAACTCATGGGTAAGAGTCTACACCGATGGCTCGTCAGTAAAAAACACAAAAAATGGAGGAGCCGGCATCCTCATAGAATGGCCAAATGGAGAACACCTTGAAAAAGCAACTGCCATAGGAAGCCTCTCAGATAGCACTAAAGCAGAAAGAAAAGCACTAGAGTTTGCTGCAAAAATTTGAACAACCCACCCGCTCTCCAAAAACAGTCATATTGTCATCCTCACTGATACAAAAAAGTGCTCCAGTCTCTCCAAAACCCAAAGAACTCGATCAATCAATCACTCAATATAGAACTACACAATCTAAGCGAAAGAACAAAAGAACTTATTCTCCAATGGATCCCAGGCCATGTGAAACTTGAAGGAAAGGACACAGCAGACTCCCTGGAAAAAACTGGAGGCAAACAAATCCAGACAGACCAACCCCTACACCCCAAAGAAATAAAGGGGTTTCTCAAAAGCAGTGAAGCAGAAAGATGGTCCGAGCTGAAAGTCAACCATCCAGAAGGGGATGCATTCTTTAAACTCTTTAAACGCCTATTTCAAAACATCATGTTCAGGCTAAGGACGGGCCACAATAAACTTAGGCAGCACTTGTTCCGCAAACTTTGAATTGGAGAAACCGAAATGTGCCCCTGCGGAACAGCTGCAGAGAACGCGGAACATGTGCTGCAAAACTGCCCTCTGTACCTCCATACGCGGGCGTCCATTTGGCCCCAGGAAACTACCCCCCCACGATAAACTGTATGGGGGACTGAGCCAATTGACAGCCACAGTGCAGTACATCACGGATATAGGGGTTGTGATCTAAATCCTCCTTCAATAAGATTTTTAGAACGCAGAAGAAGAAAAAATATAAATCAACTGAGTTTACAAATGAAAGAATAATAAGGCATTTAAAAAAAATTCCCTTATCACCGTTTACTCCCTACTTTGACACAAGGTATTTTTAAAATTTCCCTGAGTTGATGGGCAAACCATTTTAGAGTTGTAAAAACAATGTCACAAACTGGTGGTGTGGGGCGAGAGTTTTGCTTATTTTGTTACATTCTCTTGTGGGTTTTAAGAACTAATAAAAGATACCACACTTCTACTAATGGCTGGGTTTTTACCCATGTTTTGTTTGTTTTTTTCTGTTTAGCTCAGTATTTTTATAATTTAAAAAAAATTTGCCTAGTTAATAGGCAAAAGAGCTGAGCTGAACACAAGTGGCATCAAAAGGCAGCATTGGATAACGCAAGCCTCGTGCATTATTGAGCTTAATACATTCTACTGTTGGTTCTCAGAACTTAAGGAAAAATACCTTGTTCTTTGTCTTTTTCTTGAACGGTTAACCATCCCTCAAAAATGAGCGGTCTGAACAACCTTAATTTACAAATTTTAATCATTTCAATATCAAGTTCAGGATAGCCAACCTTCTTTGCAGGCCAGGCACATAATTTAGCATTTCTACATCAGCTCTTCTGAATAGCGAAGTCAATAGTGCGCTCGCCTCACAAGCTGAGGGGCATGGGATTGAACCCACACAAGGCCACAATAAAAATGATGAATGACTTGCACTAAGAAAAGTCCTCCACTGACCTTGAAGGGAGTCGGGGCCCCTACCAAGGTCTACCTAGCCCCTAGTAAGTTCTAATGGAAACATTAGGACCCCCTACAACCACCAGTCATGGGACTTAAATTAAAAAAAAAAAAAACCACTGTCAGCAAGTAAAAAAAGTTATTGAATTAGATTTTCAATTGGATAACAGTTAAGATAAAGTTATATTCCTTGGTTAATTATGCAATCTTTCATATGCAAATTAACAGTTATTCCCTGCCTTATTTTGAAACAAAGTGGTTGAAGCTAATTAGGATAGTTACTTGGTTAGTATAAGGATAAGCAATATTCAGTGTATTTGTATTTTTTATGATTTACCAACATCTTTAACTTTGTGTACAGCCGAATATTTTTATGTAAATCCAGTGAAAATCCATAAAGTAGCCATGGATGTCTGTACAGCTCTAAAAATATGTCAACCCATACACATTGCAAGTGTACTGTACTAGCAGTCTGTACATCTCTAAAAATATGTCAACCCATACATATTGCAAGTGAACAGTACAAGCAGCCAAGTGTTAATCCTTACCCACCCTGTCCCTTAAAACACTAAATACTGTAGTGATAGATATATGTTTATTACACACTGATTTTTTAAAAGAAATCTAATTAAAAGCTTATCTGCTAGCTGACTACTTATTTCCCCTTGAAAATCTATTTACACCTGTATTTGTAACGCTGTTTAGTATTTCTTTTCCAAAGGTTTACCTTTAAATATTGAAAAGCAAAAAATTATTTTTCTCAGCTCATGGGTAATGCTTGTGATGCAGCTAGCCATTGGTCTTGTACTTTTCTTCTTCATTCGTCAAGTTTTCAACTCTTTCATGAAAGGGAAAGATGGTAATATGACAGACATGATGGATATTTTCTCTGTAAGTATTTTCACTTCCCAATTGTATGCCTATTGAATGCTCAGTGTAGAAGTTTTTTTATAATGACTTTTATGATTGCCTCAATTATTGGAAGAAGTTTACAAAAGTCTTTCTCAATTTTTCCAAGACATTATTTTTTTTAAAGGGATACCCCCCCCCCCATTTTTACAATAAATTTTTAAAAAGTTTATTAACTGATGAATATATGATTTAATCCATAAATTCATTCTAATCTTTGACAAATACTTTTGTAATTAATATTTTAAAATCAGTTTTTAGCTTGCAGTAAAGGCAAGTATAAATAATATTTTTTAAAGAGCCAGACTGACTTTATTCATTGGTATATAAAATAAACAAAAGTAACATGTTATAGTTACAAAAAGGTTGATATTGATATATAGCTACTTCTATCAAGGGTGGCATCCGACAAGCTAAGTTCACCAGAGTGGATATCGCATCCAAAGGTTCTAAAGCTGTGAGTTTCAAGGATGTGGCTGGATTGAAGGAAGCCAAAATAGAAATAATGGAGTTTGTTGACTATTTAACAAACACACAAAAATTCAAGGTAAATCAATGATTGTAGAACAGACATGTGCCATTTATATAAAAGGTGGCTGTGAAAGAAAGCACCATACATTTAAGAAATTTTCATTATGTTTTGCTTAATTACAGCTTATAAATTTAAACCTTTTTTTTTGTACAGAATCTTGGAGCCAAAACTCCTCGAGGTGCTCTATTGTTAGGACCACCAGGTTGTGGTAAAACCCTGCTAGCAAGGGCTCTGGCTACTGAGGCAAAAGTTCCATTCTTAGCCATGGCAGGCTCTGAGTTTGTAGAAATGATTGGGGGTAAGTTTTATACATACACTAGGTTTAACCCGCTAAACAAATGAGGCTACATTTATCAAAGAATCCCAATTATTGTAAATGTAAAGAAAAGGAAACCAAAGCATTTGATTTCGGCTCCAGAAGTGAAAAATATAATAATATATCTTAATTATTATGCAAGCTGCAAAAAACAGTTGAAGGTGTGAGGGGGAAGCTTCCCAAAGTCCCATGCATCACTATACCACTGGTTTTTGTGTGGGGATGGGAGCTGTGGGGAATGCAGTGGTGGAATTTTTCAAAGTGGTACCAGCTCAGAATAATCCATCCTAACGGAAAATATCATTTTTAACTGTGCTCCATAAAAAAAGTAGCCATTAGAAAATAAAATTCCACCAATGCAGGCAGGTTAAGAGGTTGCCTAAGGGGGTTAATATGAGGGGAGATACCATGTTTTAACTGCTTTGGTTGACACTAAGCCTAGTGACACCTCTGACTAAACATTTTCACACTGTGCCCTACAGGTGTTGGTGCAGCCAGGGTGAGGAACTTGTTTAAGGAAGCCAGAAACAAAGCACCCTGTATCATATACATTGATGAGATTGATGCCATCGGTCGCAGCAGGGGTGGGTAAGTTTGCTTTCCTTAAACTGCACCATTTTTTCCTTACATGTTTATACATGTTTCCACCAGTTTTTCAGACAAACATGTACATTTGTATTAAATCAATGAGTTTAAAATGTGATAATTTAAAAAAAATTTTAAAAAAACTTTTGTTAAATTTTGGTGATTAAAATTGATAAACGTTATAATAGTTTAACTTCTTCAAGTGCACTTAACAGTCATTTGACATTTACATCCACTGCATGTTCCTATTTTGACACCATAGATCTGCTAGTGTTGGAGGGGAGGATGAACACACACTCAACCAGCTGCTTGTAGAAATGGATGGCATAAACACCCAGGAAGGTGTCATCATGCTGGCCGCAACCAACAGGGCTGACATACTGGATAAGGTCTGTTGTCTGTGACAGTGGATCTCATTACCATGTCATGTCTCTGACCTGCCCTTAAGTCACAGGATACAAAAGTTAATCAGTTGTCTGTCCTCATCTTGATTAAATGGAGGCTCACTTACTTGTGTTAAAAAAAAAATTAAAAATTTAATACCTCTGTGAAGTAATAATATTCAAATGGTCTCTGTGCCTCCTTGTTTGCCCTCTTATGCTGATTAAATATGCAGTAAATTGGGTAATAAGGTTATTATATTTATTGAATCATCATTTTATTATTTATCCATCTAGGCTCTGCTCCGTCCAGGACGTTTTGACCGCCACATCATGATTGACCTGCCCACCATGATAGAGAGGGAAGAAATATTCATGGTTTACTTAAACAAGCTAAAGCTGGCTGAACCTGCTGAAACATATGCCAAAACTCTCTCTCGCCTCACACCTGGCATGAGCGGTCAGTTTGATTTTTGTTTGGCAAAAGAGAAATAGGTCTAAATAACAAAAATTTGTATCCAATATAAAATGTAGATCTCATTTAAATAAAAAATAGATTTGTGCTTCTTAATCAACTAAAGAGTTATTCTTATTAGTCACTAAATTATGTCTAAGGATTTATCACTGCTTTAGTCATTCAGGAATAATTTTCATTTTTTTTTTTACATGAGATCTAGTATATATATATAATTATTTACATTGAATAAAGCCATTGATGTTAAATAATAACACATAATTCCACAATATATATGTAGCCTATTTAGAAAATAGTGAGTCCTTTGCAATTTGAAAATTATTTTTATTGGTACTTTTTAATAACGGCATTATGCAACTTCTTTATTTTTTAAACTTGGAGCTACATTAAATTTTTTAAGCTTAAGCACAGAAAATACTCATTTAATAAAAACAACTTTAAAAAAATGTTATAATGATATTGTAACATTTTGAAAATTTTCTAATGAATAACTTTTTAAAATTTGAAATATTTTATTGACCAGGTGCTGACATTGGTAATATTTGTAATGAGGCTGCTATACATGCTGCTCGAGAAAAGAGTTCAGTTGTTGACAAAAAAGATTTTGAATATGCAGTAGAAAGAGTCATAGCTGGTTAGTACATGTCATTTGTTAAAAAAATTCATTCTTAGAAAAATAATTTTTTTAGACAATTGTTACTAGCAAACTTAAGTGAAATCAAGAGATTTAAAAATCAATATTAGTTTATAGCCATTCTAAAGTTAATAATCAAAATGCAATTCAAATTAACCTTTATGTTTTCATATTCTTAAACTTTAGACCTTCATCTACTATAGGAAATAAAAACCCCAAACTCATGAGCTTATGATGTGTGTTTCTTGTCTTTAAATAGTCTGATCTGAATATATTTTAAGGTGTGGAAAAGAAAACACGTCTCCTGTCCCCCACTGAAAAGAAGGTGGTTGCTTACCATGAAAGTGGTCATGCCCTTGTTGGATGGATGCTTAAATATACAGATGCCCTGCTTCGGGTATGGATAAATGCTGCTAAAGATTTGTGCAAAACCTCATAATTTTTACATCTAACTGAAATCAACGTTAAGATTTTTACAAGAGTACTATTTTTGTTCAAATTTTTCACAGTTAGATTAGTAAAAAAGGAACAGTAATTAACAAAAATATATTTTAATAAAAAAGATATTTATTTCAATCTATTGTTTATTACATGTATAATTTTATTTTTAATTGCTCAATATACACCTTGAACCAAAGGAAGAATTTACAAAGGATTAAGATCATGGCATTCATTCTTGCACAAATACTTATTTCAAAATGAAGTGAATATAGCATGAAAGATATGCACAAAAAGAACAACTCTTTTTCATTACGTCCAATCAAAGACATTTTGACCATATTAAAATTTTATATTTTAATAGCAAAATAAAATGATTTAAGTGTTAGTTTCATTTTTTTTGTTGAAACTGTTGAACCGCTGAACCATATGAAATACATAATGTTTTCAACTTTTGAAACAGTAATGTTTAAAATTGAAGTCCAGTTTTGGGCAAAATGGGCAATAAAATATCCTTAAACCTGTGGTTAAAAAATCATGATCATTTTCATTTACTTTTATATTGCATTGCTTCTTCAACTTTTTCTTGAATTTAAATTATTTTTCTTTAGGGCTGCGGAAATTAACGATTAATATCTTAATATCTATATTAATCGTTAAAATGTTTTAACGATTAATTTTTCCTTGAATGATTAATCAACCTACGACTATCAATGTACTGGCTGTCAAAAAATAAAATATTTTGGCTGATAAATATTAACTAATTTCCAGACGTTTACACAATCATTTTGGTTTTAAACCATTGACTGACGTGACTGTTCAAAATGTTGATAAAGCTTATGTGTCCATTGAGAGAAATCCTTTGTCTACTATGAAATGTTCCCCGCTAAGTCTAAGTTTTTTTTTGTTGGTCCGTGTGCAACGTCCATTTTTTGTGCAATATTTTACAAAATTTGCTGCGTGGTGATTCTAAACTCCTGCGTGGCGTCGGTCAAATATCTGCGCAGCTGCGCTGCTTAAAGGGCCCATTGCTACCATGGTTCTAACACTTCGCTTACATATCACCTGCAAACCAAACATCCACTGCAGTATTAGAAACTTCAGTTGAGACAATATAAAGCTATGTGAACAATTGTTCAGCTCAGCTGGTTATATTGTCAATAAGACCCGCTCATAACTTCAACCAACTGATGCCAATACACATGTCTGTTTGCGTTTTTGGTTAAAAGATGTCACATAAAGATTTTTGACAAGTACGCTTAATAAATTTTATTTATTGCACCATAAATTTCTATTTTTTGGTTTAATCAAGATTAGCGATTCATTAATTTTTAAAAAGTTAACGATTAAATTTAAATTAATCGTTAACAGCCCTATTTTGCTTATAGGGAGATTGAAATTTGGTTAGTTTCCAATATAATAGCCCAAGTCACTCACTCACTGTCTCTGTAACGCCATGATGTCATTGTTTGAGCTTATATTTTAATTTTGGAAAAGGGAACAATGTAAGAAGAAGATTTATCATTATTTACAAAATACTTCGTTTACATTTCAGGAAGTTTAATATTGCGTATTTTATCAAACAAAGATAAGTTACATGAGCTTTTGAAAGAAAAAAAATGTGGGCGCCATAGGTGCCCTACAACCCAAGTATATATGTATACATATTTATATATAGATATACAGATTGCTCTGTATTCAAGTGTACTGTAGCATTCTACAGAGTGCCTCATCCACCTTAAAGAAACTAGGGCAGTTTATAAAAATGTGTTCTTGTTTCTTTAGATTTCCATCATACCACGAACCAATAGTGCCTTGGGGTTTGCTCAGTACCTGCCATCAGACCAGAAACTCTATTCTCAGGAAGAGGTGGGTGGGGGAGAGGGTGATGGTCTTTATTTGTAAATTATTGACTACCTCTACCACTTTATTATCTGAGTCAACTTTAGCAAATAACTGGATCATTTGCAATCAAGCATTAGCTCTTTATTGTTGGTGTTATTTACAGCCATTGGTGATAATAGTGTCCTAAATTTTAGGAGTCCTAAATTAAGCTCCATTGCTGTAGGTTGAATTTAAAAAGTATTGAAAATTGTTATTTTAGATTTAAGGCTAAATGATCTAGACAATTAAAATTTTGGCTCATTCTAAGGCAACTTGCTTGAGATATGTTCTTATTAAAACATCTGTCAATCCCAGGAATAAAATACAAATTTATTGTTTTCTTTATACAATTTTTGTGTGTATTTAGTATTTTATTAAAAGCTTTATCACAGCCCTGTTCTATATGATATACCAAGATTAACTGAAGTTCTTTTTATAACTTGTCTTAAATTTATTTTCGTCCCCAGCTGTTTGAGAGAATGTGTATGGCGTTGGGAGGTCGGGCTGCCGAGAGCTTGATATTTAACCATGTTTCTACTGGTATGTATAGAGAAGAGCCACGGTCCCCTAGGATACCCTGAATTTACTTTAAGCGTCATTTTGAAATGTTCATGAGCATGATGAGTTTTGGTGGGCATCAGTTTCATCTTTTGACTGTCATTAATAGGATTGTCCTGTACACCCACAGCATTGACATAAAGGATTTATATTGTACATGTCTGCCCCAAACAGTTAGAGTATATAATTTAATCAACTTATTTGATATTTATTGATAATTTTATCACATTTTAAGGTGCTCATGATGACCTTCAAAGGGTGACAAGAATGGCTTATGATCAGATCCGTTCCTTTGGTATGAATGCTAGAGTTGGCCACCTGTCCTTCCCATCTGACGAAGAAACACCTGGCCAGAAGCCCTACAGTCAGCGGCTGGCCTCCACCATCGACGAAGTGAGCAGATTACAAATTCTCATTGTCATCACTTATTGCAGTTTGAAAACATTTTGGTCTTCAACTAAAATGGTTTCTGTTAGTTCTGTTATTTCCTTCTCTCTCTGTGTTTCAAAAGTCAATAATAATCAAATTCCACTAAGATAGGTAGAGAATTTTGATAGATACCAGAAAACAAATGCATTGAAGCAATTTAGTTGATTACTATAGAGTCTTTGCATTACTTTCATTTTTTCTCTGAAATACTTGAAAAAGTTTTCTGCATGTGAATTGGATATAACATGGTTGTTGTTGAGCTATGCAGTTAAATAGACCTCCATTTATGGTGGCTAATCCATGTCAGGCTCTACCACAAAAAGTGAATTACCCCAAAGTAAAATTCTGTGTTTATTTCCAAGTTAGAGCATAGAAAACCCAATTGCAACCTAAATGACTTTATTCAACATTATTAGTTAATTGTAAAATTATATAACAATTTTTAGTCTGTATCACCCAATATGACAAAATAATTGAAAATAAGACAAAATAGATAATACACATATATTATTATTTTACTTTTAATTACACAAAACCATTAGAAGATGAAAAAAAGTTCATGTTTTTTAGGAAAAGATAGTGTTGCTAGTTGAAAATGTGTTCATTTTCCCCTCCATCACGAGCAAACTGTTGTGTGTCATAGTAAGAAAATGTATAATGTTTAAATGTCTACTGTATTTTTCAATGTACCTAAATTATAAATATTTGCATTTATTATTTATTATAATAGCGAAAAAAATATAATTAAAAAAATTACATTTTCAACTCATTAATTTATAGATATTACATGTTTAGCTGTAAAAGTGGAAGTAGTATTTAAGGTCTGATGGTAAATGAGTGTGGAGTAATGATTAAGGTATTTATTTTAGGATATTAAATCTCTGATCAACACATTGCATCATAAGAAATTCTGTAAATTGTTTATCTCATGGTTTTTCCTCTAGTTCTCTGTCATGTTATCCCCTCTTCTTTATTTTATATTATAGTATATTAGCTTCTGTCCTAAAAATTGGAAGAAAAAAAAACTAAGCCACACTTCATTATCTTGTATTTGTATATCTCATAATTTCTTTTAACTTTACTTGAGGAGACACAGACATACAATGACATCAGTACATGGATGGGGACAAATAGTTATTGTGTTATGTTTTTTTTCTTCTAGGAAGCTAGGATGCTGATTGCCAAGGCTTTCCTCCACACTCAGTCAGTCTTGCAGAATAACAAAGAAAAGTTACATAAGGTAAAACAAATGTTTTAAGCATTCAAATAATTTTTTTAAATTGAATGTTAAATACTGTACAGGTCATGTTAATTAATGGTAATATTAATATTATTTTTGTCATTTGTTGTTACCTTATAGTAACATTTACTAGAGCAGGGGTGTCAAACTCATCTTGAGCTGAATTATCCCACATAATCTCAACTACTTAATTTTCCCCCCTCGTCTCCAGCTGGCTACCACACTGATAGAAAAAGAAGTCTTAACCTACGAAGAGATTGAAAAGCTGATAGGTCCACCAGTCCACGGTAAAAAAAATGTCATTGAGCCCCATGGATGGGAAGGGATTATGCCTGAGGTTAACAACGGGAATAAAAATAAAGGTTGATGTCGTTATGAGACATGGAGCAATCATCTGTAATTTATTGATCAGCTCTTTCAGGGACAATATCAAATACATTAGATGTGAAGGTTTTCCAGAATTTGACAAGAAATTTTTTAAATCTTCACTCTTAAATTGATATTCATTTGATGTGTAAAATTAGAATACTATTTAAATTGAATTTGAATGTAACCTTCAGTTTTTATTCTAATTCTATGCTAAAAAGAGAAGGCATAGAAATAGAATGTTTTACAGATATTATCAACTTTCAAAGCAAGTAAAAGTCAAAATCAGCATGTTTCTTATTTTTCTCTTCAGTGAAAATATCAATGGTCAGAAACATTTAGCCAATTAAAATTATCTTTAAAACATTGATGGATACAAATTATCTACCATGTGAACAACTTGAGCTTTATGGAAAGTGTTGTGTTATTATTTTGTATTCACCTTATATTTGGAAATAAACCAATAAAAATCAGATTCAGTAGAAGTCTGATAAAATAAATGTTAAAAAAACATGAGTGGCTTGTTAGTGTTTGTTTATCATCTTGATGTCCAGCTTGTATTTTTTAAAACACAATGTGGTTGTAGAATTAAACAACCCTTAAAAACAAAGTTTTTGACTATAAATCCCTAATAATATATGAGACAGAGCTAAAAGTATTGATTGATTATATTTAAAATAATATGCACTGTGCGATAAACATTTACAGATTGAACTGACTTTGCTGTAAAATAATGGGGGGTGGTGGTCACTGCTGGCTGGACTGAACTCCAGCGTCATGTGGAGGTGAATAATAGCAAATGGAGACTTATGAGTTTCATAGAGATAAACTAAAAGTGCATTAATTTTATTACTGTACATTTGATCAATCTCAAATTTTGATACATTGCATTGTTAGGTGACATGAGTCCATGTGCAAAATTTCAGCTCGATAGCATCACGGGAAGTGGATCATTTTTTACTTTTGTTTTTCCACCCACCCACAACAAGACAGTGAAGTTAATATAAGGGATTTTTAAAAAATTAGTTTTCAGCATGCTCCACTTGTAATATTATCAGTGACCTTACTTTGACCAGATGCTAGAATCAGTTTTAATAATAACTTTCAGGTCAAAAGTGATAATTCCATATTATATTGTCCTAGTGTTAAAAAAGATTTGATCAAACCAGGTTCTTGCGTGCGTTACACTCTGGTCTTTATCTATTTATTTATATATATTAAGTTATGGAGAGGAACAAGAATCCACTCCAAACTACTTTTCTTTGATATGATTGATGATATTAATCCCGAAAAATAATTTTCAACTACAAAGGTGAACTAATAAATCTTAATAGAAATTTACAAAAGTATTTGAAAAATTTATGTTGCCATAAAGCATAAACATAATGAAATTAATTTTTAAAAATTAAAAATATGTAAGTCCAGTATATTTCTAAAAAAAAAAAAAAATTAAAGAAAGAAATGCTGTACAAGAAGGAACACAGTTCTTGAATCAAATAAGATCAGTGTAATTAATTGAATGGTTTAATTTAATGAAAACATAAAAAAATAATATATTTAAATGAATTGTCAGCATTTTACTTAATTCTGTGTGTGGTTGTTAACATTTTTATTAAAGCATAATAACAATTTTAGGACTTGTTTCTGTTTTTATATTTTGTTGAACAAAAAGATTCAACTGCCATAACTTATCGTGAAAAAAAATCTAACAAGCAAAATGCCTAAGATTTATGATTCATAACCATTTGAGAAGGTTTGAAATTCTTGCTCAATAATTAGCAAACACAAATTATAGGCAATTATAACTCTAAAATATCATTCTATACATTTAAAGAATGGAAATGTACTTAAGAAATTTGAGATACATTTATTCTGTATTTCATCTTACTACTGATGAAAATGAGTAAAGACCTAAGTATATAAATGCTAATGAAATATTACCATTGTGCAGAATTTTTTTCTTCTTATTGACTAGTACACACTAATATTTCTTTATATTTCAAAATAGTGAAGATGACATTTTTATAAATTATTTGATAAGTGAACTAAACATATTGGTCAAATTACAAATTACATATTATTTTTTTTTTTTT
>MUZC01000112.1:1033247-1064150 GCA_002072015.1 Radix auricularia | reverse complement strand
GGGGGTGGGGGATAAAAAATGTTACCCCCATGAAAACTGAGGGAATAGAGTATTGTGACCTTTGACATCACGAACGAAGCGGTCTGCGATAAAATAAGTGCCGTCATTGGCCCTTCTCACCTCAATTAGAAAGAGGAAATTACGATGGTACGGACACGTGACAAGATCTGGAGGTCTCTCAAAGACGATATTGCAAGGCACAGTCCAGGGAAGAAGGAAAAGAGGCAGACCAAGGAAGAGATTGGAGGACAATATCAAAGAGTGGACCGGCCTGTCATTTAGCAATTCCCAGAAGGCAGGTCAGAACCGTGACACATGGCATGAGATAGTGTGCAGCTCAAAATGGTGCCCCAACAACCCAGCGTCGGGTTAAGGGACAGTTCAGTCAGACCTTTGATGTAGCAAAAAGTTCACGACACTGGGTAGAGTTGTAGTTGGTTTATCAATATTCTCTGATGGCGTTTGATTGTGCTGGTGATACTGCCTTTTGCCAACAAAATATATCACAATGATTTCATTTTGCCATGTCTCTGTCAACTCGTTTGGTGTGATATACATGGTTGACTACCTTCATTGTCCTACACTGCTAGTAACTATTTAATTTATTAACTTTAAAAACTGATAACTTTGAGTGTATTATTATTATTAAAATCAGTTTTTGGGGCAAACATGTGTTAATGAACACAAGAAACACACAAGCAAATGGAAAGGGTGCGGGTTTAAAGAAGTGGGGAGGATAAGTGGGTACATAAACCACATTGTCTAGTCTCAATGGGTCAGCGAATTTCAAAGTTAGTGCCGAAAATAAGGATGGACTGCATAGTTAATTATAATTTTTGGCAGAGGAGTTTTGTTTTCCATACATGATTCACTCAAAGAACCAAACCTTTTTGTGTTTGCGATTTCTGTTTCATGTTCAGAGAAAAAAGATGTATCAAAATAAACTGTTGTTTGTCTGGACCGTATTTTACTTCCCGCTGACAGATATTTCTCTTTAGATGTACTTAACCCTAAATATTTCAAATAAAAATTCATTTGATTAATTGCTTCGCACGAAAAAATCTGCATGCGAGCAGAAGTTTGGCCTCCTTTAATATAGATACTGAAGCCACATTTTCATGGGTACCTGGGTAAAATTTTACAACCGGGGTAATCACATGGCAAAGGGTACCCGAGTTCTGGGTACCCGTTGACAGGCCTACTGTTATTTAACCCAGGCAATAAAAGATCCGTTCCTACTGGTTGAAAATATAGTTAACAACATTTTGTAATTTACTTGTAATTAATTATAATATTTTAAAATTTATGTTATAATTTTAAAAAAATGAAATTGAGTTTAAAAGTGTGATCGATTTTTAGATAACTGATTTTATATGGTAAAAATTTTTCCAAAAGCCAACTTTCTGAAATCTCATTGTTCCAATAGCATAAAAGGAAAAAAAAGTGTTTTTTTATTGAGCTTAAACATAAAATGAAACCAACTTTTAAGAAAAGTCTGCCATTATCTATTTCTAAAACAAGAAATTAATATATTCTGTGAACTTATTAATTAGCCCTAACATTGGGAGAAACTAGTTCTTATGCCTGTATTTATTGCATGATTATTGAATGGAGATATCTGTTATATACCGTAATAAACATAATGCTGTAAATTTACCAGGTTTAACATAGATATCAACTTCACTGGTCTTTAGGTATGAGCTGTCATCAAACTGAACATTTCCAAATAAATAATGCTATAAATAATTTAATTATTCAATATAGATCAGATGATCATGGATATTAGAAAATGTGAAAAATTTTGCTTTCAAATAAATTTTGCACATGGATTAATGTTGAAACTTATATCAAAAATTTACTTCATTCTTTTAAAAATGTTAAAGATAAATTTAACAAAAAAAAGAGTAATGAGTTAAGATTTATTGACACAATAGAACGAATTGAGTCATTAAAGAGAATTATAAAAATACAATAGATCTTAAACTATAAATGTTATAAAGTGCTTTACTGACCCATGATGGATTGTCAGAACCGGGGCAGATGATGTAAAACTTAAAATTGTTATCTTGCAATTCCAGATGTATTTGATTATTCTTTTCATCCTCATGAGTGACAACCAGGCCACATTTTGATGAGGTTAGATAATCTATTGCTTCTTTTTTTACAGAAGAAATATCCATAGTCTTTGTTGTATTAGAATGTGCACAGCCTTCTCCTAAAATTATGACATTCAGAGAAAAGATATATTTTTTTATCTGTTATATTAAGATCCAATGTAAAATGAAAAACTTAAAATTCTAAAGAGCAATAGAAAAGAAGGAAAGAGTTTTTAACAATGATTTTTATTTTAAAAAACTCAATAGCTTGACCAGTAACTACAAATGAACTTTTCCCAAATTTCTTGAGCGGTGTAAGTCAATTTAAAACAAAAAGTATTCTAGGACTATTTACAAAAAATATTCATATGGTACATGTATTATACTCTTTTATTTAAGGTAAGTTTTGACAATCAGAGTGGAGTCAGCATAATAGACTAACAAAGACAATTTATTTAGTTCAACTACTGGAATTAGCACGACAAAAGAAATCATCATCACTAGGTAGTTACCTAGGTAGGAGCTAATAGCAGTGGGAGGTCATCTTGCCATAAATCTTGGCAATCTCACTTTGTCATACTTAAAATTAATATAATATGATTGATACTTATAAGCGTTCCCATACGAAGGCGCAATCAATTTTCGCCTGTTTATTGTTTGAAGGATCAAAGATGCAGTCAAGGAGGACAGTACTGTTGCAAGGTTGAAGTATTGGACTTGTGCTAGATTACTAGGTCGGTTTAGTTTTAGTATTTTTCAAAGTGAATTTTCCAAAATAGAAGGTTTTAATTTTAGATTTAGGGTTAGGGTTAGTTGTAGTGCTTCAGGGCTTGCATAGTAACTAAGAAGGCAGGTGGAAAAGACAGTATTTTGGTCTGATCCACATCATTCATAATGATAATTTACCCAATTTTCAATCAATAATCAATGACAATTTATTATTTTAAAATGTAGCATTTAGAAAAGTAATTTTTTCACTCTTAAACTTAATTGACTTAGACTTAATTAATTAATACTTAATAGTATTAATATTAATTAATACAACTGAAAAATTAAAATCAATTCCAGAATTTAATACTAGTACTAGCCTTAATTACCCTGTGTTATTTTCCACCAACAAATGAATGAACCACTGACGATTTGAAAACAAGTTCAAGCAATGAAACAAGACGTCTACGGCTTACGGATGAAAAAAGAAAGGAATTAGTATTAATTTGGAAAACGTCTGTCACTGTAGACTGTAGACTCACTGTAGACAACAATACATCTGAAATATTTATTATCCGAATACTTAACAAAATAAACTCACAAAACAGTTAGAAGAAAAAATTCACAGCAGTGTGTAGTAATCTGTTTGTTTGAAGTCAATTCAATAATAAAATAAATTGGTGTCCACATTCAAAATTTGGTATTTCTCATCCGCGTATCGAATATAAACATATTTTTGGCGGAAACGGCCTTCTTTCCCTCCTTGGGTAGTTTCTCAGAAATTGGGACTAATGATTGTATAATTTGTACGAGTAAATTCATTCGTGTCAAGAATAAATTTAAAGCTTATACTTAATTCTTCTTAATAGAGATTATTTTCAAAATCAATGTAACAATTAAGAAAATAACAAGGACATTAAAAGTAATCCATCCATCGTTTACTCGTTTACTCTTTTACTTTTTACCGAGTTTCAGTTTAAGAATCAAGAGTAATGTAGTAATTATAAATAAATTAAAATTAAAGCAATTAATTCTAATTTAGAATATCAACACAATAAATGATATCTTAATATAACCCTCAGACATGGGCGTATACAGGGGGGCAAGGGGCATTTGCCCCCCCCCCCTACATTTGAGAAAAATGTCATAAATTTTTTACAATAAAACTGAACTAAATTCCCCCGCAAGTTAATTACATTTTCATTTCATACAATGTACACATTTCTAACATAAAAAAGAATTATATCTGCAATTATAACTGATTACATTACTGATTGTTGTAAATAAAATTTCTGTCACATTTTTAGCAAAAATACGCCAGCATTTATATTTATGTGTCCATGTAGTTTCACATAGCAAACGAACATTTTGATTTAGTTTTTTTTCGCTGATTACTTTCGCGGAAAACACTTTAATTGATTTTAATTGTTCCTATTGTGTTTCGTATAGCATTCACATTATTTAAATTGTTCACGACTAGATTAAGTTTATGTGAACTACAGTGTACACAGGGGCGTCGCTAGGGTTGGTGTCACCCGGGGCGGAAGCTCATGGTGTCACCCCTTCACGACTTACTTTGTCACAAAAACTTAGACCCACAGCCCCTTTGTTTTCCTATATGACGTCACAAATCTTTGAATCCCCCCAAGCCGTATCTTCTAAATAAAAATTATCAAGTGGCAAGTCATTTTTTGTCATTTAAATGTGTATTTAGTGTAAGTCTGCACTCTAATATCATAACACGCATGAAACCATTGAAAACTTCATTAAATAAATTGTATACAATCAAATATTTAAGTGGAACTTTATTTAAAGTTGCACGCTTTTGATGTAACGTTACAATTGTAAACACACCCCTCCCTCTTGTCACACATCGTCACAGATGCGGGGCACCCCCCCCCCCTAGGTACGTGACGTATTTTATGCACGGCCCCAAATCCCTAGAACTCTTCCAGTCTTCCAGTGGCTATTAAAGGGAACATACATAATTAAAATTTTTTGTCACCTTGTAACACTGTAAGATCAGCACTGTCCCTACCCTCAAGGGAGTTTTTTTTATTTCTTTACTTCATGAAAAAAAAGTTGTATAACAGATAAACAGCTAAGTGGGGATCAATGTTCCCTCTAAGGTTTGCCGGTTGTTGTGCTAAATATAAAAAAACACATGTTCAAAGCTTAACAGTGTACCATTTTTTGTGTTCAAAATTTTGACATCTCACAAAAATGCATGCACCAATTGGACAGTTATTCTATAAGTGACACATTTCTTTATTAAAATAATATAGTAGATTTTGCTATATTGAAATAAACAAGAATTATAAATGTATATTTTTGTTCATCTGTTCAACGGTATTTATCACGCATAAATCAACCAAATGCCAACATACCCATAAGCCGCTAATCTATTCTGGGGGAACTCTGGCGTCTGTCTTTCAATGATTCAATGAGATCCATATTTTATAGACTTCGTCAAGGTTGATCCAATGTCCATCATTCTGACAAGATTTAATCCTCATAAGCAAGTCTAAATGTAACTCTTCCAACCTATTTCTATATTTTATTTTTATAGAATTCATTAGGCTAAATCCACATTCGCAATCAGTGCTCGATGCAAGAAATGTGGCACAAATATCCGACAGGATGACAAAGTCACTGAACTATTCTTCAGTCATGACAAACTGAATGATGAATCACCTTGTCGAAAGTCTGCATCAACCAACATTTTATTTTATTCCGCTAGCATTAATCATAAATTTAAATTGCGATACTGATCCATAAGTTTCTGCAAAATGTCTTCATAGCTTTTAAACAATGTTTTTTATTTAGAAACTAGGGCACCAAGTTCTTCTTGTCAGAAATTAAAATTTGAGGTGTCGACTAGCGCTTACAACAATATACGCCATAGCATCAAGTCGATTTCAAGAAAACGATAGTCCACGTGCCAACTCAGACATTCAACGAATTTGAGAATGGGACTATGTTTTCACCCTTACAGCCTGAAAACATTTTAGCGACCTCTACAGACCAATGAAAATTGTCACCAAGATGCTCATGGCCTTTTAGGTTATTGATCCTTCATTTTACAAACTGGTATGCCTCCATGGTCGTTAGATTTCCCCTTTGTAACAGCTTGCTTAATTGGGCAAATTATCCAACTATTTCATGAATTACACTACGGAACAATATTTATTGAATATGACTTATGGGTCATACCAACGGACCAGCTCTTCACAGTATTCAGTCTGTACATGTATGTCTCTCAACAATTTGAGCAACAATGCGTGTAAAGCAAAGTGCCGTGAAAGCCATCTGATTTCTGTGTCGTCTAAAAAAAATCCTTTTCCAGGTTCCAGCGAAAACTGAGTTGTCATTTCAAATCCCTCCTTTCAACACACTATCACCCTTAAAACAACTCCCATTGTTTTGATTAAAATATCACACCGGCTTGTTCGTGACATCAAAGTCTTTTTTGTAAGTTGTCGGCGAGTGATATTAAAGTATTTGTTCTGCTTCAAGGCTAGTCAGCAATGTCAATTATTTTTTTAAGGGAGTGTTTGATATTTTCCTTGTATTAACTTTAGACGAATGAGTTTAATTATGTTGTTAGTGTCTGATTGCTGTATGTTAGGAATGGAAGATACATTCTGGACATTTAAACTTGTTTTCATAATTGGATTTTAACAAAAGCTGCGACTGTGTCTCAGGTAGAAAAAGAGATAAAATTGCTACTAACTTTTCTGGCAAAGGCGCAGAAATTCTATTTTTTTTCCCAATTGAAATTTGCATCATGATTACTCAAAACTGCTGCGCGGAATCTGCAAGATAGCTGCACGGCCGTGCAGCTTAAAGGGAACATTGGTAAGGATGGCAACTACGAACCGGAGGACTACCTATACATAAACATGCATATCTATGCTTGCACGCCTTAAAAAAAAATTTAAAAAAAAAATTAACTCATAGACATTGAATTCATACTTTTCCTCTAAAAATAATAACAACAAAACCCATCTTGTTTATTTTTTAAAATAGAAAGATCGTATTCTTCACCCCCCCCCCCACCCATCTGACGTGGAGGGAAGAGGGAGGCGGATCCGTCCATGATGTCAATACTTCAAAGATCAGTTTTTTTAAAATATCTTTTTTAAAAATCTCTCTGGTGCGGCTGTTTTTTAAAAAAAATATTTATTTTAAAAACTTTGTTTGTCGGGACAGTTTTATTATTGTAAGTTAACTGATAAAAAGAGGGATTGGGATTCGTCCATGATGTCAATAAAAAGTTTCGGCGTTTAACGTATTTTTATTGTGTCTCTTAATTTCTTTCTAAATGAAAAAATGTGTTTCTTTTTTTTCGGACATAAAATGTAACGCAGTAAAAATTTATCCTTTGGTGTCACCCCCCTAATGGTGTCACCCGGGGCGGCCCGCCCCCGCCTCCCCTAGCGACGCCACTGAGTGTACAAATGCTGTTTCTGGGTATTTTTTTCCCCTTGTAATTATTGCTTGGATTCCTCATTCTTTACCTTCCATTTTAGAACAACAGCAGTATCCTTAACCAACAAGCTGTGTCATATCTAATCCAAATTCTAATGAATTTTAATTATGGTAATTGGCTAAACCTTCAGCTGTTCTATAGACAATTGGAATATATCCCAGGAATTCTTCTGTGACCATCATTTTTCCATTTTGTTCTTTGACAAATCTAGTACCAAGTTACATCAACTCAATGCCCGAAATATCATTTGTCTCGTCAGCAAGTATAGAAAATGCAACTGAATTATTTCCTTCCCGAACAATGTCTTCACGCTAGGGAGACCAACAAATTTCGATAAATTATAGTGATTTGCATGGTTGCCGATCGCATATGGGCAGAATAGCGACTGTATCAAAACAGCGACCGTCAAAACAGCGACCGTCATAATAGCGACTGCATCATTATAATGTTTGAAAAACTTACTGTACCTAGCCTACAATGAAGTTATAAAATAAGGAAGAGGATGACATGATAAGGCATGTTGGAATTTTGTTGAGAAGGGACAATACAAAATTAAATACAATCAACTGGAGGTGTGTTTAAATAAATGTTGGTATTTTAAAGAGTGTATACACATTTTCGAGACGCATTAAAAAAATATGTAAAAAAATTAAAAATATAACTGCTATTAGCCTACTTCAGTCAAATATATTTTCCAGAAAGCTCGATAGATGCAATCGATTAATTGAGTGGGATTGTACAGTCACTGTACGGATCTTAGTTAAGCAAAGCATTTAGATGCAATGCCGATGATGAAAACCAAAGTACCCTTTGAGGGTCGGGTTACTCCGAAGCGACCGTTTCGTCCCCCTCAATTAACTAGCAACGCTACTGAGCGGTGCCGGTTTAGGGCCAGGAGCGCCAGTACGGAATAGCAAAAGGTACCGCTAGGAAACGCTTTTGGACGCCAGCTCTGAGGAAACCTTCCGGTGGGCAGTGATGATCCCCCGCTTTGCGGCGATCCTAACCATTGAGACTCGTAAGCGTTGCCGTGGTGGCGCCAAAGTGATACTATGTTGATAGCGAGTCATAGTAGGGAATTCCACCCCTCCCTCGGGAGGCTCACTTAGTACTCTAATAAGAATACAGGACTAAACACAAACCATAGATATACTTACGTAGGACGCAATAATCTTCTGTACAGAAGGAGCGCCTCTAATATATAAGATAAGATAATTATTAAAATGAAATTTTAAGTTAACAAAAATAATTGACAAAATACTTCTAGATTCTTCACTTCTTAACAAACTTTTTGAAGTAAAATTATTCAATTTGAACTTATTTACATATAATATTGTTCTCAATTAACTAGACACCTCCCGCACACCATTTAAAAAAAAAAAAAAAAATTAAAAAATTGAACTGAACCTAAGTCGTAAAATTCCTGGTAACGTTACCATAGAAAAAACAATATGGCTGAAATGTTGACATAAATTTAAACTATGCCTGAGACAAAAATGGCTTTAGCTAGACTTCCACCACTTTCTGGGTCAGCATATACTTTTAAAATAATTATCATATAACTTAGGTTGAAATTAAATCAAGGACTCAGAACCCTTTCGTTTAAGTTAAATTGTGTTTTTAAAAGTTTGCTGTATTATTGTATTATTTGTATTTGTAGTAATTTGTAGGCTGTACACTGTACTGTACTGACTTTACTATACTATACTAAACTATACTGAACGTACTGTAACTGCAGGGTACTGTAGTCTGTAAGCTAAATGATGAATTATAAATGGCACTAAACTAAAGGCTTGCCGAAGGCTAATTTTAATTAGTGTCAACTTGACTTAGACTGTCTGACTTTGTGTAGTGGAGTTTAGTCTACAGACTACACAGTACACTGTACACTGTAGACTATTTTTGATTAGTAATAGATACTTTATTTATTTTATTAATTATAATAATAATAATAGTAATTATAATGTTGTAATAATGTAATTTTTAATAACAAGAAATTATTATTTTTTCATATTTCTATTATCAAATTCATTAATAAATTAATAGTATAATAATAGAAGGCAAAGTTGCTAGTGTTAGGACTAGTTGTATAGTTGTAACATTAGCCAGTAAGCTATTGCTCCAACTAGTCAAAACACAAGAAGATAGAAGAAATATAATTGCTATGACTACTATTGACTACTTCACTTATTTACCAAAATCCGCCAGATAAACTTACATTGCACACTTTGACCCCTCAGCTGACACTGTGTGCTGAATTTTCGTCTGCCAAAAATCTGACAGAAAATATTAGGCGCGCCACATTTGTCTAACAGCTGATACTGATAAACTACATCGCATGTGTTTTATTCATGATAATAATAAACTAATATTTTAAGTGCCTATTGCCTATCAGGTATTGAGTGACAGAAACTGAATGAGTGGAATGCATTCATGCATTGTATGAGTAGTACAGCATATAAAACTGTTTTTTTCCTTCTATTGTTTAAGATAATAAAACTTTTTCTGAAGTATTGTAAATTTGTTTTATTGCTGAAGTTTTATTACTTCATTATCGGCCAGTCTTGAGCTGAAAATCAGCAGAATATTTTGTAATCTGCCAAAAATCAGCTGCAAATGTCAATTTACGGACAAATCCGGCTAATCTGGATATCAGGCAAAAAATTGAGTCAGCCAGCCGAAATTTGAAAAAAATTCAGCTGGCAAGTCTGAGCCCACTCAAACTAGTTGTTACATTAAAATACAAACTAGTGTTTCGGCTATTCCTTAATTCTTCTCTTATTAAATTATTACTATTATTGTTTATATTGGTATAGTCTGTAAAGTAAAAAAACTAAGTCACTATATATTATATCTTACAAACTCTTATAAAATATTTTATACCCATATTTAATAAGATGTTAATAGATCTGGACATTTATGTGCGTATTAATTCTAAAAACTAAATTTATATAAATATATTTAATCAAGGCCTCTGCTTTTCAGAATAAGCAGTACAAAAATTACCATTACCAGGTTTGCCAACATTCTAATTATGGTTTTAAAAAAAAGAAGAAGTAAAATAGACAACCTGTTGGAATTCAATCCTCAAATATCCACTACAGCTACCCTCCAACATTCCATTCATCTGGAAATGCTCATTAAAAAATGTGAAATAAAAAAATGATAACTATTTATTTTTAAAGTTTTTTGTTATTGATGGCACTAGTTAAAAATTTAGTTTTTAAATTGAAATGAATTATTATTATTATCTCAGAACTAATTTGTAGTGTTAACATAGTAATTACACATTTTAGGCTAAATATAGTTATATGGGTTCATTATATTAGTAGCAGGGCACCTCAGCCAAATAAAGCTAATTTATTACATGCATGGAAAAGCCAAAACTGTGTGGATAAATACAACTGTATTCGTAACTGTAAGCACATTGCCTATTGTCGTAACAATAAAATTATTTTGTGTTGTTATGACGGTACATATTTACAGGCAGGAATGTGTGTATGAATTATAAAATCTAAATTTATTTAATCAACTCCTCGACTTTTCAGAATAAGCTGTACAAAAATTACAATTATCTGCACCCTTATTGTGGTTTAAGATATTTTTATTTAAAAATAAAAAACAAATAACCACCCTCAATGAAAAGCCCTCAAGTAAATGCTATAAAAATTACATCTATCTTCTCTGTTATTCAAATTTCTTTGTTCTTCAACTTTAACAAAAGTAAACAATCATAATGACAGATTTAGCTTGAAGTTCAATAAAAATGTGTACCATTGTGTCCTATTATTTTTGGGGATGGCTTACAAGCGGGCTACACAATTTTTATTCTATTCTCATCCAAAAGTTGGGGGCGTTAGCTTATGAATGAACGGGCTAAAGAATTAGTGTATGCGGTAATTAATTTCTAAGTATATCCTACAAATTCATTCTTCTTCTTGTCAATTTCTTTAGTGGAAAGATGGTCTCCATGTCACCTCGAGAATTACACAGACTTGATGGACCTTCATACAGGGTTAATGGCAAGCCACATCATCTACCACCACCTGGTGCATTAAAAGTATGAGAAATTCAGTTTATTAATAAACTTGTTTTTTATATTACTCAAAAAATTTAACAATTTTTTGAAAAATGTGGATTTCAATCACAGGTATATTTTTGGGGAATTTTTCATGTCAATTCTATCAAATACTCAATAAACTGCTTAGCTAAATAAGTGGGGGACAAAATAAATTCTAGTTTTGTGTTTAAAAATTTAAATTACTAATGACAATATTAATATTTTTTTAACAAACAATCATACTTTTTACAAAAAAATATTTTTATCGTGATTCCAAAGTTTATAATTTATTTTCTCTACTTAAATATGACATTTGCATGTCACAATCTCTATCTTTGTTGGAACTTGTGCAAAGTAAAAAAAAATTGTTTGCCAAGTTGCACGGCATCCATTTTTCGTGTGCAATATTTGCTGGGTAATTCTAAACTGCTGCACAGCATTTTTCAGATAAAAGCTCGGCTGTGCAGCTTAAAGGGAACATTGGTCAAAATCATAATAACAATTACACATTTAATGATTACTCACACAGTTTTAATAACTAGCCATTTAATGTCAACAAGCTAACATTATTTTGGTATGTTCCAGAATATCTCACCTTGGAATTTTATTTTATGCTTCCGTTGTTTATTGGTACCTATCTTTTTATGGATGTCCTTTCATTTCCTTAGCTTTCTATAAATTTTTGTATCTTTAGCCATATGTTGACACTCGAGCTGGAGAACTCGACACCTGGCCAGCACATGCTAGTAGCCAAGCCTTAACAGAGGCATCAGCATTTCTCTCAAAAAATAAACGTCTGGTTTTAGTCAAGGAAGATGATGAAGGAAAGTCTCAGATCGTACCCAAGCCAAGGTTTTTAGAACAGCTAGAAAACTTTCTAAGGAAAGAACTGACAGCGTTGGGAGTTGTTGACGTGCAGCCAAATGAACTCCGACTTCAGGTAAAAAAGTCTTTAAAATTGCAAACCTCAGGGGTTGAGTCCTGGGAGATATCGTGGTGACAACATACTCATAATGAATTTTAAAAACAACCGCTACTTATATTTAATTTTAAATAGACATTTTCTGACGGGCTGGGTTGGCTGAATTCTCCATTTATTTCTATTTAGAGCTGACTCTTTAATGAGAACATTTAAAAAACCAAATCTTATGTTCCCTTTAACTTGAGTAAGCTCATAAAATGTAATATAATTTATTATTTCCATGAGATGCCCTTTTTAATTTTGATTATAAATTATATACTTGTCTGAAGTTTTAAAGAATATTTGGAGGACAGCCTTGTCTGCCAAAAAACAGAGTTTAACACTTAGAGGCATACTTTTAAATAATATAAACATTCGATTTTTTCAGGCTCATCGTGAAGTTTTTGAATATCTCATAGAAGACTTTAAGACATACAAGCCCCTGTTGTCAGCTATAAAGAATGAATATGAAATGATGCTGGCACATCAAAGGCATCAAATAAGGCAGATGGAACCACTCAAGGTAAGAATTAAAAAAAAATTTTAAAAATAAAACTGCTAAGTTGCGCCCATGTGTGCATTTACATGTTTTGTAATGCTGGCACGAACAAAATTTGAAGTCTGTACTCAACATTTATATGAAACTTATCGCTTTTAGCAATTTTTTTTTGGAATGCTTAAAAAAGTATATGTGTAAAGAAAAGAAATATTTATTTAGTTACACATTTTCCTCATTTTATAAGGACCACCCACGTATTGTTGGCACCATGTGCACCATACCTGAAAAATTATACATACAAAAATTTTCTTCTTATTGCTTACATTACAACCTAAAAATTAGAGGGAGCATTGGTTTGCAACACAGCTTGGTTTACTGAATACTTTCTTTTAGTGTAGTCAAGGTTACAGATGAACAGTCAATCAGATTCTATAATATTTAATTTTAATATGTAATGTTATATATCTTTCATCTTTTTATTTTTAATTATAATTAATTTAGTCTGTGGAAAGGAATAAAACACAAGGATTAAACTCATTCTCTCCCAAACACATTACACAAAAAGGCCAAAGCTGTAATTTGAATTTTTTGTTTCTTTATTTTTGTGGGTGTAACTTTATAAGTCATAAAATTATTTAAAAAATGTCGATATATTTTTATATCATATTTTAAAAAAATAACAACAAGTATTATGAAGATCTTAACATTACATAAATTCAAGACACCATCACTAAAGTTAGGCTATTAGCTGATGATTGTATAATCTATAGAACAATTAAGTCAGAACAAGATAGCAAAATTTTACTAAAAGATTTAGATGAATTAATAAAATGGGAAACTAACTGGAGTATGTCCTTCCACCCAGGAAAGTGTCAACTGCTAAGAGTAACAAAGAAAATGAAACAAATAAATTCAAAATATTTCATTCATGGAAAAGAACTAACCAAAACTAAATTTGCAAAATACTTAGGAGTCATAATAAATGAGAAACTATCTTGGAATCCCCTTGTCAATCAAGTTATTAAAAAATCAAACAAAACCTTAGGTTTTATAAAAAGAAACTTTTACAAATGTAATAAAGATATAACACTAAAATGCTACTTCACCCTGGTGAGACCTTTACTAGAATATGCATCTTCTGTATGGGACCCATCCACCAAAAAAAATATTGATAAACTAGAACAAATTTAAAAAAGAGCTGCCAGATTCATTACTGGAGAATATTCAATTCACCATTATCTTATCTTCTTATCTTATATGTTACAGACGCTCCTTCTGTACAGAAGATTATTGCGTCCTACGTATTTCTATGGTTTGTGTTTAGTCCTGTATTCTTACTAGAGTTTTAAAAGATGATAAAGTGGAGGCTTTCCTGGTTTCTTCAGGCAACCCATTCCACGCCCGAATACCGGACGGAAAGAAAGAAAACTTGTATGTGTTTGTTCTTGCATATGGAATAAGGAAGGTGTTTTTAACTTTATGCCTATTTGAGGGTTGTATTAGGTTATCTTTGTGTTGTATTTCTAAATTAGAATTAATTGCCTTATGTATATTTACTAATTTACTCTTGGTTCTTCTATCCTCTAGTGTTTCAAGGTTTAATGATTTAACTAACAGTGTTACTCTTGTCAGTTTTGAATATTCTCCAGTAATGAATCTGGCAGCTCTTTTTTGGATTTGTTCTAACTTATCAATATTTTCTTTGGTGGATGGGTCCCATACAGAAGATGCATATTCTAGTATAGGTCTCACCAGGGTGAGGTAGCATTTTAGTTTTATATCTTTGTTACATTTGTAAAAGTTTCTTTTTATAAAGCCTAAGGTTTTGTTTGATTTTTTTATAACTTCATTGACATGGGGATTCCAAGATAGTTTCTCATTTATTATGACTCCTAAGTATTTCGCATCTTTAGTTTGGGTTAGTTCTTTTCCACGAATGAAATATTTTGAATTTATTTGTTTCTTTTTCTTTGTTACTCTTAGCAGTTGACATTTTTCTGGATGGAAGGACATACTCCAGTTAGCTTCCCATTTTATTAATTCATCTAAGTCTTTTTGTAAAATTTTGCTTTCTTGTTCTGACTTGATTGTTCTATAGATTATACAATCATCAGCAAATAACCTAACTTTAGTTCCTGTTGAGATATTGTTGGGTAAGTCATTTATATAAATTAAAAATAGTAAGGGACCTAGGACAGTTCCTTGTGGAACTAACCATTAGTTAAATCATTAAACCTTGAAACACTAGAGGATAGAAGAACCAAGAATAAATTAGTAATTATACATAAAGCAATTAATTCTAATTTAGAAATACAGCACAAAGATAACATGATACAACCCTCAGATAGACATAAGGATAAAAACACCTTTCTTATCACGTATGCAAGAACAAACAAATACAAGCTCTCTTTCTTCCTGTCCAGTATTCGGGCATGGAATGGGTTTCCTGAAGAAACCAGGAAAGCCAACACTTTATCATCATTTAAAACTCTATTAAGAATACAGGACTAAACACAAACCATAGAAATACATAGGACGCAATAATCTTCTGTACAGAAGGAGTGCCTGTAACATATAAATATAAGATAAGATAAGATAAATTAAAATTTGAGCTAAATAACATTTGTTTATGAATCTGGATCTTGTGCCTTGAGTTTGGATATTAATATTGACCCCTAGTGACATCCTTAGCTGGAGAGAAATTGTTTGGGAACAGGTGACAAATAATGAATTTTTGTAGAGGAAAAAGATATTACTATTTAATACCGGATAGATATGTAATACAGTGGGGCAAACATTTATTTTTTTAAAAATAAAAATCGATTAAACTCTATCATAGCCAGAAAAATTTCTTGATAAAAAGATTCATTGTCATATGAATAGAAACCCAGAAAGCCAATGAAATAATCAGACACTTCAGAATGAAAAATGAAAATGCTAATACAGTAATGTAGTAATAGCTTGAACAAAGATAAATCAAGAAGAGGTGGGACTTTAGCCCTCATTATTTACTAAACAACAATCATAAATATTTTAAAAATTTGCTTTTGGGAATCCAAATTTTTAAATAAAAGATATCTGTTACCTGTTAAATAAAAATATAACCTTCAAACAAAAAAAAACACAAAAAAACAACATCAACAAAAACAAAACAACCCCAGTATCCGTTTAGCAAAAATATAACATGTAAATGTAAACCAAAACACATATGATAATGTGAAAAATATCCATGAATAAAATCATATATCCTTGAAGCTGGAGACTTTTACATATAGGCCTACCCTGCATCAAAGGTGAACTGTGAATGCCTTTGATATGTGTTCTCAGCCAACAGCTAGTTTATCACCTTATAGATATAAGGTTGTCAATTATTTCAGCTAGATTTGAATCTAGAGTCAACTGGGCTACAGGCTACCACCTACTTGATATAGACCATTTTAAAAAATTTCAGATAGGTTATCATCTATTCAACTATGTTATCTGCTATTTCATCTAGGATATTATTTATTTGCAGCTAGGTTATTATAATGATTGCAGCTAATTATCTACTAATTCAGTAGGTTATCATCTTATTCAGCTAGGTTACCTACTTTAACAGAAAGGATATCTACTATTACTGATAGATTATATAATATATCTGCTAAGTTATCAGTTATTACTGATTTCAGTTAAGTTATTAACTATTTCTACAATACTAGTCCAGGGAAATTGTTCTCTTTGTCACTTTAAGGGTTTTGTCTTAGGCCTTTATCTTAAGCGAGCAACTTTGTCATCACATTATGCGGACATGTCTCGCACGTATTTTTGGAAAACACACTCACACCTTTCCAATCGTGTGATGCAGCACTCAGTTAATAAGGGTTGGGATCTACCGAGCCACTGAATCAGAATTTCATGGACATTCTTTGGTGAAGATCAATAAATACCATAAGAAAGAACACAGCAGAAAACATTCAGCCTCAAAGCGCCCCCTTGTACTTAGCCTGATGATCCACGAGTTAAACTTCGCAATAAGTTAAAGCATACGGCGAAAATTCACTGTGCACATCATAGTCTCAAAAATTTATTTTGAGCACTCGTCCACAATCGCATTCAACAGTGGGTATGCCCCCTCCTGACAGAAGCGACCATTGAAATCGTCGTGTGACAGCTCCCAGACCATCAGCCCCCCGTAACCGTTAGTCTTGACAAACTTGACCTTCTCCCTCAGACTCGACTGGTCTTCATACCCGACCCACTGGTCACCGTACACGAGGAATGGAACTCTCTGAGACTCTATGAAATACTGTCTAGAGACCGCACGCTGGAGGCACACCTCGTAGTAAGACAACACTCCCGCCGTTGCCGTGTACGGCCCTGGGCTTCCGGCTCCGGACACGAACGACCCGACGGCAACGTTTTTTGTTGATGTCAGGCTGAACGTTCTCGCGTACAGGGGCATTCCCACGACGAGCTTGTTCTTCGGCGCCCCTTTGCTGACCCAGTATTGCGCCACCCATTCAACGTTAAGGGATTCTTCAAAGCCTGACTCCCACGAGCCTCGCTGCAGAGCACTGTGGTGCCCTGCAACATGATCCCATGAGCCATGGAAGTCGTAGCTCATCAGGTTAAAAAAGTCCACGGCGGCAGACAACCTAGGGACGTCGTATGCTGAGTCTATGATCGCTTTCCCTGCCGCCATGGCCGCTGTCAGGATGAGCCCACTGGCTTCGGCGTTGAAGGCGGCCCTCAGCTGCTCGCAGAGCGCGGCGAAGTTGTCCCGATCTGTCACTGACGTCGGATACTCCCAGTCGAAATCGAGTCCATCGAAACGCCTCTGCCTCAAAAATTGGATCGTCGTGTTGACGAACTCCGCTCTACGCTCGGGGGCCGAAGCCATCAGGGAGAAAGCGGTCGTCCCCATGCCCCACCCGCCCACGGCCAGGAGTACTTTGAGCCCGGGGTTCACCTTCTTGAGGTTGGTCAGACGGGCGAAGTTGCCGATGTCGTCGCCCTGTTGCTCGTCGCCCGACTCAGTCGCCACAAGCCTGTTGCCGGAGAGTTTGGCGAAGGCGTAGATGACGTGCGTGCACAAAAATGGGTCGACGTCCGTGATCGAAAACGCTCCTTCTCCGACTCTGTATTTGGCCCAGTTGGAGACGAAGCACACCACCCTCCCACAGTTTCGTGAAGTTGTTGGGGACGACGTGATGGGTTGGCGTGAGATCGGGCTGGACGTAGGTAACAGCGGCGGGACCGTCAGCTGGTCGGGGCGAATTTTCTCGGAGGAGCATTCCACGTTAAATGGCCAGTCGCAGTAGCGGTAGTTTTTGTTGTAGAGAAGACCTGGGCCGCACGTGAAGCGGTAGGCATAGCCGCGGTGGCACTGGTAGAAGACGTTGCAATAGACTGGGTCAGGGTAGAGGTCGTCTGCTTTGTCGCGACAGAAGGTCAGGGACGGCGGTTTCAGTGCGGTGGTGGTCAAAGTTGTTGTTGTTGGTGTTGTTGTGGTTGTTGATATTGTCGTCGTTGTGGATGTGGTTGAAGTTGTAGACGTTGTTGTTGTGGTTGTCGGTGTAGTTGTGGTTGTTGGTGTAGTTGTGGTTGTCGGTGCAGTTGTGGTTGTCGGTGTAGTTGTGGTTGTCGGTGTAGTTGTGGTTGTCGGTGTAGTTGTGGTTGTCGGTGCAGTTGTGGTTTTCGGTGTAGTTGTGGTTGTCGGTGTAGTTGTGGTTGTCGGTACAGTTGTGGTTGTCGGTGTAGTTGTGGTTGTCGGTACAGTTGTGGTCGTTGTTGTTGTCATTGTAGATGTGCTCGTCGTAGGTAGCGCAGTGACGCACTTGACATTGTCCGGCCAGTCGCACACATTGAGCTCGGCGTTGAAGTAGAGTGACGCTGGGCAGTCGTTGGAGTAGGTCTTCCCGCCGTAGCAGTTGTAGTACTTGGCGCAGTTCTGAGGGTCGGGATAGAGTGCTGTACCCTTGTCACGACAGAAGTTGGCGTCCATCGCACCGACAGGGAGCGCTGTCATCACCACCAACAAGAGAGTCGTTGCTCCACAGAAATTCTGAATGAGAGGAAAAAGTTTCATAGAGAGCTTTAAATTGACGAAAGCACGTCAAACATAATGGAGTTAATGATTAAGAAACGCGATTATTCTGGCCAGAAACAAATAATTCGAGAAAGAAAGAATTATAATTTTTTAGTTTAGTAAGACTTGTAAGTTAATTATTTTTAAATGTAATGTAACAGAACTTTGAAGAATCTATTTATATAATTCACCAGAAATTAGGACAAGCACAAGACGTGTACTAACAAGCATGACGAAAAACTCCTGCTAGGGTCGACCATTTATAGTTATGTTGGCAAGCGAGGGTGGTGCGGGGTGGGGCCGGTAACAACAACATCATGGCGCATTTATCGAGATCAACAATGCGTTCACTCTTGTTGTTTTCAGTTCTTTGTGCTGCTATTTGTGTCTGTTGTGTCCCACTTCTTTGCAATATCCATGAGCAAGCCTGCGGCTTATGTTACGCCGAGGTTCATGTCTAGCTTAGTTTATATTAAAATTTGTCACGGGGTTCCCAAATGATTTATCGCGGTCCAATGCTAATTCCCGAACCCTACATGGAATACATTTTTGTAGAAAGATTGAATTTAGGTTTTTGTTGTTCGTTCGTCGCAGTTAACGACGACCACTCTCATCATCTTAGCCCAGTGCTTACGCCGCCTCACGTTTCCTCTGGTGGCTTATAAGTCATATTCGTGAGTCTGTCGCTTCTGTCTTTAGGAATTTAGTTATTGGCCTACATATTAAGTATTTAAGCAACTAATCTTTAGCAAAAATTCTGATCGTGAAAATATTGAGCTTTGATATTTGAGAGTTTAACCTCGATTCTAGTCAAAGTGAAAACCAAAATATGTTATCATGCCAAAATATTTTATCATACCAAAATATGTTATCATGCCAAAATATGTTATCATGCCTTGATATGTTATCATACCAAAATATGTTATCATGCCAAAATATGTTATCATGCCAAAATATGTTATGCCAAAATATGTTATCATACAAAATATGTTATCATGACGAGCCAGAGTTCCCCAAACTCCCTAAAGCAACCAGTGGGTAGGGGTGGGTTACAGCATGATTTTAAGGGAAGACATTTATTTATAATAGAGGAAAATGTGTATTGATGATTGAGAAAAAAATGATTTAAAATTGAGAAATTATATTAATTATTGAGTAAAAGTTGTGTTAATGATTGATGGAGATTTGTATTGATAATGAAGAAAAACATGTATTGTTAAATGATGAAAAGTTGAATTGATGATTGAGGAAAAGTTATTTTGATAAATAGGGAAACTTTGTATTGACATTTCCTATAGCTGCACTGCTTTACTTAAATAACGGAAGCTCCAATTGAGCCTTGAAGTTTAAATGTTTCAGGGCCGACTTTAGGGAATTGTAGGCCCTAGGCGAAGAGAATTTGGTGGCCCTAAATGTAAAGAAAAAATATATAAATATGGAAAGATTCTTGTGCGAGGCCCCCACTAATGATGAGATTAATCGGAGGCCCTAGGCGGCTGCCTAGTTTGCATATGCCCAAAGCCGGCCCTGAATGTAGTTACTGTAGTACTGTAAAATTACGGCAGACTTACTGAATAGTTAATGTTATGGCTAAACGGTATCATTATGGCGTATCTCTATTTTAAATTCCTTTAATTGTATTTGTGATGTGTAGTGTTTCTTCCAATATATAAAATTGTAAGTAATTTATTGATGAAACGTAATTCAAGATGGCGACTTGACCTTCTATTCTACAGTAATTTTGTAATATCTTCAGGTAATTTCTTTGTTATGAGCTGTATGCGTCGTGTACCAAAACAATGATCTGATAATGATCACAGATTTGACCGCTTCTTGACCATGATGTCACAGTTTTACTGTTGTTGCCATGTTCTGGCAGCACTAATGTCGCTGGGTGGTCTTGCGCTAAAACTGTATACCTCCAATTAATGTCTATCACTATGACGTACACAGTCAGTAGACACGCATGGAAAAATAAAAAATCTTTTGAAGCCGCCATGTTAAATGAATGTAATTTTTGTAAAGGGGTGGAGAGTAAGGGAGACGTACCGCTGCATGGCCCAATTTTCATTTTGCTCTGAAAACCTTCCTAGGTTTTTTGTGCCACTGCTTTTTATCATAAAACCTCAATGCAGTAACAAAACGAAACAAAGAAAGAATTTTTTATTATAAAAATGGCGGTCCCTCTTTCCAATACACTTTTAATTCACACCCGAAAATGTTAAATCCCCATTTCATTCTACTCCCTCCTCCCATGTAGGGAATTTAAAAATGTATCTTCTTTGTCAGAGTAATTTATTAATAGGCTATCTATTTCATGAATGCAATGTATTTTTTTTTTTTGTTGTTGAAATTTTTAAATTAAAAAATCTAATTTCAAATAAGTAAAATAAAATAAATATTTTGCCCCTATTTAAATTTTAATTATTTTCAACGATTAATGAACACAATTGCCTTCAACTTGCCAAACCGGTTTCATCGTTTTCGATAGATATACGATCCCTTTTGTTTACCATGCACGTTTACAGCAAAAGGCTTTCATCCAAATAAATCCCCCCACCCCATTCAATTTCATTTTTCCCCCTCAAAATATTTTGTTTAAATAATACATAGAAAATATCATTGAGATGATGATTGGTAGCGCCCTCTGTTTGGACAGTCGAATATGAACTTAAATAATCATGAGCGATAAAGTCCAACTATCAGTGATTCTTATACTGTGGACGGTAAAAAATAAAATATAGATTTAATTAGAAAAAACCCCCCGTAAAAACCAAGTTTTTTACAATAAATCCTTTATATTATATACGAGACATAACTAAAAGTATGTTCAATATAATACGCATTGCACGTCAATCCTAAAATCCTAAATTTTAGTTATGCCTCATATATAAAAGAGAAAGGTGTGTCAGGAGCGCCAGTACACGCCACCCACTTTGAGGTGCCCAAAGAATCATGCGACGGTTGTGCACATGCAGATAAACATCCGTACTAAAACTTTAACAGCTTTCTTTAAATTGGAAGTCGAAAGGCATAAAAAGTCCGTCGATGTTCTTTTACGCACACTTACAGAGACACTCACACACTCACCCACACCAAGTGAAATAGGGAGACACACTTGAAACACATACACAAAAATTGAGAGAGAAACAGACTCACAGACACGCACACACAGCTGAATACATAAATAAGCGTACATTTATAATGCTTTGAATTGTTTTAAATTAAGTCAACAGTTGAGGTACCAACTTTGAGATAATTAAAATGATTATCATACAATTTCCTCTGAATGATTTAATGATTAATTCTATTTTAAATCATCTGATGTTTGTTAGTAGTTCACCTGATGTTTGTTAGTAGTTCAGCTGATGTTTGTTAGTAGTTATGGTAATGCAGCCAATATTTAGACACGCAAGTAAAATTAACGCCTGAAACACCACATGTGCGAAGCTAAGGTTCGAACTCACCATCTTTGGAATCAACGTCCGGATTTGGGCCAAGTGTCTTCTTTCCTTCCCCTCCACGCCTTTATTATACCAAGGGGAGTCAGCTCTTTTTGCTTGCCTGTTAAGTTCATCGCGGGCCAACTTTCAATGGCCGCGTGCACGCACCACAGGATGTCCCCGCTATTCCCCCTGTACCAACGCTACCCAAGTCGGATGAATCAAAATTTTCATTCATTTTTAAAATTGAAAAGTTTTGAAAGAAAAAGAAACAAGTCAATAGTAAATACCAGTTAGAGAACTCTACGTTGACTAAGGCAAACAGAAATCTCGGAAAATATCATAACGCCATTTATTGACATTAAAGCATAATCAGTGGATCTCAATCATTTTCATGGCATGTGTATGTGTTAATCTCTTGAATTTGTTTGGGAGAGGGGCATAAAGAATACGGGATAGAGAAACATAAATGTAGGTAAAATAAAACAACGAACGTGTCGACTGATGACGGTAGAAAAAAAATTACCGAATAGATTAATATACAGACGAAATAAGACAGCAATGAATGTAATGCCATACGGTGGTCGAGCGGCATGTATGTTCTGCTGATAGCAATGTTCCCTTTAAACTGTGCGGCCGTGCACATATCCGACCGACGCCGCGCAGTAATCTAGAAATACCGCGCCGCAAATTTTGTCAAATATAGCACAAAAATAGATGCTGGGAAACTTTGCAAACGAGTTTTTCAATAACTATCTTTTCGAGCTGCTGTGAATGTGGGGATTCGTTCCCATGTCTACAGGTTTCCCTGAGTCCATCGAGCTCTCATGGTTACCTGCCATAAGTCATGGGTACCTGACATAAGTCCTGGGTACATGACTTAAGTCATGGTTACCAGACATAAGTCATGGGTACCTGACATAAGTCATGGGTACCGGACTTAAGTCATGGATGGGTACCTGACATAAGTCCTGGGTACATGACTTAAGTCATAGTTACCTGCCATCAGTCATGGGTACCTGACATAAGTCATGGGTACCGGACTTAAGTCATGGGTACCTGACATAAGTCATCTGTACCTGGGATAAGTTGGGCTAAATAAAGACAGATGGGCATTGTGCCACTCAATCCTCTCGTATGACATGGCCCGTAAATACTGCTTCACTTGTATGCTCAAAAGGCCGGAATGGTCTAATTATACGTCATCAGAACGTTGGACGCAATAGTTTTTTGTATAGAGGAAGAGTCTATACTATAATGTATTAAAAACCCCAGTCAATAATAGTAGTGGGAAGGCAAAAACACCAGCAGACGTCAAAGACTTGGCACGCAGAGTGATTTCAGTAGTTGAAATCAACTTCATATACATTGTATTGTAATTTCCTTTAACGTTTAGGCAGGTGTATAACTCCATCTCATTATTACAGGCAATTAAAGCCACCAACAAGCGAAGTTATTTTTTCCCTTTCTCTGTTGTCCCTTGATTTGCTTGTCAATGACGGGGTTTTAGTCGAAACTTTCGTCTGATTCTCACATTTATTTTCATTCAAGTTTTCATCTATCTCGTTCTACTTTCCAATTCACAGACTGTGCGGTCTACTCTCTGCGTAGCTGCCATCTATATCGTTCTACTTTCTCATTCACAGACTGTGCGGTCTATTCTTTGCGTAGCTGCCATCTATCTCTTTCTGCTGTCTCATTCACACGACTCAGGTCTATTCTCTGCGTAGCTGCCATCTATCTCTTTCTGCTGTCTCATTCACACGACTCAGGTCTATTCTCTGCGTAGCTGCCATCTATCTCTTTCTGCTGTCTCATTCACACGACTCAGGTCTATTCTCCACCCACTCACGCCGACGTGTCTGCTGATCAAACATTGCTATACAGCGGTAAAGCTGCTTTGTCAAACTGTGCCGTAACCCGGTGTGGCACTGCAGGGTACAGGGATACCAGGACAACGGCGATATGGTCAGAGTGTGTGAAACCCGTGTGGACCTGACTCACTTCCACCACATGCCGACCACTCATGAAAGCCAGAACAAAACTTCTCAGATGTAAACCATAATACCGCGAGGATTGGACTTGTTAACGCCAGTTGGCAAGATATCAAAGCTAAGAAACAAAAAGTAAACGTTAAATTTGCACGCGGAGATGAAGCCCAGTAAGAACATAATGGGGGTGAGACTGTTTTGTTACGTCCTGTCAGGCTAACTCATACCCTGTTTACATGTTTTCCCCGTAAGAACACAGCTCAGTGAGTCAATGAAGAATCCGATTTATTCTCTGAAGTGGAACGTATGGTAACCAATGACCATTCACTTGCATCATGGTTCATTTTCATTAGTCTTAGCTATGGGAGCAACTCTCTCTCTCACTCAAAACACGCAGCTCAATGTAAACTTTTGTGTGTAGTACTAACAACAATTATGTACACTTTAGACGACCAAAATAAAAACAGGCCGCAAACATAAAGTGCAAGGGACGAAGCAAACTAAAAGGGAAAAATGAATTTAAAAATAAACCCCTCTTAAGTTATCGCTGAACAGGGGAATGCTAACAACCCCCCTTTTTTTCTGCAAATAGCCCCACCCCCTCCGCACCGAGAGAATAGGCTTTGTGAACTAATCGGACTTTTGGCTCAAAAGAAAAGGTTTCCTTTAAAACACCCTTCATTAGCGTTCTTATCTGGGAGTCATTCCTCATCTGAGCGTTAGTCATTCCTCATCTGGGAGTCAGTCATTTCTCATCTGAGAGTCAGACATTCCTCATCTGAGCGTCAGTCATTCCTCATATGGGAGTCAGTCATTCCTCATCTGAGAGTCAGTCATTCCTCAAATGGGAGTCAGTCATTTCTCATCTGAGCGTCAGTCATTCCTCATATGGGAGTCAGTAATTCCTCATCTGGGAGTCAGTCATTCCTCATCTGAGAGTCAGACACTCCTCATCTGAGCGTCAGTCATTCCTCATATGGGAGTCAGTAATTCCTCATATGGGAGTCAGTCATTCCTCATATGGGAGTCAGTCATTCCTCATATGGGAGTCAGTCATTCCTCATATGGGAGTCAGTCATTTCTCATCTGAGCGTCAGTCATTCCTCATATGGGAGTCAGTCATTCCTCATATGGGAGTCAGTCATTTCTCATCTGAGCGTCAGTCATTCCTCATTTGGGAGTCAGTCATTCCTCATATGGGAGTCAGTCATTCCTCATATGGGAGTCAGACACTCCTCATCTGAGCGTCAGTCATTCCTCATATGGGAGTCAGTCATTCCTCATATGGGAGTCAGTCATTCCTCATATGGGAGTCAGTCATTCCTCCTATGGGAGTCAGTCATTCCTCATATGGGAGTCAGTCATTCCTCATATGGGAGTCAGTCATTCCTCATATGGGAGTCAGTCATTCCTCATATGGGAATCATTCCTCATCTGGGAGTCAGTCATTACTCATCTGAGAGTCAGACATTCCTCATCTGAGAGTCAGTCATTCCTCATCTGGGAGTCAGTCATTCATCATATGGGAGTCAGTCATTACTCATCTGAGAGTCAGACATTCCTCATCTGAGAGTCAGTCATTCCTCATATGGGAGTCAGTCATTACTCATCTGAGAGTCAGACATTCCTCATCTGAGAGTCAGACATTCCTCATCTGAGAGTCAGTCATTCCTCATCTGGGAGTCAGTCATTCCTCATATGGGAGTCATTCATTCCTCATCTGGGAGTCAGTCTTTTCTCATCTGGGAGTCATTCATTCCTCATCTGGGAGTCAGTCTTTTCTCATCTGGGAGTCAGTCACTCCTCATCTGGGAGGCATTACTCACCCGCCTCAACTTTTTCCGATTATAAGCAGATGACATACCTACATAATACGTAAATACAAACCTTCATTCATACATACATAGTATACACGAGGTGTGGACCTTGCCATGAGTGGTAGTGGCTGTCTGACAAGTGGAGTCACATATAATTTATAATGCTGCCACCCAAGAAAAAGTAAGACTTCAACGTTTTATCACCATGGGCTCCCAATCTCAAGAATGCCATTCCCCCATATCGTTATTTTCAATCCATAGCATTGGTTGTATGTAGGGTTGTGTCCCTTAATCTATCGATACGGATTTTAAACTCCCCAAACAAAGAATCTTTATTGAATAAAATTTGATAAAATTTATTTTTTCTTCTTCTAAGTTGATGTTTTTTAGCGTCTCATTCTGTTACATGATACTACACCCACTTGTCGTAACATTTCGGTGATCGACCTTCCTTGTTTATTCTATAGCCGCACGTATGCATATATAGTATATTTTGATTGCCATTGAATTATACCGTGGAGTGGGAATAAAGCGCCCGCTAATGATGCCGCTCAAACGTGTGTGACCCCTTGCAGGCACGCATCCAAGTTATTCAAATATTGGGAGGTCACACACAGCGGCGTCGTTGGTGGGTCGCAGGCCGCACCGGGTGACACCTTCAATGATTGGGGCAGACGAGGAGACACCTGATGGAAAACAAATTGACTGAACATAAACTCTTCTATTGTTATTATAAATGTAAGATGTAAAGTTCAAAACTCCGTGATGTACCTATTTTCAACATTAATCAAATCGTTTGGAATATAATAGAATGGGCAATAAAGAATTATTTTTTAAAAGAAAAAATGCAATCATTTATGATCGTTTATTCAATAACTTCTCAAAGTTTCGTGCATGTGAAGTTGAAGAACTAGCGATGAGTGAAACAGTGAGAGCTTTGCCTTTTTATTAGCCTCAATTTTTAAAAAAAATCCTTTATATTAACTTGTTGTGTCTATTTGAGCCCTTGCTTGCCGAAAACACTTTGGATCGATTTTTAACACACTTGCTCGAAAGCCAGCGAGCTGAAATTTTGCAGGCAGACTCGTGCCGATGTTAAAAATGATGTATCAAAATTTCAGATCGATCGAATGTACTTTAATTGAATTATTGAATTTTAAAATTATTTGATGTATCTCTATGTAGCATGTTAATTTTTTGAGATAGTGTCATGGTGCGTATTATGTTCAACAATCTTTCCTGTCGCGCAATAAGGTGCGCATTATATTGTCAATACTTTTTAAAAATATATTCATGATCGGTGCACATTATATTAAACACGTTTTACGAGACATCTAGTATTTTGTATTTACGGATTGTTTTGCCCTGCGTATTATAACCAAGATCCTCATAGTTATGTCTCGTATATTAAGGATTATAGTAAAAAACTTGTGTTTTTTAACGTAATTATGTTTATTTCTTCTCTTAAACTTAACGCTTTATTCCCCTTTAAATTATAAAAAAAATCGTGATAAACACATACACATATCCATCATGATCAATTTTGAAAAGCTAAGGACTTTTAAACTTTACATCTTACCCGTAATGTCATTATTTATTTTAACTACCTTGACAAAATTTTACAAACAAGTAGATGCATCATGATCCAGATTACAAATTACATCTTACACCAATTACGCCAAAAAGGAGGGGGTGCTTAAGATCAATTCTTTTCTTACTTAAGCTGTATAAATATTATTTTATTCATTCAACCGACATTAAACTTTAGACATTTTTAGCGCATTTTCGAGATGTCGAAATCGCTATTGCACCCGTTTTGTCCGTCCGTCCGTCCGTCCGTCATCACCCTTGATCACAGCATCCATAAGTCCTAGACCCATGATGTATATATGTTTTTTGTATGCCCTGACCTGCCATTTGTGCATCAACACTCAGTTACTCGATCCGTTTAAAAACCCCGTTAAAACTACCAAAAAATATTTCGAATCGAGAGGTAACACTAGCGCAGGGAACGGCCGCCATTGCCGGAAGTCGAACGCATAATTCTTCAGGCATTGAAGAGTGGTGCGAAAGGGTGCAAAAGAATTAGTTGTTTTTTTTTAGTTGACGTCATTAGAATATGTGTAAAAGTTTAGAGAGTTTTACGTCATCATTTGTGGTGACTTGTAGTTGGATTAAAGAGAAAATCTTTTTTTTTTAAATGTAAAGAAATGACTTTTAAATAAAAAAAATGTCAGGTATATTCATTACACAAGAAAATTCATAAAAATATGTCTAAAATCTAAACACAATTACTGATAACTACATAATTCTGATATCTAACATAAGTACTGATACATAATACGAAAATGCGCTAACACGTCCTGAATTCCAATAGGTACCAGGCTTAACATGATTTTTTGAATACGTTACCACAAAAGATTCCGGCATATTTTAAAAAAAATACAACTTATAAAGGGCCGAGGGCCCAAAATGTCACTCTTAACATCAGTTTTAAAAAAGGTATTTTAAATAGTGGCTTCTGGATAAATGGATAGATCTTGACTAAACTTGGTACGAATAAATATGATGGTCCATATTACAATTCTATAGGCTACTAAACTCTTAATGGTTTCTCATTCGAGGCAGGGAGCCCAAAATCTTTTTTCCCCGTTTAATTTTAAACCATTATTCTGTATGTAATTAAAAAAAATATTGACACATATCATCATTATAATCCATACTAATATTTTTGGCCTATGAACTTTACATCTAGCGCCGTTTGGGCCGGGGCCCTTAATGTCATTTTATTTCCAATTTGATTTACACAACCTTGACACAAATTTAAAAACAAGTATATCCATCATGATCCAGATTAAAATCAAAAGGTCTTTAAAATGTATATCTTGCACAAATTAGGCTCGAGTTGCTCTTTTTTCTAATTCAGTAGGACCTCTCTAAGTTGAACTTCCCTAAGTCTAATAAGTCAGAGGACTCCCTTCATCGAATTAATTGTTAGGTCCCGGTCAAACTATGCGCCTATTACGCAATTTTCCCTTACTCGAAAACTCCGTAAGTCAAATTTTTCCTCCGGTCCCTTTCAGTTCAACTAAGCGAGGTCTGACTGTATAAGCTGTGTAAATATTATTTTGGTCATCGATGGGAAAGAACATTTAGAATGTTGCTGAGTACTCTCCCTCTAAGGTTCTGGGTACAATGTATGATTCTCATTTAAACTTGGCTGATAAGATTTAAGAAACTTTTCTGGCATTAAAACCCTGATGTTCAATACTTAAGCAGGTTTTATTTCGTTGTTGTTTTTGTTCGTTCGTCGTAGTTGACGATGACCACTCTCATCACACTCGTCCAGGGCTAGGCTGCCACGTCTACGTGTGTCCTCTGGTGGCTTATTAGCCCTATTTCGTAATTTTCCTTTCACGTAACGGTCTTAACGGTCGACATCGTTCACCATGTTTAAACTTTCTTATGAATGACCCCAACTTCACGAAATTCGATAGGCGGCTTCCCTGCGCTAACCGAAACTGATGAACGTAATTTTGTTGTTGTTATGACGCCAATGTCTGTTGTCATATTGAACTTTTCCAACGGTCTTGTCTACTTATTGTCCTATCTTCCAGAAATGTAGTGCGTTATTACGAGGATTGTTGGATCTCGACATCATTATACAGATTGAAGTCTAGTGGGGTTTAAAGCTTTACATCAGTCAACGTTCGGGGTCGGGGGCCCATTTAATTAAAAACAATAATATAGGTCAAATAAGGGAAACATGTTTTTTGTTGGATCGATGGATCTAGACCAAAGTAAGAGTATAAAAACAATAAGGCCCATATTAAACTACTTTATCGATTTAAACTCATTGGACCCGGGGCCCAAAATATTGTTTTGTCCTATATGAGCAACAAAAAAAATAAATATTTGAAACATTAGCTAATGTGTAAGTGGGTGGATCTTGATCTGTTTGAACACCTCACTGGAAATTTTACCCTGAGATTTAAAAAAAAATAAAAATTTGAAGTGTTCAATTTTCTTTATTAGTTCTAAATGAAGACACGAAGGGCATGTTTCCCCAACACACATATTCCACACCCTAGACGGGATCTCGCGAGGTTATACTTCGTCCGTCGTGTTTGCGTGACCCAAACAGAAACATGCTAACTTTATGTATACGATCATATCGCGGCGCTGACTCTTTGGCGAAAGTTAAGAGTTATGGCTTAAAATTGAACAAATATAGGGCCATTATAATATGAGAATTACTATGATGGAATGGTGCAGTTAATGCCTACACTACTTTTTTATATGATAAATCTAAGTGTTGGATTAAAAAAAAACAATTTATTTTTTCTCTATGTGTTTGTTCTTCTTGTTAAATTATACTAAGGCCAGTGGCGTAGCTAGAGCTTTTGCCGCCCGGGGCGGTCTCCAATTTGCCGCCCTTTAAGGGGTGTCTATAAATGACGTCACACATGTAAGGGGGGAGAGGGTGTCACACATTTGAAGTCAAATAAAAACGCGCAAATTTAAATAAAAGTTCATCTTAAATATATGATTACCGAAACTTAATTTAATAAAGTTTTACAGGGTTTTACATGTGTTACGAGTGCAGCCTTACACTAAAAAATATTTAACTGACAAAAAAATAAATTGGAAACATGCCGATTTTCAAATAGAAAATACGGCTTTTATGGGGGGGGGGAAGCTTAGTGATGTCATATTGAAGACGGGGTCGAAGTTTTTGTGACGACGTGTGACCAGGGGGGGGGGGGGGC
>MUZC01000112.1:1010099-1033210 GCA_002072015.1 Radix auricularia | reverse complement strand
AAATGAGACAAAAACATATTCCAAATTTACACCGAAAGTTATTAACAATTAATATGCTTTTATTTTTTATTTATTAATATATTATTTCTTTTATAAACAAAGAAATTGTATATATTAGTATGTAAACATATTTATACATTTACTTACCTAACTTTCATAATAGAGAAGTCGTGCATTATATTATCAAAATTTAAATTATTTGTAATATCTTGTTCTATCTTTAGACAATTTTTCAAGATTTTGTAGTCTTAAATGACTCAATGTGGAACGAAGATAGGGTCTAATTTTTTTTAAATTATCAACTGCAGTTTAGAGAAGCTCCTTTCACAACTAGATACACTGATAGTAATTGTTGAAAACATTCTTAGCAAAATTATACTTTTGGGTAAAGAATTTTCCAATCTATACTATTTAATAGAGTGGGCACAGCTGGGGACAGCTAGAGAGATTGGCACAGGACCGGGATGCCTGGAGAGTCTTTGTTCGTGGCCTATGCCTCAGATGGGACGACAGGCAATGATGATGATGATGATACTATTTAATATATTTTAATAGGTCAAGGGGGCATTCCCACCCCCCTGTTTTTCTAACATAATGCCTCTTCTTATAGTTTAGGTAAAGCGTTGGCTGGTCTTAGGCCACGGTCATGCACCTATGCGGCCGTATTGAGTTCACGCTTTCATAGGTCCGATCTATCTAATTTTCACTTATTAATATAACTTATCCCTACCCAAACTAGGCCCCGCGCATCCATTTTCGCATAATAAGCTGCATAAGGCGCCGCAATTGCAAAGACTGGCCCTGTGTACAGCCATAAAAACCTGGACACTTTTTCGTTCAATTTGAGCTGTTCTTTGTCAATGGTAATAATGACATTTATTTGATGGTAAAAAATTTCATTTAGTAAATTACATGTAAATGTAAGTATTATACACGAATATTTTTTTTGCAAGGACATGCAACTCATCAGAGGGTTCTATTACTTTCTTTTAGAATTGCATCTATGGATAAAACATTTCTCGTTGTACGACTTGCTCTAAAGATAGCACCCCGTCTCCTGAATTTTCTCCACTCATACTTATTCTCCTTCCAGCACGGCGTTCAGTTGATATCTCCAACTCTCTATAATCTATAAAAGTGCTCTGTATTAGCACATACCTTTGTTCCATGAAGTGGGTTGGCATTATTTATTTTAAAGAAAATGTGTTCCCATAAATTGAGATACTTTAGAAAAGAAAAATATTGCATTGAGCTGAGTAAAGTTCCAGCATCTGATCTCATTTTACTAGGTACTTCTTCGGGTGTCAATTTGTTCCAAGACTAATGAAATTTTTGAAATATGCCAATTTCGAAATTATTTATAATATTATGATGTTTATTAGCGGATAAATTTGAATATTTTCATGTTCTTGCGCTAAATCTTAATAATTTTCCATAAAATATAAAAATTCAAATTATTTACGCATTGCTTTAATTGAATAGACGTAGCATTTTAATGAATAACAATATTTTAATGAAAAACACAAATTATGTGTACTACTTTAATGCAATAAAAACAAAATACATTTAATTTTTAGTAAGTTAACTTAAAATAGTTTCTAAAACTGAAACAGTAATGTAAATAACTACTTGCAAGTTAAACACAATATTTGGACCACCATGTCATGTAGGTACTTGTTAGCGCATCATTTTGCAAATGTCGACTAATCCACACAAAAACTTTCGTGGTGACATTCTTCTTCTTCGTTCTCAATATTGAATATTGAGTTTTGCGTGATATTAATAGTACATATTATTAGTCCCAGCGGTGATGTGCTGTTTTTTGTGCAGTTTTCTTATATTAGTGCCATTTGTGACGCATATCGCTTAATTTTCCAAACAAATCGATTCCTTTTTTCAGCTATTTTTAATTTTTGAACGGGCTTGCGTTAGTTATCTACCACTATGTATTTAAACAGATGTTGCGTGAATCCGCTAATTAAGATTCGAAATTAAGAGTATTTTTGTTTCACCTTGGTTTCCCCCCTTCAAAAGAAAAAGGGCTGTTGTCGGAAATGGCTCTATTTTTCAAATTAATGCCCAAAATGCCGCCCTTTAGATGAGTGCCGCCCGGGGCGGACCGCCCCCCCCTCCGCCCCCTAGCTACGCCACTGACTAAGGCACAAATTCTCGATTATCCACAGTTAAAGAAAGCGCAGGTTCCTGTCATGGATGCATATTTTATGAAATGGAACAACCTAACAAGTAACCCACTGAAGTAAACAAACCATGGGACACATAAACAAAAAGCACAACACTTTCTTTAAAAAAAAAAAATAATAATAAGGGAAAAGCAGCATCCAATAGAATTACTCTTTTAAAACTGTTTGTTTTAACCAAATGTGTTTTCTACATTTTTCTAACAGCAAATGTTGGTGACAGTGTCTGAACAATGTGAGCAGAAGATTATGGCCCTTCGCGAGGATGAGAGGAAAGGTCTGTATTTTAGCGTTAAGGTTATAGAAGGCTTTAACGAACTGTCTGCCTTTACCCGTGGCATTCAAAATCAAATTTCCTTTCAAATAAATTTAAATTTAATTAAAATATCCGTTGCATGTTGTGTGTTGGAAAAAAAAGAAAGATATACATTAGCAAAACCAGTTGTTCCACGCTCTTCTTGCTGTTGACCCACCAGTTACTTGCCCTTACAACATCTCAGACTTACCGCCCGTTTATTTAAGCAGTCCTCTGAGGTCAAAATGTCCACCTTTATTTCCCTCTCTAGAAATGACTGAACTGAAAAAAGCCAACAGAGAGCTTTACACGCAGATCTCAAGTTTAATGAATGAGCAGGAAGATCTTCGAGAGCAGGTGGCAAAGTTAAAGGTGAGGGTCACCGGCTCGGTAAGCTGGGGAGAAAAACAAACCAATCAAAACAACCCGTAAAACAAAGTTTTTGACTATAAATCCCTTATATATGAGACAGAACTTAAAGTATTGATTACATTCAAAATAATATCCACCGCGCGACAAACAGACATTTACAGACTGAACGTAACTGAACTCTCTTGATGTGAAAAGGGGACGATGGGTGTGGGGGTGTGATCACCGATGGTGAAACTGAACTCTAGCAAACACGTGGATGCCAACAACAACAGACGGGTACCATACACTTATATAGAGATAAACTAAAAATGTATTAATTTTATTACGGTACAATAAAATGCATTAATTTAATTACGGTATATTCGATCGATCTGAAATTTTGATAAAATGCATTGTGAGGTGACGCAAGTCTATGTGCTAAATTTCAGCTCGATAGCAACAAGGGAAGTGGGACGTTTTTGACTTTTTTTCGAGCGACGGACCACGACAGAGAGTTAGACGGCGGTGAAGTTAATATAAGGGATGGAAGATAACTATTAGTCAGTCCCTAAACATATTTGCGATTTACTCATATTTCTATGATGTATGTGTTAAGTTTATGGAAGATGGCAAGGGTAGTGCTAAATAATGACCATGTTTATAAGTCTCCAAGATTTGAGAGTTAATCTAGAAGATGTTCTCAATTAGAAATATGGCTCAGTAGAGGCCTCGAAAATAAAAATAATCTACTTTAATTCTTTTTAACGTCATGTGATCGGTATGTTTTTTTACGTTCTTTTATTTTTCTTATTAGCTGCCGTATTTTATTAGTTGTCTTTGGTCACCAACTTTGTTCCGACTTAGTAGGTTGACTGTTAGGTCTCATTGTGGGAGGTTTTTTTTTTCGGAGAGGGTGGTGGGGGGACCATAAGAGTTGTTTCCCACATACATTCAATGGAATTTGTTATTTAATGATTACGATGTTAATCAATTATTCCGGTATTATTATTATTTTTTTTATATTTGGAACAATCATCTCAAAAGATATGTGTCATTTCTACGTTCATCTCAGTTAGGTTAGTGCATTGGACCAAAACGAAAATTGTTGACAACTTTATTACACAAAAACAATTTGGAAATTTATTTGTTTGCTACCTTTATAATATGCTGAAAAACTTTGTTTTATGAAAAACTTGTCCAAACATAGTAACTTTACATAAAGAGATATGACGTTTTCCATCCTGGAGAAAAAAAAAGAAATCACATTCAAGTAAATGAAATAGTTAAAAAGAAAATAATAAGAAATGAAAGTTGTCTTCCTCAATTAAACCCGAAACTCATTTCAAAGTTGACCTTTATTGCAAAACTAAGAGCTAAAAATGTAACGCTAGATTCTAACGACCCCCCCCCCCGACTCCCTCATCTCTATTTGCTGACCTGTCCACCTCCAGACCAAGCTGGAGGAGGAGTACAGAAAGTACAGGGACGAGTGTGACTCACGTAAGCTGCTGGTGGCGGACATCAATGACCTCAGGTACCAGAACGAAGACTACCAGGCCTCCAGGAACGCAGCTCTCATGAATCAGGACACGGAGGAGGACCCCGTCATTATGAAGATAGCTTTACAGTAAGTAAGATAGCTTTACAGTGAGATAGGTTTACAGTGAGGGAGATAGATGTACAGTAAGTTAGATAGCTTTACAGTTAGTGAGATAGCTTTACAGTAAGTTATATAGCTTTACAGTGAGGGAGATAGCTTTACAATGAGTGAGATAGCTTTACAGTGAGTGAGATAGCTTTACAGTGAGTGAGATAGCTTTACAGTGAGTGAGATAGCTTTACAGTGAGTGAGATATATTTACAGTGAGTGAGATAGCTTTACAGTAAGTGAGATATATTTAAAGTAAGTAAGATAACTTTACAGTGAGTGGTATAGCTTTAGACTGAGTGAGATAGCTTTACAGTAAGTGAGATATATTTAAAGTAAGTAAGATAGCTTTACAGTGAGTAAGATAGCTTTACAGTAAGTGAGATATATTTACAGTAAGTAAGATAGCTTTACAGTGAGTGGTATATCTTTAGAGTGAGTGAGATAGCTTTACAGTGAGTGGTATAGCTTTAGAGTGAGTGAGATAGCTTTACAGTGAGTGGTATAATAGCTTTACTGTAAGTAAGATAGCTTTACAGTAACTAAAGAGGCTGATATTGAAGTCATCTTTACAGTAAGTTAGAAAAAGTGGAGGTTAAATATTTCAGTCTCCTTTACAGTAAGTGAAGAGGCTTTACAGTAAGTTAGAAGGAGGAGGTTGATATTTCAGTCAACTTTACAGTAAGTTATAAGTCTGTTATTTCAGTCAACTTAACAGTTAGTTTAAGTTTGTTATTTCAGTCAGCTTTACAATAAGTTATAATTCTGTTATTTCAGTCAACTTTACAGTAAGCTATAATTCTGTTATTTCAGTCAACTTTACAGTAAGTTTTGCATCTCTTATTGAAGTCAGTTGTACATAAGCTAATAAAATATGTCAAGGTCATGTAACTCTTTCTCAGAAAATCCCGAGAAGCTGAGACAGCTGCCACTAAGAAGGTCAATGAAATGATCGCCAACTACGGAGATGTGATACCTCGGAGAGACTTTGAGCAACTGGAGACCAAGTTCAAGGTCAATATTTGACATTCTGCAGTGTAAATGATTTGAGAATTTTAATAGCTGTAAAAGAAATTAATCAACCAATCAGAAAGAAACATGCCATTCCTGATTTTTCTAACAAAGGGAAAGATTAAACCACAGGATTAGTGGGAGAAAATAAAAGCTCATTGCCTGATATATCTCTAAGGCTGCAAAATTAAATGCAAAGTTGTACATCACTAGGGCTGCCTGGAATCTACATTGAAAGCAATATATATATATATATTTATTTTGCTGAATCTCACCCATTGGTTGTTGTGTATTTTTTCCAAGCTAATTCATACCTTGTTTAATTGATGTAAGATTCTTTAAATGTTTCATAGGAATTGCACCAACCATCTCCCCATGTTTTCCATCAAGTTTCATGTAATGTTATAGAGCTGCTTGTTCTATTAATTGATTATGAAAACTGATCTAATACTATTGAAGTATATCTTTTTTTTTGAGAGGCGTGGGGGACATAGGGAAGGGACCCTAGTTCCTAAATACTTATCCTCCTTTACTATAACAATGTAATGATGTTCATTAATTAAAGTACTTATGTACTTGTTTCACTTTTTTGGATACTTTGGATTTCACCGCAGCTAAGTTTCTTCATTTTATTTTTTATTTTTATTTTCGCTTTATTTGTGTATTGTATGTTCGTTGAAAAAGGCTCTTTGCCGAAACGTTCATTGTTTTGTTACGTCTGGTCAGGCTAACCCTTACCTTGTTTACGTCTTTTCCATTTAATTAATAAAAAGAGCATATCCAGAAATTTCCTTATATCTATACCCACACAAATAAGTGAAAAAAAAAGACATAATATTAAGGCTTTATTCTTTTCATTGTCAAATGATGATAACATCCTATCTTGAAGTCTCTCTGCTGACATAAAAATTAAAAAAAAACCTGTCATGAGAGTCATGTTTAGAGATGTCTGAAATTTGCAATAACTAAGTGCTAATTTTATTCTGTATCACAGGAATTGGAACTGAAAGTTGAGATTTCTCAACAAGACTTCAGGAAACTCCAGGCAGAACATAAGTAGGTCATCTTTAGTTGTCTGGCTTGTTTTAGATTCTTTGTCTTCTTCTTTCTCCAAATGGCCACAAAAATGTACTGTTAATTTTCTCTTACATATTTTCCATTATTTTTATCTTTAATAAATTGTAGTAAAAATAATTTAATTAATAGTATTAGAAAGTGAAGAATTCACTCTTCCTCCAGGGAATATTTACAAACCAAAGTTACACTCTTTGTGGAATTTTCTATTGATGGTTTTATGACTTTACCATGATTAGCATGAAGGCGTAAGTTTAATAATAAAAGTAATATAAACAATCTCTTACATAACTATAAACATATCCATGTTGTAAAAGTGATGTGCTTAAGTTCAGTCATCCCAATGATTACAACACCAACTTAGATGATCTTTAAAACTTATGATCCGTCCTTTAGTCCCTAACACTGAAAAGTAAATGGATGACCCTTAAATGCTACTTCTGGTTACTTGAATAAATACATGAAAAAAAAATGGAATCCCTAAGCTAGTCAAACCTTACCACCTCTCTCTCTAGAAAATTTTGGGGTTGAGTTCTATTTTCTATTCTCTAACTATGTTACTTTCATTCTCGAAGTAGATGGATAACATGTTAACATGGTAATGATGTAAACTAATCTATAAGCGTCATTGCAGTCCCAACCATATTTTGTTTCACTCTCTAAAGTCATCTAACCCGACATTTCTTTTTTTTTCTCTATAATTTATATCAATGTGCTATATGCATTAAGTATGAATGGACAATGCAATATAAATGGGCATTATTTTTTTTATATTATTATTACTGTCATTCCAATTTTTTAAAAAGCTACTGCAATAAATTTCCTTAAAAAAATCATGACTGAAGTATCTAATATTCAAATGCAGATGAAGAATCTTTAGGATATAATTTTTCTTTACAAGGAAACCCTCACTCTTAAGTCATTTAATAATCTTGTCATTGAGAGACTCCAGCCGTCAAGTAGTGTGTTTGAGAGTAATATGTCAACAGAATAGTAATGCCCTCACCCACCCCATTGGCCAAACCTCTTTGCCCTTGAAGCTGAACCTAGGGGGCTAGATGTAGTCAAGCAAAATGAATGACGCTCAGGTGTGTGTTTGTGTGTGGGGGGGGGGGGTCTCTTTGTTAGGTAAAACTGTCCATCAGTTCATTCAGATGGCACATATACAGAGAATTAAATCTATCTCTGTTTATAAGTGGCTTAATGTCAACAAAAGTTTTCTTCTTCTTTCTTTTTCAACATGGGTCAAAGGTCACTGCCTCTTTCTACAGTCTGTGGACTGTCTGGCTGGGATCCAATATTTGCTGAGGCCTAGAGAGTATACTCAAGTGTGCTTTTATCTATGGGGGAACTTTATTCTATTGACACTGGAGATGATGACATCTACTGGCAAAACCATGGAAACATTATGCGTGGGAGGGGGGGCTGAACCTCTCAATAATTTATACTGAGGCCATGGGTTTTAAACAGTTATAAGGTGCCAAGGTTAAGATCGACTTTGACTCAAACAGAAATTTCCTAAAATTATTTACCACATATTTTTCTTTGCTTTTGAAATTTAAAATTTTACTCTTTACAAATTACATATGGTAATACCCCTTTTTTAAATTTAAAAAGCAGAGAGCACTAAAACATCCTGTGATACATCTTTAAGTTTAAGTATCAATTTTCTTTCTTAATGACTGATAATGTAGTTTAACACTTTAACTTTAACCAGAATGAACTCAATACTTTTTTTTAATGAATCTACTGTTAGCAAATGTATATAATTTAAAATGAGTTTCTCAATTTTATTCAATGTTGCTGGCTGTTGTCTGTGTAGGTATTGAGTTTTATTAATTTATTTGACTTTAGAAGCTAGACTATGTTATTTTTAACCATCTGGATCAGAGCGAATTCCTTACTCCTAAACTTAGTTGTTTTATCTTTGGGTTCTATTTTTGTTCCATCATGAGTGATTATTTAACTTGTAGCTGGCCACCAAATCTAAATGATTACTAATGATGTCACTATTGCCAGTTGTAGGTTTGTCTATTTTTGGGGTATTAATTGTTTGATCATGATTGCTATTTTTTTATTTACTCTGATCTGTTAAAATGTGATGTCTTGTTAACTAGGTGCTTACTATATTATAACTAATTAGAATTTTTCTTATTTTGCTGGAGTTTTTTTAAAAATAAAATGGGGGTGAGACTGCAATCAGGCTTATAAATAAGTAAATGGAAAGGACGTAAACAGGGTAAGGGTTAGCCAGAAAGGATGTAACAAACAGCGAACGTTTTGGCAAAGAGCCTTCTTCAACGAACTAACAATACACAAATAAAACGAATATAAAGAATACAAAAATAAAAAACTTAGCTGTGGTGAATTCCAAAGAGTCAATGAAAGCAAAGCAAGAAGAGATCAGTGCAAGCCTATGTAGAAAAGGAGAGAGTCCTCTCTTACTTCCCTCACAATAAAAGAATATCATCTTTCTTATATTATCATAAGCTTACAGTTTAAGATTATTAAGAAAAGAAAGTGTACATCAATGATTTTTCATGTTAGTTATTATTTTCAACTTTAATTTCAAATTCCCTTTAATTGAAAATATCAAGTCAAGGGTCAAGGGTTGGGTAAACCAGGAGAAATAATACTGGGGTGGTGTGGTGGAGGCATTAAAGGTACATAACTTCTTATTTTTCTAATATTATTATGTGGACCAAGTTGTTGCCCGTCCCTCATCTCTTTAGAGGTAAGGTCTTTCTTCAATCTTGTCTCTTATGTTCTCTGTTTGACAGAAACTTGACATAAATGATTCAATATGGTTGCATGCTGATTCTTTCTCACTCAGCCTACAGTGTCCAATATATCTCATAATGGCCATTAACGATTTTTGTTTCTTGAGAAATATTTTCCCTACATCTATTTTATTTGTAACATGACTAACAATGTACATATCAATGGTTGTCACCACAGAAGCTGGAGGAAATCCAAATTTGATCCACATCAAACGAATGCAATTAAGTCTTGAAATTAATGAGGAGGTTAAATGCAGATTATTAAACCAGTAATAAGAAGAGCTTAAACTCTCTATAATCATGATTATTAATTTGTTGATCACCAAATTTGACCTAACATAGAAGAGCTTAAACTCTCTATCATCATGATTCTTAATTTGTTGATCACCAAAGTTGACCTAACAGAAGAGCTTAAACTCTCTATCATCATTATTCTTAATTTGTTGATCACCAAAGTTGACCTAACATGGAAGAGCTTAAACTCTCTATCATGATTCTTAATTTGTTGATCAGCAAAGTTGACCTGACATGGAAGTCCTAATAATTTTGATTGAATAATTTCTCCCTAATTTTAGCGCCCTCCTGGATGTGCACAAACAAGTGACCCAGAAGAGAGATGAGTTCTACATTGAACTGGAGACACTGAAACGAAGTTCAACACCAAGGTGAGAAATAATTGGATTCACTAAATGGAAGGCACCTGTAGAAATATAAATGTTGCTGGCACGAAGAAATACCAAACACTTGGACATTTCCTAGTCTAATTTGATAGGTTGATTTTTTTTTCTTGCTTGAAATATTTTCATTTTATCGAGTTTGAGTATGAATTAAACATATTTAAGTCTTTCATTGAAATATTCAACAATGAAATTCTCACTCACATTGTTCCTTTTTTGTAGTCTGTGTAAATGCAATCAAAGAATTGTTAAAAGTTTAAAAAAATAAAATTTGCTAAATGCTGTAAACTGTAGCACAATTTACCAAAGGACACCTTGATTAAAAAGGCATGGAAGTGCCAACATAACCCTATTAACATTATGTTAAGGTTTCACAAGTTAAATAAATCCATCCATTATGTCAATAACATTGTCAGGCCAAACTGGGACAAATGTTCGGACTATGTCCAAGGGGGCAGTGCCCGGTGGCAGCAGTTGTCTGAGGGGAAGAGGAGCACAGAGCTGGTGGATGTTTTACTCAATGAAATCCAAGCTGGTGGATTCGTGGATACGGTTGGGGCTGACTACTTTGATCCACAAGTAATTGAATTTTTTCTTTTGATTATGGAGAGAGATTAGACTAAATTAATAAACTTTATTTCCTGTGTGAAAAGATTTCAAAGCATAAATGAATTCTTCCATCTCTTATTTTATTTTATAAATATATTACTGTATACAGCAAGATTCATTTTAAAATTAATTGTTCAAAATTTTCAAGATTTATTTTTTAAAATAGATTCATGACTTTTTATTTTGGAGTAAAAAATACTGATCATTATTTTTTATATTTTGAACAGAAGCGTTACCATTATCATCATTTCCCAAGCTAACTTTAGAAGAAATAATTTCTTTTTTTTAATGTTTTAATGATTCTAAATTTTTAATACTATTAATTGAGCTTTTTTGTTGCTAATTATACATATTTTTCATGTGACTGATTTGTTGTAATACTTTGCACGTCTCCACAGGGGACCGGCCCTGAAGTTCCCATCTACCTGCGTCACGATCAGCCAGTGAGAAACAGACGGCTCAGCAAGAGGGACACAGCGCTGTTGGTCAGGGAAATTTGGAGGACAAAGTCAGCCAAGGATGCTGAGGTAGTCTAGTTAGTAGTAGTAGCACACTTTCTTGTGTTGGGAAACATAGAATACATTGATCACTAACAATTAACATTGGCTGCGAATAGAGCAAGATTTAGAAACCTTTGGGGTGTATAAAGAGTATTAGAAAAGTTGCTTTTCTATACATTTTAAAAAACTGGGATATTAAAACTGTGTATTGACTTTGATGGAATGTGAGTCATTTTTCTTGTTTTTGCTTCAGAGAACTGATGGAACCCGTCAAAACATGGGAGAATTTTTATATGAATATCTGAGGGCACGTTTCCCATTGGAGCAAATAGTTGTTGAATGGGGCTACAACCTGCACGATGCCTGCCAGAGATATGCTCACGACGATGTCATTGGCCTGTTTGGCAAAGTACTCAATGGAGAGGTGAGCAACAATTGATTTCTAGCAATTTAAACAGGGTGTTTTATCTTATACGACACACCCACCTTTCTTTAAAGTCTAAACAAATATTTTCTATGACAGTATTTTGACCCAATATATATGATGGAAACAAGCCCCAATCTCCCTCAATTTAAATGATGAAAAAAGTCCCAATCTCCCCCAATATAAAGAATCATGTTTCTTGTATCACCAGGCGGATGAGGAAATATTCCACAGTCAACTGCTAACAATCCACGGCCTGCTAACTCACATGACCAAACTGGATGCCGAGATGGGAAATGTTGGCACCCTTGGCCCAGAAGAGTTCCGCAGGTGTCTGGTTGAATTCTTTCACCTGGAGAAAGAGAATGAAGAAGACAGCACTGCCGAGACGGCCATATTCAAAGCAGCTACCATTGAGCTGGAAATAACAGATGAGATGCTAGTAGACTACAAGAGTCTTTTCACAGAGGTAATATCAGCTTTTGTCTTCTGATTAAAGAGTCTTTTCATAAAGGTAATATCATCTTTTGTCTTCTGATTATTAAAGTCTTTTCTTAGAGGTTATATCAGCTTTTGTCACTATCTCACTACAAGATTCTTTTCTTAGAGTTAATAGCAGCTTTTGTCACTATCTTACTATAATAGTTTTTTTTCCCATAAGTAATACCAGCTTTTACCACCAGAAAATTTATTTAGTTTTAGCCTGCATGCTTTCTGTTAAGATTCATTAGCTTAAAGTTAAAGAATTTCCGAAACATCTGGTTAATTAGGAAAATCAGATTTTATCACTCTGCATCAGTGGAATTGTATAGTTTTTGCATGAACATTTTTATTAAAAATAAACAAGCCAGATAGTTTGTTTTTTTCAATAATTTACCCAGATTTTTATAAAGATATAAAATGATCAAGTTTTGTTATATTGTTGACTAGGATGATGAAGGAAAGACAGGGCCATTCCTGGAGGAAGTTAAGGCATTTTTAAAGTCCAAGAAGGAGTCTTATATTAATGATATCAAAGAACAGCTGGGAGCAACAAGGTCAGTCTTATGTGACACCAGCAAAAATTTCTTTAGATTATTCAGCAACGCTCACAAATTTATTTGCCAAAGTCAGAGCTGTCGTCTGAGCCCAGAAATAGGTGTTTAAGGATGTGGTATATATTATGAAGAATTAATACGTGGCAGGGACATTCAAAACTCATAATGCATATGGACTGCAACAAGACATTGCACTGAACCTGATAAAACCTACAGGATTATGATTAAGTTAAGGAATAATATGAATCCTTAATAGAATCTAGTTTGTAATCTTTGTCGCTTTAATTGAACAAGTTAATTGTAATGAAGTGAATTGTAACTTTTTGTTACACGTTTTTTTTATAGCCCAGTGTCACTTGATGATCTAATTATAATATTTGTTTTTGAATAGCCCAGTGTCACTTGATGATCTAATTCTAACATGTTTGTTTTGTTATAGCCCAGTGTCACTTGATGTTTGTTTGTTAATAGCCCATCGTCACTTGATGATATAATTCTAACATGTTTGTTTATAGCCCATTGTCACTTGATGATATAATTCTAACATATTTGTTTTTTTTATAGCCCTGTGTCACTTGATGATATAATTCTAACATATTTGTTTTTTTTATAGCCCTGTGTCACTTGATGACCTAATTCTAACATATTTGTTTTTTTTATAGCCCAGTGTCACTTGATGATCTCATGAGAGCCATTACTATAGCCGATCCCAAAATTAACAATGACAAGATGCAGGAGATTTTGGCCTGGACGTTCAGGACAACACAAGAGGATCTGAAGGACGTGAACCCCATTGACCAGTCTGTTGTATTGGAACGCTTACAAAATGGGAATGTTACAAGGATGGGAAGTAAATAAAGTAATGAGTTAGAGGAGAAACCAGGGGTTAGTTTAAAGCAAATGATTGTCATCATCTCAGTTTAAAAAGGTTAAATTTATATTATGTATATAAAAGTAAATGAATTTGAGTCTTTACTTATTGATAAATTATGAATGTGTATTTGACTATTCTTCATTTTTAATGTTGAATTGCAAACTCATAAATACCGAATGGTTTGGTCAAAGAATTGATTCATTGCCAAAATAAAAAGAATTTTAAATGGTACATAAATTAACATGGCTTCTAATAATTGAACCATTTTGAAAAATTTAAAATCAAAATTGCCGATTTCAATTCCTTAGTGCCAAAAAATTTTCAAGTTACAATTTATGCCACTGAAAAATTCATCCTGACTGGTAATTAATTCAGTTGGAAAAAGCAATTTTAAATTACATTTTATTTGTTTTTTAAAATAAAGGTTGATGTTTTTCCTATTAAGACACTGGAGATATCATTGGCACCTAATTCACTAAAACAATGCTTCTTAAAATGTAATGATGTTGTGGTTATTTGTGGCCTTGTCATTCCTTAATTTGTTTTTATTTTTAAATGTAAATTATTGACATGTTTAATCTGTTACAACAGCCTTGTTCCTTAAATGTATACTCTGAGAAGCTCTGAAGTCAACGTAAGTCCCATGGAGACTTTCCTACAAAATTAATCAAAGTAAATCACTGTTTGTTGGAAGCCATGTTTGGATTTGCTCAATTATTTCTTCTTTTGATGAAACCTACTGAAGACATCCCTCCAACCTTCCCCTAACAAATGGTCACTACCCATGTTTGGCCATGACTGAGCAATTAAACCAACAGGATGCCAGTGTCTTCTATTTTAATATTACTGTATCATATACTTTTTCTTAACAGTTATTTGTATCACCTCATTAAACAAATATTTTGAAAACTTTTGTATCATTATTATTTGCTAGATAAAAAAATAAAAAAATACAATGAATTATTTTTGGTATTTATTTTCATAGTCAGCACATTTGATTTCAATATTTTAACATTTATCTACTTGTTATTATCTACAAATAACTCTTAATTATTACAATGCTCAGAAGAAGTTTTAACATTTAACTTCTAATGACATATAGCGATGAAAGTTTCATCTAAGAAATACTAATGAAATTACTGTCATTAATTATTATTAAAAAATAAATAATTACAATCAGCAAATAAGAAAATTGTTTCATGAACACTAAGAAGATCCTTAAATGGAATTCCTTTTTTGGGGCTGTCCATTAAGTTCATCACGGTCTTTTGATCATATTTAACTCCCTCACCTGTCGCAAATCAAAAATATTTTATAAAATTAACAAAATAATTAAAATTTAATATAAAAACCTCGCGTCTCTTATGGCTGGACAACCCCCTCCCCCCCCCGTCACAAACTGTCACAATTTCTTACACCCCCTCCCCCATCACAAACTGTCACACTTTCTTACAACCCCTCCCCCCCTCTTGAGCGTGACGTACTTTATAGACGCCCCTTTGGCTTAAATCTTACTGGTAAGTACCTGTAGTATTTTCAAAATGTTATAATTTGCTTAAATTTGGAAGCAAGATCATTTGATAACATTTACAATGTGTGCTGGCCAGGATGTTGCTTCAGACAAGGAAAACTTAAACCTTGTCCATAATATTAACACTTACATCTGTGGCGTCTCTAGGGAGTGCAGGCCGGATATAAAGTGACAGCATCACAGGGGGTGACACCAAATGTCATATTTTACTGTGTACAATTCCCTGTTAAAAAAAAATGTTTTTTTTTCACCTAGACTATAGAGGAACAAAAAAGGAAATCTAATGGCAATTTCAACAATCCATATCCACCAAATTCAAATTGTTGATTAAATCCAGGAATTCTTATACTCTCAAACAAGTAGACCTCAGTACAATAGACTAATCCGTAAATAAGATAGTTTTTATTTATTTACTTTAAACGGCGTTAAGTCAAAAAATGACAATATCATATAGTTTATATTGGGGAAAAAAAGAAATCTATTGGCACTATTGCTCTATTGGCACTATTGATAATTTCAACAACAAAGAACACCCAAATTGTTAAGTCTAGAAATTCTGATAATCCCAACAGATCTCCGTGCAACAGAAAAATCTGATAGTTTTTAAAAATATTTATTTAGTCAAAATTACAATAGTATAGTTTATATATTGAGTAGGGCTACGGAAATTAACGATTAAATTATTGGCTAATCGGTAAAAATTTTTAGGGACCATAATAAAATTTATTATGGTTTTTTATAGATTCAATAGGGCACACGAGTTGGTCAAATTATTTTTTACCCAGACTGCTGTGTTTCCTTTTTATTATTTAATCACTGGGTGAGGACAAGTTTCGCTTATTTACTAATTATCATGTGTCAATAGAATGTATAATAATAATAGTAAGATTATCTAAATCTTGAGATCACCCATTGTAAATGAAAAGTTGTCAGACAACTAATGTGTGTTATATTAGCTGTCAAGTCAAATGTTTGCAATTTATGATTTCAAATTCGATCTAAATTGAGTTATTGTTTCATTGAATAACTGTGACAACTGTTGACAATTAACCATTCTACTATTAAAGTTAAGTCATTTTAATAATCTGATGGTTCTTTTAAGTAGAGGTGCGTACCGGATTTCGGCTCCAGCTCCAGCAAATCCGGAATCCGGCCGGATTTCACTTCATAAATCCGGCTGCCCAGTTAAGCCCTAATTTATATATATTCATAATGGCTTCAGCAAATCCGGAATCTAGAAAATTATCTAAAACTTGACTTCACCCAATGTAAATGGAAAGGTAGCAAATAACTGATGTGTGTTAAATAATTTGTCAAGTCAAATGTTTGCAATTTATGTTTTCAAAGTCGAATGTCACTTCATAAATCTGGCCAAATCTAGCTCCGGCCGGATTTCAATATTTTGAATCCGGTACATTCCTACTTTTAAGTGGAAATATTATATTTTAATACTGCTTAATAGTGAAGTGTATTTGAAGTATTACATTTTAATATTTTAATTACGTGTTTGATAAAAATTCTTTTTCGAAAGTGTGACGCATTTTAGAGGGTCGGGCCCCAAGATTTGTGACAGTAGGTTGGGGGGAGGTCAAAAATGGCCCCAAAGTGGATATCACGATTTTTCGGGGCCATGGAAGGGGATATTATGCTTTCCCGGGGCCTGGGCAGTGGTTATTTTCATTCTCCGGGGCCTGGGAATTGTAGATTTCTATTTTCCTTGACCTGAAAATGCTTCTATGTTTCGGTGACTGGGAAGTGATTTCTTTTTCCGGGGCCTGGTATTTTGAGATTTCTGTCTTCCGTGGCCTGGGATTTTGATTTTCTAGCACGTTGAAAGTGAAATTTTTTATTATCTGGAATTTTTGAGGTGGAGATTTCAATTCTCCTGTTCCAATAAAACTTGAGATTTTTCTCTCGCTGGGCCTTGTAAGTAGAGATGTGTAATTTCCGATACTACATATTTTTAATTAAACAATAAAGATTTGGTTGGCTGAGTTCTCATTTCTATTTAGAGTTGACTCTTTAATGAGCGCATTTTAACAATCAAATATTTTGCTCACTATTACTTGTGTATGATCTTAAAATGAAAGTTAATTTATTACTTCTATGAGATGTCTTTTCACTTAGATTTAAAGTTAAATTTATTAAGAAATTGAACGAATATTTGAAGGAAGGCCTTGTCTGACAACAAACAGATGTTACACACTCTGAGGCCTGAGGCACACTCTTTTAAAACATAACCACTCGATTTTTTTCCAAGTTTATCGTGAAGTTTTTGACTATCTAATTGAAGACTTCAAGACAAACAAGCCTCTGAAGTCTGCTATTTAGGTTGAATATGAAATGAGGCTGGCACATGAAATGTATAAAACAAGGCATACGGAATGAAGGTAAGAATTTTAAGGATTTTATACCAATAATACTTCTAAGTTTCGTCCATGTGTGCACTCACATGTCTTATAATGCTGGCGCTCACCAAAGTTGAAGACTGTACGAGATAGGTTTGTACAATTATTGGTTTTTGAAGGCTTAAAAGATACTTTTTTTGAAAAAATGTGTGACAATATTTAATTGCACACTTTTCGCTAATTTTGCAAGCACCACCCACGCTTTAATCTTACAAGGTTATCAAATCTATGTACTGTCAAATCTATAATGAGCAAATTTAATTTTCGGATTTCGTCTTAATTTACTGTTTACACTAAGTGCACCATATCTATAATATTGTACATAGAATTTTCCAGAGTCTACATTAAAACCCCAAAATTATAAGGATCATTGGTTTGGAACACAGCTTGGTTTACTGAATACTTTCTTTTAGTGTAGTCAATGTTACAGATGAACAGTCAATCAGATGCTATAATATTTAATTTTAATATGTAGTGTTATATATCTTTCATCTTTTTATTTTTAATTATAATTTATTATGTAGAAACGAATAAAACATAAGGATTAATAGAAAGTTCACTCCCAAACACTTTCACACAAAAAGGCCAAATCAGTAATTTGATTGTTTTGCGTCTTTATTTTAGTGGGTGTAACTCTATTGAGTCATTAAATTGTTCCAAAAATATCCATATATTTTAATAATTCATTTTTACTAATTTCAACATATTGTTAATAACATCAAGTAATTTTAAGATCTTAACAGCTAACATGACATAAATTCAAGGCAACTCATTGTTTCAATCAACAAGTAAATAGACCATTGCAAATTAAAATTTGAGCCAAATAACATTTTTTTAAATCAATCTGGATATTGTTCCTTGAGCTTGGGTATAAATACTGACCCCCTAAGCTGGACAGATATTTTTGGGAGCCGCTGACCAATACTGAATTTGTAAACATGAAAATATACCACTTTTTAATATTTGATAGATACGTAATACAGTGGGGTAAACATTCATTTTTCAAATAAAACTTCTATTAAACATTAAACTCTACCATAGCCAGAAACACTTCTTGATACAACGATTCATTGTTATAAAAATAGAAACCTAGAAAGCCAATGAAAAATCAGATTGTTCAGAGTGAAAAATAAAATAGCAAATAGCTCGAACAAGGATAAATCTAGAAGAGGTCACACTTTGGCCATCATTATTTACTATACAATAAATATAAATATTTTTAAAATTCATCATCGGGCATAAAACCTTAAGCTGACGGAAATTCGTTTGAAAAATACACCCTTTAAACAAATACGTATCTGTTAAACTAAAATATAACAAGTAAACCAAAACTTATATGATAATTTGAAAAATATCCATGAATAAAAACATATATCATTGAAGCTGGAGACTGTTACATATGTCCTGTATTACTGGTAAACAGTATTAGCATAGGATGTATATCCTCAGCCAACGGCTAGTAAATCAACTTTTAGATAGGTTATCAATTATTTCAGCTAGATTTGAATCTAGATTCAGAAGGGTTACCAACTAATTGAGATAGATTATCATCTATTTCAGCTTGGTTATCTTATATTTCAGCTACGTTATCACAATTTCAGTTTGGTCATCATCTTTTGCAGCTAGGTCATTTACTATTTCAGCTATATACATTTTATCGATACTATTTCTACTATTTTATCTACTTTTACAGATAGGATATTTACTATTTCAGTAGGTTATAAACTATTTCAGCCAAGTCTCGTCTGTTATTTTGGAAAACACACTCAAATCTTTGTAATCTTGTGATGCAGCTATCAGTTAATGAGGATTGGGTTCGATAGAGCAATTGAATCAGAATTTCATGGACATTTATTGGCGAAAATCAACAAAAACCACAATAGAGAACATTTCAAAAATTTATTTTGAACACTCGTCCACAATCGCATTCAACAGTGGGTATGCCCCCTCCTGACAGAAGCGACCATTGAAATCGTCGTGTGACAGCTCCCAGACCATCAGCCCCCCGTAACCGTTAGTCTTGACAAACTTGACCTTCTCCCTCAGACTCGACTGGTCTTCATAGCCCACCCACTGGTCACCATACACGAGGAATGGAACTCTCTGAGACTCTATGAAATACTGTCTAGAGACCGCACGCTGGAGGCACACCTCGTAGTAAGACAACACTCCCGCCGTTGCCGTGTACGGCCCGGGGCTTCCGGCTCCGGACACGAACGACCCGACGGAAACGTTGCTCGTTGATATCAGACTGAATGTTCTCGCGTACAGAGGCGCTCCAACGACGAGCTTGTTCTTCGGCGCCCCTTTGCTTACCCAGTATTGCGCCACCCATTCAACATTAAGGGATTCTTCAAAGCTCGACTCCCACGAGCCTCGCTTCAGAGCACTGTGGTGCCCTGTCCGTTGATCCCATGAGCCGTGGAAGTCGTAGCTCATCAGGTTAAAAAAGTCCACGGTGGCAGACAACCTAGGGACGTCGTATGCTGAGTCTATGATCGCTTTCCCTGCCACCACAGCCGCTGTCAGGATGAGCCTCTGGTCCCCACTGGCTTCGGCGTTGAAGGCGGCCCTCAGCTGCTCGCAGAGCGTGGCGAAGTTGTCCCGATCATTCGCGGACGTCGGATACTCCCAGTCAAAATCGAGTCCATCGAAACGCCTCTGCCTCAGAAATTGGATCGTCGTGTTGACGAACTCCTCTCTGCGATTGGGGGCCGAAGCCATCAGGGAGAAAGCGGTCGTCCCCATGCCCCACCCGCCCACGGCCAGGAGTACTTTCAGCCCGGGGTTCACATTTTTGAGGTTGGTCACACGGGCAAAGTTGCCGATGTCGTCACCCTGTGGCTCGTCACCCGACTCTGTCGCCACAAGCCTGTTGCCGGAGAGTTTGGCGAAAGCGTAGATGGCGTGCGTGCACAAAAACGGGTAGACGTCCGTGATAGAAAACGCTCCATCCCCGAATCTGTACTTGGCCCAGTTGGGGACAAAACACACCACCCGCCCACAGTTTCGTGACAATGGTTGGGACGATGAGGTGGGTTGGCGTGAGATCGGGTTGGTCGTAGTTACCGGTGCTGGTGCCGTCAGTTGCTCAGGTGCGCATTCCACGTTATACGACTAGTCGCAGTATTGGTAGTTTTTGTTGTAGAGGAGACCTTGGCCGCACTTTAGGCGGTAGGCATAGCCGCCATTGCACTTGTAGAAGAAGTTACAGTAGGCCGGGTCGGGGTAGAGGCCGTCTGCTTTGTCCCGACAGAAGAGTGGGGATGGCGGTTTCAGTGCGGTGGTGGTCGAAGCTGTTGTCGTGGTTGTTGTAGGAGTTGTTGCATTTGTTTTAGGTGTTGTGGTTGTTGATGTAAGAGTTGTTGCATTTGTTTTAGGTGTTGTTGTTGTTGCAGTAAGAGTTGTTGTATTTGTTTTCGATGTGGTTGAAGTTGTAGATGTTGAGCTTTTCGGTGTTGTTGTGGTCGTTGGTGTGGTAGTTGTCGATGTCGTTGTTGTTGGCCGGGTTGTTGTCGTAATTACCGGTGCTGGTGCCGTCAGTTGCTCAGGTGCGCATTCCACGTTATACGACCAGTCGCAGTATTGGTAGTTTTTGTTGTAGAGGAGACCTTGGCCGCACTTTAGGCGGTAGGCATAGCCGCCATTGCACTGGTAGAAGAAGTTACAGTAGGCCGTGTCGGGGTAGAGGCCGTCTGCTTTGTCCCGACAGAAGAGTGGGGATGGCGGTTTCAGTGCGGTGGTGGTCGAAGCTGTTGTCGTGGTTGTTGTAGGAGTTGTTGCATTTGTTTTAGGTGTTGTTGTTGTTGCAGTAAGAGTTGTTGTATTTGTTTTCGATGTGGTTGAAGTTGTAGATGTTGAGCTTTTCGGTGTTGTTGTGGTCGTTGGTGTTGTAGTTGTCGATGTCATTGTTGTTGGACGGGTTGTTGTCGTTGTAGATGTGCTCGTCGGTGGTGGCGCCGTGACGCACTTGACATTGCTCGGCCAGTCGCACGCACTGATTTCGACGCTGAAGTAGAGTGAAGTCGGGCAGTCGAGTGAGTAGGTATTACCGTTGTAGCAGTTGTAGTACTTGGCGCAGTTCTGAGGGTCGGGATAAAGTCCTGTACCCTTGTCTCGACAGAAGTTGGCGTCCATCGCGCCGGCAGGGAGCGCTGTCATCACCACCAACAAGAGAGTCGTTGCTCCACGGAGATTCTGAATTGAAGGAAAACATTTCATAGAGAGCATAAAATTGGCAAAAATAATTCGAATCATAATTGAGTGAATCATTAAGAAAGCTATTTTCATCCAGACCGGTTTTAGCCAATACCGTGATAAAAATGTATTAAAAATAAAAGAATTTTGCATGAATTAAGTGTAATAGAACTGAGAAGAATTTATCTTAAGTCTGTCACGGTGTTCCCTAAATAACTTGATTTATTGAGATAGAGAGCCTAATCGTGGTCCAATTCTGTATACGCGTAATGCCTGATCTCAGCATGGATGGCGTGCTCCAGAACCGTACATGGAATTAATTCTCTATAGAAAGATTGAATTTAAATATAGGTCTACACATTTTAAGCAACTAATTTTTTTTAAAACCTTAACTTTGAAAACCCCAAACATTTAAAGAAGAGTTTAAACTTAATTTTCGGTAAATTTACAAAAATAAAATAATAAATAAATTTAAAAAAAATATGTGGTACATGTATCATTCTAAGCCTGCGTTTCCGAAATTCCCTAAAGCAACCTGTGGGAAGGGGTGGGAGACGGCTTGATTTTAGGGGGAAAATGTATTGATAATTGAGGAAAACTTGTTTTTATCATTTAGGAAACTTTGTATTGATGATTGAGATAAAGTTGTTTTGAATATTGAATATTGAAAATTGCGGAACGCTGCAGTGCTGAAGCTTCAATTCAATCTTGAAGTTTAACTGTAGATACTGTCGTACTTCGTTATTTAGCTTATAAGATTGAAAATTTAAAAAGTATCACCTTAAGTTTTAATTACAAAATAGCTATTTAAAAAAAAAAGGAAATCGAGAAAATTAATAAAGGAACTATCACAAAATATACAAAAACTGTTAAAACCTCAAACTGTAAAGCATTGGACAAAGTTCACCACCTTAGTTTAGTCAAAAAACTTAAATACTTTGGAATCTCAGGTCCCTTACATCACTGGATCCAAGATTTCCTATTGGGTAGGGAGCAAACTGTAATAATTAATGGATCTAAATCTACACCAATAAAGGTTAACTCAGGAGTTCCACAAGGAACTGTCCTAGGTCCCTTACTATTTTTAATTTATATAAATGACTTACCCAACAATATCTCAACAGGAACTAAAGTTAGGTTATTTGCTGATGATTGTATAATCTATAGAACAATCAAGTCAGAACAAGATAGCAAAATTTTACAAAAAGACTTAGATGAATTAATAAAATGGGAAGCTAACTGGAGTATGTCCTTCCACCCAGAAAAATGTCAACTGCTAAGAGTAACAAAGAAAAAGAAACAAATAAATTCAAAATATTTCATTCATGGAAAAGAACTAACCCAAACTAAAGATGCGAAATACTTAGGAGTCATAATAAATGAGAAACTATCTTGGAATCCCCATGTCAATGAAGTTATTAAAAAATCAAACAAAACCTTAGGCTTTATAAAAAGAAACTTTTACAAATGTAACAAAGATATAAAACTAAAATGCTA
>MUZC01000112.1:978600-1007559 GCA_002072015.1 Radix auricularia | reverse complement strand
ATTTGGAAATTTTACTAAATTAGTAGGCTAATAATTAGTATTGAAAACGGCTGCGGATATTAACGATTAATTTCTCGACTAATCCTTAAAAATTTTAAGGATTAAATTATTTTTAACCATTAATCGACCCATCACTTAAAAATAATTTGAAGTCTAAAAGTCAACAAATTTTATTTTTTTTAAATGCGGCTGATAAATAATTTCCTGAAGATTACACAAACATTTTGGTAATGGCAGCAATGGAGTTTTAACTCTGAAACAGAAATGACGTCAGCTCTTCTGATGAATTACTGCGTTACAAAATGGAGATGGAAGTTCTTGAATCCATTAATCCTGTACAATGGTGGAAAATTAATGAACACCGATATCCGATAAGGTCATTCCTTGCCAAACCGTTTTACCAGTTTAAGTTTTCTCAGTTCCATGTGAATGATTATTCAGCTCGGCTGGTTATATTGTCAATTAGATCCGCTCATCACTTGAACCAATTAATGTCAACACACTTGTCTTTTTGCGTAGTTGGTAAAAATAGACATATAAAGGAGACATGCCAGTGTTATTTAGATTTTCAACAAGAACGTGAAATGAGTGTTACTTATGACATCATAAATTAAATTTTTTGGCTTTAATCGAAATTAACGATTAATTAATCGCTACTTTTTCAAAAGTTAACAATTTAATTTAAATTAATCGTTAACAGCCCTAGTATTTACCCAATGCTCTGATATTAGTAAAATTTTGCGGCGCCCCCTAAAATTCTCCTGGCCCCCCCACGCAGACAAAACTAAATCCGCCACTGCTTGGAATCCCCATGTCAATGAAGTTATTAAAAAATCAAACAAAACCTTTGGCTTTATAAAAAGAAACTTTTACAAATGTAACAAAGATATAAAACTAAAATGCTATCTCACCCTGGTGAGACCTATACTAGAATATGCATCTTCAGTATGGGACCCATCCACCAAAGAAAATATTGATAAGTTAGAACAAATCCAAAAAAGAGCTGCCAGATTCATTACTGGAGAATATTCAAAACTGACAAGAGTAACACCATTAGTTAAATCATTAAACCTTGAAACACTAGAGGATAGAAGAACCAAGAGTAAATTAGTAATTATACATAAGGCAATTAATTCTAATTTAGAAATACAACACAAAGATAACCTAATACAACCCTCAAATAGACATAAAGACAAAAACACCTTTTTTATTCCATATGCAAGAACAAACACATACAAGTTTTCTTTCTTTCCGTCCGGTATTCGGGCGTGGAATGGGTTGCCTGAAGAAACCAGGAAAGCCTCCACTTTATCATCTTTTAAAACTCTAGTAAGAATACAGGACTAAACACAAACCATAGAAATACGTAGGACGCAATAATCTTCTGTACAGAAGGAGCGTCTGTAACATATAAGATAAGATAAGATAAGATATCGAGAATCATCCATTGTAGCCATAACCATTGGCGGGAGTGTACACTTCGTGTCGACCAGTGACTAAATTATTATTTATACAGCTTATGACAGAAAAATACGACATTAAGGATCCCCGGGCGAAATCGTTGCAGGATGTAGCCTAAATTTGGAAAGATATGACATTTTGGGTCTCGGCTCTAATAACTGTTATAAGTATTTTAAAAACTTCTTTGCCAGAAAATTTTGTAGGATTGCAATCAACAATTCTCTAAAGTTTCATGGCGATCGGATGAATAAAGGATAAATATACTTACGTAGCTTAATAAGGAAAAAATAAATAAATCAAAAGCTACCCGGGACCAATTGGTGTAAGATTCTATACTGATAAAATGCTAATTGATTTTAATTTGGAACATGATTGATTTGGAATTTTTATAAAGGTTGGTTAGATCAAGTAGAGAATAAAATGTCACTAAGGATCAAAAGCCCAAACTATACAAGATGTAAAGTTTACAGGTCTGAAAATTTCAATCTGTATCATAATATAGATATGTGTCAATATGTGTTGGGATTAAAAAAAACAAAAACAAAACAATTACATGAATCATGAATTATAGGCTATAAAGATATTTTAAGCAATTGCTATTGGGTAAATGTATGAATCTTGACCAAACGTGGCATATAAAAATTTGATAGCCTAAAATCTTCTAGGATATAAGAATCCTAAAAACCACTTCATCTTGGCCGAGTGCCCGTAATATCTTTTTATTCGTTAACTCTTAAATACATGTAATTGTTGGTTTCTGTCGTCCCAGGGGCGGAAGCGCGGATTATCCCCACCCCCACACTCGATGAAAAAGAATACTTTCATAAAGAAAGAGCATAAAGCTATAACGAGAGATGATGTTATTTTTTTTTTTTAGAAAAAAAATTTGAAGCGCCCTCTTTTCTTTGACTAAATCTTGAGTTGCCTGCTTTTCATCATGGCAAAATCTATGACGGCAGCACTGTCAATGTAAATTTATGTTATCAGTCATTTCATGCTCAATAACTAAAATATCCAAAGTTGTCTATCTCAGTGTTTTGTTTACTGACTGTGAATAATTTTTCATTTTAACACATGATGACCTTACTTTTCTCATTTGAAAGAATTGTTCCAAGTAATGCTCTGTTAGTAGTAAGGGTAATTTGCAGGTTTAAGTGCTTATTAGACTTAAATGGGGCTGTTATCGATTAATATAAATTTAATCATTAACTTTTGAAAAATTAACGATTAATTAATCGATAATTTTGATTAAAGCTAAAAGTATAGATGTATGACGCCATTTAACTGAAATTTTAAAGCGAAGTCACAAAAAAGGGCAATTGACATTTTTTGTTTTATTAAATTTTTTTAATGCCTATTGTTAATTCAGTTAAAAAATGTTCAATTTTTATATCATTTCCCTTATTAAAACAGCTTATTTTAAAGTTTACACTTTAGTATATTTTAATGGAGAAGTTTGTACGTAAATATAAAAAAATATTTTAAATTATTAATTATTTAATAAATCGAATAAATTAAAAAAAATATTTTTCTTTAATTTTAATCGCTGCTTTATCGATTAATATAATTATCCATTAGCCTAATTATTTTACCGATTAATCGAGAAATTAATAGTTAATTTCCGCAGCCCTAGACTTAAATAATTAAAATGGGCTTGAAGCTTTAGTCAGTCTGCTGATTACTGTAGTAACTGCTATTCCTGTGGATTTCGGGGGTGGCGGGGCCGGACGGCGGAGCTGTATTTTCAGTTAGTCGTCTAAGCATTATTCTTCTAGTAGAGTTTGTAAATTAGGATATAGGCAGGGAAGCATTCGTACTTCTAAAAAACACAGTTAAGTACTATTATGATATCCTGTGTTTTTTTAGAGGGGAAGTCTAAAGGCCTAGCAAGTCCGTCGAAGTACTTTTATACTCACTTATAGATACACTTACACTCACAAAAGTGACATAGAAAGACATACATAAGACACGCACAGAAATTCAGAGAGAAACAGGCACACTCTAGACACACATATATACACACACAAAGCTTAATAAAAAAAATCAGTAAAATTATTTTGCTTTGAATTGTTTTAAATAAAGTTAATAATGTGAACAATATTTAAAAATGGAGGAAATAATAATTATTGTCATACATTTTTGCCCTGATTGATTTAATTATCATTATTATTGCAACAAATTATGTTTTATTAGTAGTTATGGTATTGCAGACACGAAAGTAAAGTTAAGTTTTGTAACATACACCAGAATCAATACATATACAAAACTAAGGCTAGAACTCACCATCTTTGGAATCAACGTCCAGATTTGTGCCGAGTGTCTCCTTTCCTTCCTATATATACAAGGAGCGTCCACTCGTTTTGATTGCCTGTTAAGATTATCGTGGGCCAACATTCAATGGTCGGCTGCATGCATCAGGACGTCTCCGCTATTCCACCCCGCACCAAACCCACGCAGTGTCATATGAATCAAAATAGTAATTCATTTTTTTAGTTGAAAGAATAAATCAATAGAAAATAAAGGTAAGGGAAGTCTAGGTTGACTAAGGCAAACAGTAACCTTGTAAAATATCATAACGAAATTAAAATTTGAAATTAAGACCCAACCGTGGTTCTCAGTCATGTTTATGACGTATGTGTGTGTGTTAGTTCTTTACTTTGTTTTGACAGACGAAAAGACAAAACAACGAGCGAACAAACAGACGAAAAGACAAAAGGGGCCGTTCTTAAATGACGTCACGCACCTAGAGGGGGGAGGGGGTCTCACTTTTGTGACGATGCGTGACGTGTAGGAGGGAGGGGGTTGAAGAAATGTGACGTCACATCGAAAGGGTAACTTTAAATAAAACTTCCACTGAAATATTTGGTCACTTAAAATTTATTTTATGACTTTTTTTGTTCAGTGCTTCTCAAAGTGCCGGTCGATAGGCCATCATACATGAAAATTAAATATAATTATAATTCTTAAGTTTGAGAACCCACACGAGAACATACGAAATTGTTACCATGCGTCGTTTGGTGTTGACATCAAAGCGTTTGTGATGTAACCGCATCTTCGTTTGGTTCACTCGCGGCAGGAGTCTGCGAAATTTTTATTTTGTCGGCTATCTCCCCTCCCCCCCCCCGAAACTGCAACTGGTGAGTTTTATATACAGGACATGCTTTCGACTGGTTTTTGGTCAAACGCCTCTGACCATTCTAAATATAATGATAAATATGTCCATTTAAAATTAGTCAAAAGTATTCATTAACTTTATTGATTGCATCAAATTCTCGACATCGCAATTCGAGAGGAGCACAAAACAACTGTCTTCTGAACTCAGTTTTTAAGGCATTAGTTTAAAAAAAGACAGAAACGATTACGTGATACAGTCAGATTAGAATTATTGTCACCCATGTCAATATAAATGAAAGTAGGTTGTATTTAGGTGTCTTCGTATAGTACGTAAATAAGAAATCTACATAGATGACACATTTAACAAATGCATTTTCTGTAAAGAACCGGTTCAATATTGGGCTTATGTTCCAAGCGTACACGTACACATGCCGTATTTGAATATATCTTATAGTGGAGTGTAGTGGATGTTATATGTCCCAAATGAGTCTGCATTACCCCCAAGGATTCCCTTTTAACCCCAGATGAGGTAATTTACCCCTGTTCGCCAACCTCTTTCTTACGGGATGCCCGTCAGTCAATTGAGGGATTTAAAAAAAAAAAACATTTAAAAATAATATTTTTAAATGAATTTTTTTTATAAGCAAAGAAGTTAACAGTAATGATTTATAGTCAATGTTTAATTTGTATGCATTAAAATAAAATATAATCTAGAGATATTAACACATTTCGTTTTTTCAAGGTCGGTTAAACGGTTTGAAAAAACGGACCGGTTCAATAGGATACCTAAATATTAAAATTATTTTTTTTTGTTAACATTACTGTTAACCCAACAGTAGCGGATTCTAGCAAATTTTCTATGCCCACAATGGTTCAGTTTACCCCCAAGAGTTCCCTTTTTACCCCAAATGAGATACTTTATAGCTGTTTATCGACCCCCTTTTTTAAACAGACCGACAGCGGTAGCCATGTATTTTTCATTAGTTTATAAATTCCACAAGAGAATGTAACAATTTAAACACGCCTCGTCCATTGGTGACAATATATTTATAACTCTTGTGTGACGTATGTGAAATCCTGAAGAAAAAAGATTTGGAAAAAAAAAACTTGTGAGCTTCGGAGTAAAAAGTTATGATAATATTGGATATTTTAATAATGTCATAGTATTTTTTCAGTCCTCAACTTGCAAGAATTAATTTATTTTGCGACGCACAAGATGACGCCCCACTTTCCTGCACAAATGTGGGGTTCGTACAGTACTCACCATATTCCACTTTCAGCACATATCTAATAATTTTTAGAAAACATGAGATGTGATATCAATGTGATGATTTTAGATCAAATACCATTAGAAGATCGAAATAAATTTGAGGACTTGTCTTGTATCTAAATATTCTAGGTCTATCAACAATGCTATGATCCTTGCAGAGGCGTCACTAGGTTTGGTGTCACCCGGGGCGGTAGCTCATGGTGTCACCCGGGGTGGTAGCTACTGGTGTCACCCCGTCATGATTTAACCCATAGAACCTCCGAGTTTTCAAGTGCCAAGTAACGGGACTATATTGAATTTTACTGTCTGGTGTCACCCCCCTGATGGTGTCACCCGGGGTGGCCCTCCCCCACCGCACCCCCTAGCGACGCTACTGGATCCTTGTAATATCAACAGCCTATTAGCAAGCTTAATCGCGAAGGTTAATCACATCAAATGGTTTTTGACATTACCGCTGCATTGTTCGTTAGCTGTCTTGCTTTGCCTTGGCAACTAAACATTTTTAAAAATAAAAATGTAATATATAAAACAAGCCGAATTCATATTTAATCTTATAGGGCTTTAAGCTGTGTAGGGGCTCATTTTGCTATTAAATCAGTACAGAGTAAATCATGTCAAAACGGGAAAAGAATGCAATGGTATCTGGTGAAATGGAAAACTTTTTTGCCGGTCGTCTGATAAGAAAAAGTTTGAGAATCACTGGCTTACAATTTATTTAATGTCCTTTACATAGCTTCACGCATGTCACAATATTACAATGTAGACCTACACTAAATAAATACTTAAATGATAAAAAAGTGACTTGAAACATACTTATTTTCAAATAGACAATAGTGTTTTTTTTTTGGTTTTTTTAAAGGGGGGGGGGGTCAAAGTTTTGGGACGTACTTATTGAGGGTTGGGGGTCTACGATTTTGTGACGACGCGTGACGTAGGGGGGAGGGGGTAAAAAATCGACCAAAATCTCGTGACGTCATTTATGGACGGCCCCAAACAACGAGCGAACAGACAGACGAAGACACAAAACAACGAGCGAACAGACAGACGAAGACACAAAACAACGAGCGAACAGACAGACGAAGACACAAAACAACGAGCGAACAAGGACCGGGATAAATTGCGTGAAATAATGAACTGCCTGGGATGGTGCCCCAACGACCCACCCACGTGATAAGATATAAGAAGAAGAAATTGGGAATCTTTTGTTGTCAAATTACGGTGCGTACTTTTTCGTGTACGCTTCATAAATTGAGCTGAGCGGTACCAAGCAGTTGCCTTTTCTACGGGTATTTACTTTATTTTTATAGATGCTTAAAAATATATCATTAGTATTCTCACTCGATGAATGGGGTTTATTTAATTTTTACACGTGTAAATGAATATCTGAATTTTGTTAGGTTATGTTGTAATTCATAACTCGAGATTTCATAAAAACCTTATTCTCTAATAAGTTTCTGAATTTCATGCGGAAACCATGGCTCAATTAAAATATTACTACTATAGATTAAATTATTATCTATCAAATATATAAAGCTCAGCTGGTGTTTGTATCTTTGTATGTTTATTTCATCTCTCAGCTACATATTCACGGAAAAACCAAACAATGGACAAGGACAAAATTTGTCATGGTTATTCCCTTTAACCTGCAGATGGTTTTAGTAAAGTTCGTGTAATTTTTCGTTTTGTCTGAAATCCGTAAATTAAAAAATAAAATCATAAATTTACCATGTGCACAGTATTATTGTTTCGTTTTAAAAATGAGCTGCGGCATTTTATATTAGTTGCAAGAAAAAATATTTTTAGTTTGTTTGCCTTTGCATATTAATCTGTGTTCAATTTCCGGATACTTTCTTTACTTTTCTTTATTTTGAAGATGCGTTAAAATATTTCATTACAATTTTATTAACACAGCATGCAGAAATGTCGTCTGGACCAGTGATTCTGTTTTGTCTTACATCAGCTATACCTTTAGCTACCAGAAGTCACCAACATGTTGTCCGTGGGCACTTGGTTGCCCTCTAAGACCATTAGAGTCAAGCGTAGGCCTGTTTTTAAAATAATACAACTCAGCTTCATTATATCTGAAGAGTTCATCAAATTATTAGACCATGTTATGACTCATTACCCACGAAGTTGCTCTTGTTATCAAAAACTATACACTTATACAATTTAAACTTCGGCTACCGGACTTATTAACTGAAGTAGATTAAACTAAATAAAGTATTTCTGAAAGCGTTTAATTATTTTTTTTATTGCGAATTGCATATTATGACATCTTCATTTCGCTGTAGTTGGAATGAAATAGGCTATTTTAAAAATTAATTTTTGTCATTGTTTCACATGTGTTCATTAACAGACGGTTGATTTTTTTTTTTTGGTTTTATTGTTGTTTTTGATTTTTTTTTTTTTTAAAATGTGGCATATAATTTCTTTATTTTTTATAAACAAAATCTGGTGTAGGTGTATGGATATAATTTACAAAATGTGATTCCTTATTGATAATAAGGACTTTAAAAAATTAATTCCCCTATAAACTTATACCAATTCCATAAAGCCGTAAAACAAATATCGTAAAATGTAGACTTTAATATACAACAATTCAAATATTTTTTTCCATACTTTATTATAACCCAGACTTCTTCTTCTTTCTCAATATTGAATATTGAGTTTTGCGGGCCACGAGTTTTGCGCCAATTGGCCCGTGGTCTCCGACTGCAGCCTGCTGTATTTTCTGGATTTGCTTCCATAGCCTTTGGTCAGCCAAGACCATCTGCAAAGCAGCAGTTGTCTTTTGGCAAGTGATGCAGCGTTCGCATGCCACGGCTAAGGGTTCCACGCATTGCCCCGCCGCTTTTCGCCTGGGTGGGACTCGGGGACGCCCTGGGCCCCTGGAACGGGTTCTTGGCTTCCCCTGGATTCGAACTCGCGACCATCGGAACGACAGTCGAGCGCGCTTGCCACTCGACCACCGCGCCCCCGACCACCGTGGCCCCATAACCCAGACGATTTCTTTAATTTTTATTGTCTAAGCACTGTGCGAACATTTTCTTTAATTTTAAAAAATACGACTGCTTTAGTTACATTCAACTATTTCAGAAAGTACATTTCATATATAACATTTATAATGAAGTTCATTGTCGCTATATATAGGTAGCTTTTTTGCTTTTTGTGAGGTGGGAGTAGTTCCAAATGTTCTTTATCTCATTGACACAGTTACATTATTGTATTACTTTAAATTTTGTTATCATGCAGTGTCGTATATATTTATGATCATTTTGAGTGACACAAGAGTCGTAGAGATATAATTTGGGAAAACTGTCAAATGTGTTTATTTAGTTCATGTGGGAATGAAAATGTAAATTTCGTTGTTATGTTCGTCAAAATTAATAAATGATTTAAACCTACCTTTTTAACAGTAAGGGAATTTTATGAGGCACTGCTTTAAGTGATTACATTTCACGTGATAAAATGTTTAAAAATGATTAATCAAAATTATTCATTTTTAATTTTTAAACATTTTATCACGTGAAATGTAATCACTTAAAGCAGTGCCTCATACAATTAATAAAAAATTATTCGTTAGTTAGTTTGTTTTTGTTTGTTAAGTTTTTGTTATATTTTATATTTTACAACAATACTGAAATATGTTGAGAAATTTGTATTTCAAATTATTGATGTTAAAAATAAAATAGAGATCTTGAATGCAGTAAATAGATGAGGTCATACTCGGTGCCACAGGTTTTGATACGAATGATATCACACAGGTGAGAGTCACGTATTCTCGTCTTCATACGAGTCAGATTGAAATTCATAACTGAAATTGCCTGCTCACATAAGTATATCTAACTAAACAAGCTGTGCATTTTCTTAGTGAATTTTAGAACCTCTTTGAATCTCTCTTTATTCAGATAAGGGTAAAAGTCATTGAGAGAAAGCTGTTGTTGTTTGCTGCGACATTCAGCATCACTTTGCAACTCAATGAGTTTTATTTTCAGATTGCCTGGAGCATTATCTGTGTCAACAGAGAAAGGTGAAAAAAAAAAGATTTTCTTTTCAATAGCTGCAATGTTCTGAGAGCGTCTTTGGAATTCATCAACCAAGGATGTGATATCAGCAACATACCTCTGCAGTTGCTCATTGAAGCTCCTTTCTGCTAAACGGGTTATGATTTCCTGAATAGAGGTGAAATGAGTGGTATTAGGCTGCATTTGAGACAATTGCCTTTGAAAAATTTGCAGCTTGCTCCCAAAGGCCTTGATATGTGAACATAATATGATTATCACTGTATTGTGCCCTTGAAGATTCGAGTTAAGTACGTTAAAATCTCTTGTCATATCAACTAAAAATACAAAATCTGCTAGCCAGCAGTGTCAGATAGTTCTAGAGTTGGTTGTTCCCATCTTCCATGATTTGCCCCATTTCCTTTTTTTTTAAGTGCGTAGGAGCGCTGAAGTGCTGTCCCCTGACTGAGCCATTTACTTCATTGTGATACACACCGTCTCCTTATCCTCAGGATGTAAGGAAGAAACTGTTGAAACTAGCGGTGAAAGGGGGCTTTAGAGCGAATAGAGTTTATAACTTTTATCACTTGCTTAATGACATGACCAAACATAAGATGTTGGGCCCAAAGACCTCGTTGGTGAATGATATAGTGAAGTTTAAAATCTTTGCTATCCTCTTCGCTGTCTTTGTTACAGACAAATGTTACTATTCCACTGTGCACACCTATTACGACAGAAGAACCAACAGTAATAATTCCATATATTTTTTCCTCGATATATAAATGTCATTGACAGCAGAACAAAAGTAATCATCTAAATGTGTTCCACTTGTTTGGACTTTAAGACTCTGAAGATCAAGTAATTCTCACCTAACACACGTCATCACTAACGCCTTTAAAATAAAATCTAAAAAATAATAAGATTAAGAAATTGTGCAGTATCAGATGCATGACTGTTCTCATCACAGGCTATAGGAGAAAAGTCAAATTTTAAAGTTTTTGCCACTAACTCTCTCTTATGCCAGATAAGATGTCTTCAATTCTGCGAGCCACAGTGTCACGTGACAGGTTTCAAACTCCAGGACAGATATTTTCAACAATTTTTATCAATCACTCTTTTACAAATTCCCCATCAGTAAATGATTAGCTGTGTTTTGCTATCAGTGTTGCCACCTCACAACTTGCTTTCGAGGAATGTTCACTTGCTTGACTGTGAGGTTAATCCAGCTTCCAGTTGCTTCAGCTTCTTAGTTTGATTAATTTCAGTCAGTTCGTCATAATTAACCTGTTTGGGGCTGTAGTGGCTTTTGATATTAAATTCTTTGAAAACACCCACATACTCCAACCAAATCAAACTAATTTACTTGTTATGTCGTTCAATGAAAAACTCCCTGTTTCCACTTTTCTTAGTAGCGACGTGCTTCGTCATCGGCGAAAAAAAATGACGTCATCGATTTAAAACTAAATAGTCTACAAAATTCATGCGCTTAGCTGCACATACCTTCATCACGTTTTTACAAAATCAATTTCCACGTTTTTAAAAACAAAAACGTCACTCTTTTTTTTTTTTTTGGCCATCATTGACTCTCTCAAAACAGTACAACATTTACACTTTCATATAATTATAATTTTATTAAAGTCAATTAATTATTTCAGATGAGGTCGCCGGCCAGTTAAAATTGCATCGTTGGACGGGTTTGGCCCGCGGGCCGGACATTGGACACCCTGTGATTACATGATGCTACTACACCCACGTGTCGTAACATTACAGTAATCGACGTCTCCAATATATTCCATTGCCAATGCATAAATAAGATATTTTGATGGCCATTGAATTGAATCATACAGCTGAGTGGGAAGAGGGCTCCACTAATAATTGCGCCCATGCGTGTGTGACCCGGAAAAAGCCAAGCATCGAAGATCTTCAAACATTGAGAGGTCATACACAGCAGCGTCGTTGGTGGGTTACTTACTGCATCGGGTGGCATCCTCAATGATAGGGGTGGGCGAGGAGACACCGAATGGAAAAACAATTGACTGATCAGAACTCATTGATATATATATATATATATATATTCAAATGATATGTCATGGCGCTGTTATCAAGAGAAATTTACATCAAAACAGGTAAACAGATTGGCACAGTAATGGGTTGCCACACTAACAGGGAGGCATAAAAAGGAGGTGCCTCAAGAATAGGGTGGCAAAAGAGATGGGTACAAAGGCAGAGAGGGGCAAGAGTTGTATCACCAATCATCTTCATCTATTGCAATATCCATTTCAGTAGAATGTAGGCACTGTGTCTAGGGCCAGGGAACCCAGAAAGCTTAAAGAAAGTATAACAAGATAACAGGAATGAACCTAAGATAATTTTTAAAAAAAAAATTCTTAATTTTTTCTTCCCCAGACCTCAATACATATTCAAAACAATATCTAATACTCCTTTTAATCTCATTATATTATTAGAGGATAACTTGTCACTTGTCACCATGTGAATTTTATAAGGCCAGTGTAACCTAATCCATTGTGTAACCTATTCCATTGTTACCTAATCCATTGTGTCTTCTCCTACAATCATTAAGTTTGCGTTGAAATCCTAGAGAAATAAAAAAAAGGATTGTATGAATATATTATTGAATAACGTGGACTTTCAATTGAAAATCTTAAAATTAAAATACATTTTTATGTTTACGTGCTTAGGGCCAGCGACGATAAGTCCAACACTTGGGCATACCTCCTACGCTTATATCCTTCAGTGGGTTTGTAATTTGGGGGTTGGGGGTGGGCGGTTCAACGGTTTTCATACACCGGGCACTAGGACTAGGAGTCAGTGAACTAGTGCACTGTTCTTTCGTTTTTTAATACCCAACCAGTTCAGTGCCATTGGTTGAGTCCGTGTATTTTCTTGCTGCATACGTTATGCATGACTTCATTTCAGGACCCGAGAAATAATAGAAGCTATTGTTGAGATCAAGGCGTGAATAGAAGTTGTGAAGTTTGTTGACTCTGTTAAGTAACCGTTGGAGTATATAGAAAAAAGGTCTTATCAATTCCAGGACTCCCACTCATATAAGTTACACAAATTTAAAATTGAAAAAGTTCTTGAACCTGACTGCCATCTTGCGCCTCCTCCTTTTCCCGATTTCCTTACTCCACGCCACTCATCTTCCTAAATCCACGTCACTCACCTTCCTAACTCCACGCCACTCAACTTCCTAACTCCACGCCACTCAACTTCCTAACTCCACGCCACTCCCCTTCCTAACTCCACGCCACTAAACTTCCTAACTCCACGCCTTTCAACTTCCTAACTCCACGCCTTTCAACTTCCTAACTCCACGCCACTCCCCTTCCTAACTCCACGCCACTCAACTTCCTAACTCCACGCCACTAACATTCCTAACTCCACGCCACTCAACTTCCTAACTCCATGCCACTCAACTTCCTAACTCCATGCCACTCAACTTCCTAACTCCACTTCCTAACTCCACGCCACTCCCCTTCCTAACTCCACGCCACTCAACTTCCTAACGCATCGCCACTCAACTTCCTAACTCCACGCCACTCAACTTCCTAACTCCACGCCACTCAACTTCCTAACTCCACGCGCTCAGGGAATAGCCCGCCATGTTTTGGTGTGGCCCAAACAGACACAGCCTAACGTTTAACGATCATATCGCTGAGCGGACTCTTTGGCGAAAGTTAAAAGAATTTTTTTTTTATGAGTGTGATGTATGGAATTAAAAATTGCAACAAATATATGAGCAATATATTAAAGGGAAATCATTCTAGAGTCACACCAAAAATGAGTCAATAGAATGCGCACCACGCAACAATCTAACATTAGCATTCACATAGCGGGAAAGCCCCATTAACTATGAATCTAGATTATCTTAAAAGTCATTTCAATCAATACTTATGAAACTTAGCAAAACAATTGATATCTACAAATTTCTGCTAAAAGTACGAGAGTCGAACGAGAAGAGATTAAAAAAAAATTCCTTCTGCAACATTGTTCTAAATATTATAAGCCATTGTTTGGCGTTTGTTTGAACCAAATATATGTTATGTCATGCTATGGCGAGAAATGGAAAAAATAGGCTACTTATATTTTTACGTTTTTAAAAACTTTTCCAGGAAATCCAGTAAACCTTTTCGGTATTTTTTTTGCACATCATTGGTGTAATGAATTGAAGAAACACCCATATTGTTGTCTGCTAATCTCTATTCTCCTTCCGGTCCTATTCAAGAACTATCACTCTATTAATTAATTCTCACAATGACTATCAAGAGTTATTTCCCTTATTACATTCCTTCTTTCCTCGGATATGGAATCATATCAATTGACAATTGAAATACAAGTTTAACATAAAATGAGCCTAAGTAACTCTTGATCACCTTGCAGTGAGGAAAATTTAAAATTAAGCAAAACGTAGACAATTCAGATACATTTAAAGGAGTTACATTATCTAAATGTCATTTATAAAAATTAAACTTAATGTATTTATAACTTGGCATCCATTCTTGATAAAGTGTCCAATTGTTATTTCTGATAATATTAAGTTCAATTATGATTAATGCTTAAAATTTAAAGTCTTTTAAACTTGTTCTTGATTAAGTATCCAGCTGCTTCTTTATGGATTAATTGAAGACTATTGTATATTGATTTATGTCTTCATACTGATCTTCCTTTCTGACAAATCTTTTTTTTTAATTTCTCTGATTTTTTACCTTAATTATTACGTATAGCACATTCGATGAAACGATTTATCTTGAATGGTATAATCATACCATGACAAAGACGTTGAAGATAAAAAAAAATAAAGACGACAAGACATTAACGAGCTTTAGTCTTGTTGAAACGTTGGGGCATTCCTGGTTGTTATCTTCATAATGCCCATCGAGAAACGAACGAATAAAACGATGAACGTGCTCGATTTTAAAAGTGTAGTGATTAATTAGCTCATGTGATAGTCTCTATACCGGTCTGGCATCTTTCTAGCTCTTCTGGGACGCTGCAACTGTTGGTCTGGCAAACCGATGTCAGCTGCGGGCACAGGTTCGACTGTAGTTGCGGGCTCAGATTCGACTGTAGTCGCATCTTGGATGTCAACTTCTGGTTCAGTAGAAAATTCTTTCTCTTCAATTATGTCAGCTGATGTAGGTGCTCGTGGTGACTGTTTGAAGAAGCTGCTGTTTCTCGTGATGGTTTTGCCATTTCTTTGAGCTGTAATCATAGTACTTTTCTTGTGTGTAACAGTGTAAGGTATTGGTTCATAAGGAGTTAATGGTCGAATAGACTTTTTGTCTTTGACAAGCACATTATCTCCGGGTTGAATAGTTGAAGGTTGTACGTACTGTTTCTTATCAGCATAGTGCTTCATGGTAGATTTTGCTCTGGCATCATTTTGCCTAATGACTTGATCTGTTTTATTTTTAGGAATGTTTGGTACTTGAGGAAGTTTTGTTTTTAAAGCTCGACCAAATAAAATCTGTGCAGGAGATATTCCTGTAGATGTATGTGGTGTTGATCTGTACGATAGAAGAAATTTGTAAAGCTCTTGTTTCCAGTTTTTCTGTTCAATTTCAGCTGTTTTTATACACTTTTTGACTGTGCACATAAATCTTTCTGTTTCTGCATTAGCTCGGGGCCATAGAGTGGTAGTCTCTATACCGGTCTGGCATCTTTCTAGCTCATTAACATGTTTTTGCTTGATCTCGCAGGTTCTGGCAAACTGTAATAAGTCTGTCAACAAAATGTTAAGATTATTTAATCCTTTTCCCCGTACCTTGGATGATTTACAACCAGCTATTAGTTGTGACCTTATCTCTTCATCAGGGTTATGGAACTCACACGATGGTGCTAGCTGCTTTAACTCAGTGTAGAAGGTTTCTATCTCTTCAGTTTGTTGATGGAGCTGCCTGAAAGCATATCTTTGAATCTCTTTGTTTACTCTTGGATTAAAGTAACGGTTCAATGCTTGAATGAGCTTATCAAACACTGATTCATCTGGTGTTGGAGTTGTTTCCAAGTCCGGTAGTGATTCGACTATATCATTAAGATCATTACCAGCACATGTTAGTAGGAGAGCGTTCTTTTTGCTTTCGTCAGTGACATTGTATGTCACAAATAAGTTATTTGTTAGCCTTGACACCCACTTGTGCCATCGAGTAGCCACACCTTCTGCCTTCGTATCGAATGCAGGGTAGTAGCTGTGCGAAAGCCATGTTGTAAATTTGTTTGTGTCTCCTCGTTGGATCTTGATTAAAGTAATCGAACGAATTAAAATATGGTTTCAATACTTATCGAATTTTTTAGAACTGAGATCTGATCTTCCTTTCCAAAGTTGTTTGGATTGTTTCTGACGAAGATGTTCGTGGATTCTTTCTGATTAGAAAATTTTCTCGTCGCCAATTGTAATGAATTGAAGAAACACCCATATCGTTGTCTGCTAATCTCTATTCTCCTTCCGGTCCTATTCAAGAACTATTACTCTATTAATTAATTCTCACAATGACTATCACGAGTTATTTCCCTTATTACAATTGGGACCTCTTTAAAATCTTAGCAAAATACCCGAACTCTCTATTTCAGGAAGAGTTGCTGTTCAAAGCTTGAAAAGACAGGTCGGAAATTTCAAATATATAAACGCAATATGTCCCAAGGGAAATGGCGTTAAAAATGTATACCCTACAAATTATACATGACTGGAATATACAGTCTTCAACAAATTGACCCTCCTTGATTGTCCTATATCAAACTTGTCATTCACGTTTAAAAAGTTAATATTCTCAAGTGTTCCTCTTTCGATGCTAACAAGTGCAAAATCACCCAGATGACCTTGTTCCATTGAAGCACGTAATTAAGACAGTTTGCTAACACCTTACAATGGAAACAGCAACTGGTTGAAGTATTTGCACTGAAATGCGCCGATTTGAGAATACGTTATCTCCGAATGAAACAATAAAACCAAGAAGACCCAAAAGAGTTTCCGGTAGAACTTCAGTCCGGATACTGAGCCGTATTTTGGAGTCTCCGATCTCTGTGCACAATTCGTGACCATTGACGTAAGTGTCGTAGAAATTTACAAAATCTCAGCAATTTCGACGACGTTTATTGCCATTAATTTGTCTCAGCGAGAAGAGCTTTGACATCTAATAAAAATCTAATATTGGTGTTAAGGTTTTTTTAGACGTACGAATAGTATTATTTCTCACGTTGGAGTCTATCAATTATGATGTTCATAACACGTAAAAAATTTCCTCTGCAGAAAGTCCTGCATCTCTTGCTAATTGTTCAGGCAACCTCTAGTGTCATCTAATCCTTCTGTCAACCTCGATTACCCAAGTTGTTCATCTTGTTTTTTCATTGTCTACCGAAACCTGGCTCCAATTATCACAAATGTTGACAAGTTCTTGCTCTAGCGTTTCAAGGTCAAATGCTGCGTCCTTGAAATTCATAGTAGGACCCTGCAACCGTTTCTGGACAAGATCAATTTTCCCAAGTATGATGTTCCAGTAATGTAACAAAACTAGAAAGTTAAATTTTAATATGTTTGCCACCAAAGTTTCTGCATCACTGCTGGTGTCAGGCGTCGTAGTTGCATCGTCTGATAATTTTTTCAGCAGCCTTACTAGTTCATGTAGTCCTTCATAAATAGCCTGACAGGACGTAACAAAACAGCGAACGTTTCGGCAAAGAGCATGTTTCAACAGACATACAATACACAAATAAAACGAATATAAAAAATAAAAACTTAGCTGCGGTGAAATCCAAAGAGCCAATGAAAGTCTTTTTTATTTTCTATATTCGTTTTATTTGTGTACTGTATGTATGTCCGTTGAAAAAGGCTCTTTGCCGAAACGTTCTCTGTTTTGTTACGTCCTGTCGTTGTTGTTTTCTTTTGGTGTGTGTGTGTGTGTGTGTGTGTGTGTGTGTGTTTGTGTGGGTGTCTGTGTGTGTGTCTGTGTGTGTGTGTGTGTGTGTGTGTGTGTGTGACTATGTGGTTTGGTTTTAAAAGAAGTGAATTGAATCAATTAATTGAAAGAAAAAAGTGGTTTACACGTTTTACAAATCAATTTTGATACTAAAGCTAGATCCAGTTTCACAAAGTAAAGAGAAATTGAGAACTTCAAATAACTTTAATAATACTGAGGCATACATTTTGTACTAAAAGATATTTGTATGAACTCATTAAAAACAACTTATTTTGACAATTAATTTATAATCTTTTGCTAGATGAATAAACAGTTGTTTTTAAAAATACAATTAAAAAAAAAAAAAATATATATATAAATACAATTATTTATTTTAAGTATTTATTTTCTTATTTCCACACATTTGATNGGGGGGGGGTGTAAGAAAGTGTGACAGGGGGAGGGGGTCCGGCTAGGAGTGACGTCATGTTTTTTATGTTTAGTGTTAATTATTTTGTTATCATAGAAATATTTGTTCGAAAGTGTGACGTACTTTAGGGGGACGGCTGGTGGTACGAGATTTGGGACACTTTGTGACAAGGTGGGGGGGGGGGGAGAGTTTAAAATTGTTAAAATAGCGTGACGTAATTTAAGGACGGCCCTTTTGGTTAAATCTTACTGGTAAGTATCTGTAGTTTTTTTTCACGTTATAATTTGCCTAAATTTACCAGCAAGCTCTTTTGATAACTTCAACAATGTATGCTGGTCAGGATATTTCTTCAGACAGGTAAAACTATAATATTGGAAATAATATTGGCACTTACATAAAAATAAGTCCTTCAAACTTATCTATACTTAGAAAGAAATGGGAACATAAATGAAACAGTTAAGGTTTGCTGAGGAAAATAAAATGTAAATAAACTGATAGTGTAATCAAACACTGTTAGTATTTGTCAATGTTGAAGAACTTGGAAATAAAACTTTACTAGCTCAGTACTTAAAGAGATAAATTCTTTTCATTTGTAAAATCATAAAACAACATAAAATATACAATAAAAATAACATTTACTGCACATAAAGATTTTGAAAGTTAATACAATTCAAATAGACTATAAGGTATGCCATTCTTATTTTATTGCATATATTAGGTATTGACATCAAAATAAAAATTAAACAAACAAATAAGCTTTAAACTTTTTATCAAATCATTTCAAATATGAAAAAAACAACAACAATAAAATGAATTTCAAAATTGCGTTCTATACGATATTTTAAATTATAAAATAAATAACATTTAGATCTAATGTTATTGAAATAAATTATTTAATAAAATGTTGTTTTGACCAAATTTTTGAGGAAAGTGGTTTAGTTTCTGTTGTTAATTCATAGTTGTTGTAAACGATCATGTGTTGTAATTTTGATTTGTTAATAATTTTGTTAAAAAGACAATTGATATTTATAAATCTAATGATGTAATTAGAAAATTAAAATGAAAAACACAAAAGTTTAAGTTTAATTCAGCCAACTTGTTTATGTTATTTATGAATACAATAAAAAAAAAGAACGAATATTCATGAGGAAAAAATGAATTTTCGATATAAATTTACTTTGTAACAGTTACAAACTTCATGAAGCAATCGGTCACCTGGCCTGAGACACATATCCTTTGAAAGTGGCATCTAACTTACCTCTACACCTCCCCTACATAGTCAATAACTCTGCCTTACTCTTACCGCCACCCTACTCCTTGAAAGTAACTCTTTACAACCCCGCCTCTCTCTCTCCCCTGAAAACGACTCTATTAAACCCATTCTGCCTGCCTAACCCTAGCGAAGTATCTTGTTGACAATACCACCAGCATGAGTTCCAGGAACTGTCACTGCACTGAGACTCCACAGTTCACAATATCACAGCCTAATGATCAGTGTATTTTCTCTGTGTATCTGATTCAAGTAGACAGCGTATAAAAATGTTATACAATGTCAAAACTTCATCCTGTTTGAACTAGTCCACATATTTACTTGGCGGAACAACTTCGAAAATCAGCTGTAGGAATGTCGTCACGTGATCTGGAATGCACAAAAACAAATTAGTAAAAGTTAAACAAAAATATTTATTGGCAAATTTTATCTTTTAATTAATTTTCTTAACGGGCTTAGAAATTTCCGAACAATAGATTTCAACATTATGATGAGAAACATTATAATTGAAACAAACAACAACAACACGAATTACTTCTTCAAGTCATACGTCATCCTGCTTACTTTCTTTATCAATGTAATATAAAATAAATAAATGTTTTTTCTTTTTCTTTTTTTAAATAAAAAAGATATTTAATACTTCTTTTAAAAGTTTTTTTTTTAAAAATATATTTTTGTTTTAATATTCTTCAGCTAAATTGTGTAATTTTGCCCTAATGTTTTAGCTGATATATAAATTATACAAATAAAACTGATTTTTCAATAATTGTATTTTAGCTGATATGTCACTTAAAACATATTAGCTGATATGTTGATTATTTAAACCAAAAACCACTTACCAAACAAAGGTAACTTGAGTTTAAAATGTACAAATGGGACATAGAAGACAGTCCCTCCCAAAATGAATATCGTGGCGTACAGAAACTCTATACGAGGATCTTGGATGATAGGGGCGATGACCAGGTAAATGGAGATGAGAACCATCACGATGGGGATCACGATGGGGACCTGTGGCACAAAGTCAATGATGGGTAGAGACGGAAACAAGAGAACACAGTTGACTGATTAAAGCAAGGCCTCTTAGGATAACATGTCTGATAGCAGTCAACTTATCACCAACAGGGATTCCAACATTGTTCAATAGTTTCAATTACATGATTGATGTCACTAAATTTAGCTTTAACTTTAGGTTTTAAAACTGGATAAAATAAACCTTGATACAATTACAATTTCAAGATGGTCTATTAAAAGCTCAAGCAAAAAGTAATTTAAGGATAGACAATGTAAGAGTTACCTTTTCTTTCTGAAATGTGTAATTGAAATGAGCGAGTGTTTAAGAACTGAACTTTTGTAAATGGATTTGATTGAAAACAATCATTAATTTTTAAAATATAGTTCTTCGTAAATGTGAGTAGGTTTTGAAGAACGATTTTGACACTGTCACTGATATTTTTTTTAGGGGGCAGTGGGTTTAACTGTGTCAACAAGCTTGAAAAACTTACAAATGAATTCTCAAGATAGTAGATTTACCCCCCCTCCCCACGATACCTAAACACAGCACATTCAGCACCAACAGGTTGAACCTACCCTGTAGGGACGAGGGTCGTTCGGTCTCTTCCAGCGGAAGAATAAAACCGAAGCAAAAGTGAGTCCATAGAAAACCCAGGCGGCAAAGCTGAAAAAATCTATCAGACTTGATATGTCACCCAGGAGGACAAAAACCATCGCAATGAGAAGCTGTGGTAGAGATGAGAAACTGATGAATGGTAGTACATGTTGTGGTAGAGATGAGAAACTGATGAATGGTAGTACATGTTGTGGTAGAGATGAGAAACTGATGGATGGTAGTACATGTTGTGGTAGAGATGAGAAACTGATGGATGGTAGTACATGTTGTGGCAGAGATGAGAAACTGATGGATGGTAGTACATGCTGTGGTAGAGATGAGAAACTGATGGATGGTAGTACATGTTGTGGCAGAGATGAGAAACTGATGGATGGTAGTACATGTTGTGGTAGAGATGAGAAACTGATGGATGGTAGTACATGCTGTGGTAGAGATGAGAAACTGATGGATGGTAGTACATGCTGTGGTAGAGATGAGAAACTGATGGATGGTAGTACATGTTGTGGTAGAGATGAGAAACTGATGGATGGTAGTACATGTTGTGGCAGCCATTCAGACTAAAACTACTAGGATCTAATGCTTGGTGAGAGTTTTTAGTCCAACTACAATTTTATAATTATTTGATTTTTAAAAAAAAAATATTATTTAAGTCACACTGACCAAATTGAACCGAATAATCATTAAAATACTTTTCCAGTCCATAGATCATGATAAATAAGTCAATCACGTAAGACTGACACTGACAAAAAATCACACTAGGCTCACACTTAAAACAAAGAGGGTTGGACTACTGCATAGCTGGCATTGGTGGACCGCAGTCCCAAATGTCGCTTCAACTCACCGTGAAAATCATGGAAGTAAGGGGGGTGAACTGCTTCACGTGAATAAAGCATAACACCTCGGGTAGATTACCATCTCTTGCCGCCGCAAAAGTTGACCTGGCAAAATTGAAATATTTCATTTCACAACTGTTTTTTTTTAAAGTTGAATGAAAACAACATTATGATGTTTACTACGTGTATCGTGTTTACATTCTAAGATACACGTAATATTATTTTCAATGATTTGGCAACAGACACCTTACACGTAGTCACTCACCGCCCCCCTGAGAATGCCGTGGCGTTGGTGGAGCCGAGGGTGGACACCATGACGGACAGTGGCATGATGATGGCAGCCGACATGAGGACACGCTCACCCCACAGCTGAGGAGGAAATACGTCATCGTTACGTCATAGTGTCCAGTATCTGTGAGACTGAAGCATGCGTGACAAGGAATGGTTTTTAGAAAATGAACTCAATGGACATATTGGGCACTGTATGGAGCCAGGCAAACAGTATTAACTCAATGGACATATTGGGCACTGTATGGAGCCGGACAAACAGTATTAACTCAATGGACATATTGGGCACTGTATGGAGACAGGAAAATAGTATTAACTCAATGGACATATTGGGCACTGTATGGAGACAGGAAAATAGTATTAACTCAATGGACACATTGGGCACTGTATGGAGACAGGAAAATAGTATTAACTCAATGGACATATTGGGCACTGTATGGAGACAGGAAAATAGTATTAACTCAACTCAATGGACATATTGGGCACTGTATGGAGACAGGAAAATAGTATTAACTCAATGGACATATCGGGCACTGTATGGAGACAGGAAAATAGTATCCTAGGGATTCAAAGGCCAAACCTCAGGATTGGAAATTACCGGGTAAAATAAAAAATCAAATAGACCTACAGCCCTTTTTCAGCCAATATTGGACTAAGCGTCTAGAGTCTGTGACTCTATTGACACAGTCCAGCGACGGGCATCACTTTTTGTCATGACCAGACAAGGAAACTTATCCACTGATGACATCATGTTAGTAACGTTAGAAAAAAAAGTAATGTGCTTGTTTAGCCATCTGGTCCAGCCAAGAGAGAAAAATCATCCCAAGAAACTAATTGAGGAGCTGCGCGTTCAAACCAAAGACAATTAGTGATTTGAAAAAGCTTCCAAATGGTTTGGGGGCAATAACTATTGACTCATTTGTGTTTCTCACCTCCCTTTCCCCGACCTCCAATCAATAATAACCTGCCGAGCAGAATACGAAGAATTATCATCGGAGATAATGTACAGAAACTCAAAATTTTACAGGAACCATAGTTTTCAGATTATGGATCGCGGGGCTTTGATACATATCGTAGAATAAATTGTAACAAGTAACTTCCAAAGGCAAATGTTAATAACATCGTATGGAATAGGCTTTTAACGGTATAAAATATATTAATGCGAAATTTAATACTGTCAAATGAAAAAAAAAAGGATTTCTAACGCGTCCCTGGTGCAATCAGAGATTTTTATACCAGTTCGACAAACTCAAAAACTTGAGAAACCCTGGACTGTCCACTCACCACAGCCACGGCATCCGACGCCAATAGCTCCGCTTTGGTCATGGCTGTGAGGTAGCCGATGTTCGTCAGGCAGTAGATGGCTATCACAATGATGACACTAAGGATGTTGGCCCGGGGCAGGTTGCTGTTGGTGGTGGAGAAGGGAGGATATGGAGTATCAATTAATTGGGGGGGGGGAACACATTGTGAATCAAGTTCTTACTTAACTTCCAACTTGAGGAAACAACGAGCAAATGGTTAAAATCACAAGTTATCTTGGTGCACCGTATTTTATTTGTTTTAACGGAAATTCTAATATGCATGTCCTAAATCTGCCGTGTAAAGTGTTAGGACAATGAATTGTTGATATAGATCAGGAACCTAATTTTTGTGTTTAGTCAAGTTATAATAGATGACCAAATAGATGCCAAATACCATCTATTACTGACTTCCCTTCTATCAATCTGGATTATTTGACATTTGCAATGTGATTTTGTTTTTAAAAGATAAAGTCAGAAGAATTTCGGGAAGAGATCATTAAATATAATTTAGTTTTTTCGTTGGCTTTCTGGTGTGATAATAAATAGATATATCATCCCTCACTCCCCCCTCTATCTCTGTCTCTCTCGCTCTCAAGCTATCAATATCCCCCTGTCTCTGTCTCTCCCTGTCTTCCTGTCTCACCCTCAAGCTAGCAATATCCCCCTGTCTCTGTCTCCCCCTGTCTTCCTGTCTCACACTCTTATAGCTATTGATATCACACCCTATCTCAGTATGGAAGGAGACCAAAACAGTAGAAATGCTATCACAAAGTTTATCCCCAAAGTTTATCAGTCACTGCTGAAATAACAATCACTTACGTGGCCGGATTCTTCAGTTCCTCTGTGACGTAATTTAAGTTGTTCCTTAAAAAAAAGAAAAAAAGAATTAAGGGTGAAGGCTCATCTCACAACTGATTTTGAAAAAATAATTTTCATATAAAATATCGATTGCCTCATAAGGTAATTTCATTACAGTTAATGTTGCCCGCCCAACCCCAACACTGACTTTGCACACCATGAAGCGCCCCCTTTCACGTCTTCGCCATCGGTGCAAATGATCACCCCCAACACTCCATAAGCACACAAAAGAACTACTTTGCGCTTTATTTTGACACAGTGATTCTCCTTAACTAAAAGGACGAAACAGTAACTTGAATTGTTGAAATAAATGTTGAAAGGAGAGTATTTCACAAATAAAAAGTATTGGTTTTTTCATCATTAGTTAATTTATTAATAACCAACACATTTTTTAAAATAAAATGGACACCAAACGCTTACAATATTAATTAATATTATAAGCAAAAAAAAAAAAAAAAAAAAAAAAAAAAAAGAAAAAAAAAACCCGTATACACCTACAGATCAACCAATTGGCCCAAGGCTATGCTACAACGTTTTACTAAATTAACATCTCTGGTAATCCTGTGTCAGTAAATAACTTTTTAATTTTTAACCTTTTAAAGTACTTGTTTTAATACGCTTTTATTTAACTTGCTATTGTGTGTGTTTGATGTCTTTTAGCGTCAAATCTCGCAACGTCATTTGACACAAGTCGTATTGCTCGGTCAGCCAGACAACTGTATCTCGGGTGGCAATATAATATTCCAAAATTTTATTTCATTTTCATAGTCGGCTGTCGCGTTTTTTTATTTTACTTGTGCATTGCAAAAAAAAAAATATGATCTCAATTATTGTCTTCCAAATGATCAAAGGGAGATAATAAATATATCAAAAGATTGTATTTTGCTTTGAAAGGGAACTCTGAAAACAAATTATTGAATACCTCGAGGATAGAAACGGCTGAGTGGCATTTGTGAAATTTCTTAGTTATCTCCTGTATATGATAAAGGATAAAAAATAGCATGTTCTCAATGAGGTTTAATGAAAAATGTTATGTCAATTAAAATTCAAATTTATTTGGTTTATTTTTAAGAAATCTGTATGATTTTGAACCTTAAAACTTGAATATCTCAAAACTTCAAAAATGTAACGCAGCCGTTTGTTCCCTTGAGCTCTTCTGGTAATTGTTACAACCCTGTGCAGCCAATGCCATCATAAACATTAAAATTTTTAAAAATTGATTAAAAGAAATTTTAAAAAGGACAAAAGGTAAATAAAAGATGGCACCCACGTTCAAAATTGTGTGCGAATAATTTTTCCCCTTTTTATTTTGACGGAAAATCATCTCTAAAAAACAAACATTCCCCCCCCCCCCCCCGCAGTTTTTATTTCAAATATTAAGATAATGGTTATATAATATGTTACTTTAAATTAGTTTAAATTAGGGCTGTTATCGATTAATTAAAAATTAATCGTTAATTTTTGAAAAATTACCGAATACTTAATCGATAATTTTGTTTAAAGCTAAAAATAAGATGTATGACGTCATTAAACTGAAAATGTCAAGGGAAGTAACAAAATAGACAATTCACATTTTTTAATTTAGATATAAGTAGTTCAATTTAATGTCAATGATTTTAAATTGTGTTTATGTTAATTTAATAAAAACAATGTTTAATTGTTGATATAATTTTCCTTATAAAACAGCTTATTTGAAAGTTGACACTTTAAAAATACTTTTTTTTTTAAAATGGAGATGTTTGTACGTAAAAAAGCAAATATTTTTAATTATTAATAATTGATTATTTATTGATAAATTGGTCTTATTATTCAAAATATTTTCCATAATTTTAATCTCTATTTTATCGATTAAAATAATTTTAATCGATAAAACATTTTACCGATTAATCGAGAAATTAATCGATAATTTCCGCAGCCCTAGTTTAAACATATGCAAACAAACAATATCGTGACGAGGACTTGTGAAGCAAGACTCTGGTCGTTTGAAAACGAGGCTCATAGCAGATGTTAAGAGCCCACATAACGAATAGAGGTATACGCAACCGATTTGATTAGAACACAAGAGTATATTTGATTGAACACATCTAATACATGTACAACTAGTTCTTTCGTATGCCCAGGAAACTGTTTGAGCAAATCTAATAGAAATATAACTAAAAGCTTTTGTGTGCCCAGGAAACTGTTTTAAACATATATATTAGAAGTATATGTACCATCCATCGTACGCCCACAGGGCGTCATAAAAAGACAGGGCGATGGTTGAAGGTTCTGTGGTGGACTCATCAAATCCTGTAGACAAGACTTCGGTGTGCCCTGGAGAGATGACATTGTGGTAGTTATTGACAAGAAGAATGGGGTAAGATTGCACAGATAAAATTGAGAATTTTTTTTTAAACAAGACGCGCACCATGCAATCGGAGAGATGGTATTGCTGCACATTAAAAATAGAACTACATTGTACAATGGGGTTCTACACCAGTTAAAATATTATGTGAAACCTAAGGGAGAATTTCAGACTTAATTTAAAATTTCAACAATATGACGTCACTTGTGAGCAGTAAATATCAGTTAAATATTATTACTTAGCCAGAAGTTTTAAAAAAATACATTTTATACCTATTTAAACAAGTTTCCCATTGTCTTCTTTAAGCCGACCCCCCTTTTTGTTTTATCACAGTTATCTTTATATGCACAACGTTTTTCCGTTTAAACAAAACCCTTGATTCTTTTAAGACAAACATCTTGAATAAATACTTTGTTAACAATTAATATAAATGCTTTACCTTTTTTAAAACATAATCTTAAAATGTCTTAGACTATGCCTTACGTAACGAAACATTTAAAAAATATTCGGTAACATTTTATTGTTTACCAAAACGGACATTGATTACAAAAGTCCAATGAAATTATTAACTGGCAGACTATATGCACATATTTCGATAAAACTGATGGATCTAGTGTAAATCAGTGCCGTAATTTTTTTTTTTATTTCTGCCAACTCAAATGGGAAATGAATGAAGCATCGGTACTCTTTAAATTTTAAGACAGTTTTTATATTACAGTTTTTACGCAACTTTTTAGCTCTCGTTATATTTCGACATATTGATTTCTTTTAAATTTAATTAGTATATTTGTAAGTTTTAATGAAGGAATAAGTTATATCTATGTAAGGTTTCAAAAACCTAGATAATATTTTCCAACTCGCCCCCCCCCCACACCAAAAATATCCCTCTTGCTAATTACAAATACTTTAAAGATATTTTTGATTATGTGTATATACTTATATAATATATTCTTTAATACTTCCTTCTTTTTTCATATATCATGTGCCATTTTGTGTTGTTGTTTTTCCTTTTGTATTTTATTAATAAATAAAAATGGTTTGTGCCCCTGCCCCACACTCACCCATGCCTATCCGGTACAGGCCACCTATGATGACGACAAAGAGAGCGGCGACCTTCGCCAAAGTTGTGATGATCTGAAGCCTGGCGGCTAGCTTGGTGCTATAGCAGTTCAGTAACATGATGGTCACTATAAGATGAAATCAGGTCATCAATAGTCACGTGACCATATAACATTTCAGTAACATGATGGTCACTATAAGATGAAATAATGTCATTGGTAGACACGTGTTCATATAACATTTCAGTAACATGATGGTCACTATAAGATGAAATCAAATCATCATGACTAAAAAAGCTATGACCACCAGTTGACCATCATACGATTAAATGACGAATAGGTGACAACTACGTGACCCCGAATTATGACCACTCTGTCCTTCAAGGTCAGTGTCCATCGCGTTTTTTTTTCTTGCAATAAAAAAGGGAGATCGATGCCAGTTTCTCAAGGGCCTTACATTGAATCGTTTGAAAACTTTCAACTTACGTAAACACGCAATGGCGGCTAGTTTGGCAGGAAGTTCCGGTGGACCACAGCTCTCGAACAGGGTGGAGAAGTACGTCCCGAAGGTCAAGGACATGATCGCCAGCGAGGCGGGCCTCATGAGGATGATGGCCACCCACACATACAGGAAGCCGAGATAGTCACCGAAGGCGTCCCGGAGGTAGGAGTACTCGGCCCCTGACTTGGGGATCATCGTTCCCAGCTCACAGTAGCACAGGGATCCTGGTGGAGAGAGAAACAGAGTTTTGGGCCTTGAAATACATATATAAAAAGTTAATATAATAATAATAATAATAATTTTATATTTTAAAAACATTTTAATTTTAAGTGCGCCAATCTACCAGAATTTCATGATTGAAAAGTAAAGGGTGAATCTTAAATTTGAATGGGAACGTAATGGGAAAAAGTGGATTGTGAGGAGTGTGGCGAAATTTGTGAGCCCAATACTATTTGCACGAGAATAGCATCAAAACAAAAGGGAAGTCACTCACGAAACACTTGAAGGATCAAAGGTCACTAATTAAATATGCAGTGAACTACAAGGTTGCCCGAAAGCGAGGCTATCTACACATATAAAAACTGATGCATCGACAAGATTCTTTCTTTTTTCCGCCAAGTAATCACAGTGAGCTATATCGACTGAGTGTTCAAGCCATTGAACTAAATCTATAGCCATCCTTG
>MUZC01000112.1:957087-974693 GCA_002072015.1 Radix auricularia | reverse complement strand
CCGCCCTTCACACAGCAAAATTTATACGCAGAAATTCGGCAGAGGAGCAAATACAAGAAGGAAACAGGCTTCAATGAAATTGTATTTCATTTTCCCTACCCTTATTTTAAAATTGCCACTATACAACGAAAAATAAATTTATAAGGCCACAAAGGACTAGACTTTAAATACATGCACACATACCTACTTACACATATTTATCGTGTTTCCTATTACAAGTTTCCTCCCTAGTCGTGAAGCGTGCACTGATTGGTCCGCCAATATCAATAACGTGACATTCCTGGGATGACATGGGTTGGCAAATCACTTTAGGAACATGTTCTAGCAGGAATGGGCCAACATTCCCAGACCAAGTCAAACAGAATAATGCAAGATGAGTCTGGGCCAGAGTTTGGGCCCCCAAATGAGAAGACAGCGTTACTCTACCAACTGATACTCAAGCAGAACAGACCACAATAGGGACTCAACATTTCGGAATTGCAGCATGGCCCATCACAAGGTAGCGCACATTTCGACCTCTTTCCCCGTGCTGGACTTGGCCGGAGAGGTTTGGTCAGTTAGTGAGATAATGTTATTTGACACTGCTTAACAAAAGGTGCAGTTTGTCCAGGTTATAGCCAAAACTTTAACATAGTAAACCGACGCTTTCAGTATATAAGGTTATATTATTACTGGAAATGACTATAAATTATAACATTTTAAAAAATCTTTACCAAAGAAATGACAAATAATACGCACTGAAATATATTTATTGGGATAACATTTCTTAAAATACTTACACAAAGAAAATCTACCTAGAAAAGCTTTTCAAAAAATTAATAATTTATACTTTTAAACGCTTAAGTTTAGAGAATACGTCATCAACATCACTGGAACTTAAACCCATTAGGGATCCTGGTGTGTCTATATCACGTTTTTTTTAGTCATGTTGATCAATAACCTTTCGCCTCCAGGATTCAACCCCCAGCGACTGTAGATTCTTCTCCAATTACTCCATCTATCTCAGTCTTTGTTGTCCTGTTAGCCTAATGCATATCTGTAATTGGCTTCTCTCTAACGCCTGTCTTGGCTTTCTTCCAAACTGCCATCTTCTCTTTCCCGCTCATTACAGGCTTAAAAAATCACCATTTTATGTAACAATCAGTGTATCATGTTGTTCACGTGGATCTCCAAATATGATTTTTCAATTAGCGGCATGAACTCCAGGCTAAAGAACATGATTGTAAAAGCATCATCTGTTTTTCTTTGTGTTTTGTATTTAATAAATTTTTTGTTGTTTTTCCCAATCCGCCCTTCTTTGTGGTAAGTTCACTTATTACTTATCTATATATAATTCTCTTCATGGTTCAACCAAGCAAGCTGTCAAACCCCACTGACCATTCAGCTGGCAAGAAAAGGTAGTGCACAGGGTGGAGGATTATTGAGACCAACGATGCGTTCAATTGAGGTCAATTACTTTGTTCTTTCAGGACAACAGAAGATCATGTATTTCGTAGTGTAGTGGTTATTATATAACCAAACAGGCAGAAGGACGAAGGTCGAAGCCCCAGCTAAGACATTAATGTTTAAATTTATAAAAAAATGTTATTGTTTGTGTTCATTTACCACTTTCTTTTCAACCATGACTTCTAAGCTTTGTTTCGTGCCCTTTACCTTTACGCGCAGACAATTCCCTGTTAGATTAGCCTTTGCCATGACTATAAATAAAGCACAGGGCAAAACGTTAAAAAAAGATATGTCTGTATCTTCCAAAACCTGTTTTCAGTCATGGATGTTGCTCTCTCCAGAGTTCCTTCTTTTCATTCACTCGGTCTTTTGCCCAAACCCACCACATTAGGATAACTGCGTTTTTCAGTAAGTCTTCACCTGTCACTAAATTATTAGCGGCGTATGCTACGACGCGGGTCGACTAGTTTAGTATAATTCTTAAATTTTTTAAACAAAAAAAGTCGTCTGTTCTATTTTGAATCATTGCTACATTGGTCCCCCCCCCCCCGCTTCAGCTATCGCCAAGTAGATCACTGTTTGCGCATCGACAATAAAACACATCTGTGACTTGACTTTTACTACGACGCCATAATAAAATCCCCTATGAATTCAAACAACTTGACTTAGTTAAGACATGACTTGAGGCCTTCAAGGGCAGATAGTTTTACAGTCTCTTCCCATCCAGACTTTTGTTATCTCACCTTGAAGCATATCTGTTTACTGCTAATTTTGGGGTTCATTCTTTAAAATATCTTTTTAGGTATGGTCGGGATAAAATGTTTATTACTTAAATGAAACAATTAAAGCGTTTATGGCCATTTACATCAGCTGTTGTCAAATGTTAAGATCAGCTGTAGCCAGAGCCGTCTTTACAACATTTAGGGCCGCGGGCAAGACATAATGTTGGGCCCCTGGGCAGAGAAATTGTGCGCCCCCCTCCCGCAGAAAAAATATAAATATTCATAATATATATAAACATAAAGCCACGGGGCCCCTATGCTCGTGGGTACCCGGGCCTATAGGTTAAGACGGCCCTTGCTGTAGCCAAGTATTGTGATAATATCAAACTGTAATAAAGTATTGTGTTATCATCAGCTGTTATGAAGTGTTAAGATCAGCTGTTGTCAAGTTTTAAGATCAGCTGTTGTCAAGTGTTTGGATCAGCTGTTGTCAAGTGTTAAGATCAGCTGTTGTCAAGTGTTAAGATCAGCTGTTGTCAAGTGTTTAGATCAGCTGTTGTCTGTCATTGGGGTGGTGTAACATTTAGCCATGCAATGTATTGGGTCGGAGACGTTTGTTTATAAGTGGGGGGGGGGGGGTTGAGACCTGCTCGTTAGCCTACATTGTCGCACAACGCCTCGTCTTATCTTCGCTACATGGCTGAGATGGATGGACATTAATGGCACTGGCTCAAACGTCATGAAATGAGTTGTCAGTGCGACCAGCACGCTCCGTCATGGATTTTTAGTTACATGAGGTCTCAGCTGTATGTTTACACCGTGGATTAGGATTTAAGACAGGTTCTGTCTAATGACAGTGAAATGTGGTACATTAGGTAGGGTGGTTTAAAGGAGGGCATGCTGCTCATTGGTGTTAGTGTATGACCTCAGACAGCACACCCTCACCTATTCGACCATATACAACACACCCCCACATTTTTGACTATATACAACATACCCTCACCTTTTTGACCATATGCATCATACCTTCATCTATTCGACCATATACATCATACCCTCACCTTTTCGACCATATACAATATACAACATACCCTTACCTATTCGACCATATACAACATACCCTTACCTATTCGACCATATACAACATACCCTTACCTATTCGACCATATACAACATACCCTCACCTATTCGACCATATACAACATACTATCACCTATTCGACCATATACAACATACCCTCACCTTATCGACCATATACAACATACCCTCGCCTTTTCGACAATATACAACATACCCTCACCTTTTCGACCATATACAACATACCCTCACCTTTTCGACCATATACAACATACCCTCACCTTTTCGACCATATTCAACATACCATCACCTTTTCGACCATATACAACATACCCTCACCTTTTCGACTATATACAACATATTCTCACCTATTCGACCATATACAACATACCCTCACCTTTTCGACCATATACAACATACCTTCACCTTTTCGACCGTATACAACATACCCTCACCTTTTCGACCACATACAACATACCCTCACCTTTTCGACCATATACAACATACCCTCATCTTTTCGCGGTTCCCCTTGCGTGGTCCCGCATATTCGCTATTTATGCTCTCAACACTATCACATCGAACTGTACTGTATTATTATCAACTGAATTGTGATAATGTATTAATCTGTAAAATTGTGTCTTTCAATGTGTTCAATTTTCTGACAATTCTAATACATATATTGTTCACAAAGAAAATGACTTTCAGATACAATAATACAGTTGGGTAGCGATGCTATGTGATGTACCTGTCCTCCAGTACTTATGTTTCTTTTTATTTAAATGTTGTTGCGATACAAAATTAAAATGTGTTTAAAATATCATTTCTACATTAGTGAAATAGATAAGTGCATGCAATATTACTACACTTTTACTGTATCAAGGAGTAAGTGTCTTCAAAAAGTGTCTGGGAAGCATTTATTACCTAATATAATCGCATACATAGGTGTTTAAAACTTCACCCAATAGGTGCCATTTTTGCCATTCGCGAGAGTGGGGATGAAGTCCGTAAACCCCTCCCCCCTCGAATAGTAAGGAAATACTGTAGTTAAGTATATAATATGTGTTTAAATATACAAGCAAGCTGGCTTTAGAAGCCTTACGGTGTCCTATCACTGCACTCTAAAGTCTATTTGGAGTTTCTTAAACGCATTTCATCAAACAACCACCATCGATAGCACCTTCCCCCCACAAACGGCACGGGTTCAAAACAGCGACTGTCAAAACAGCGACCGTCAAAACAGCGACTGTGTCAAAACAGCGACTGTGTCAAAACAGCGACCGTCATAACAGCGACTGTGTCATAACAGCGACTTCACTGCAAAGCTATTCTGGTCCAACCTTAAACCTAACATAGTGGTTCTAAACTTTCTGACACGTAGACCCCTTTTCATTGTCTAAACTTATCCAAGGACCCCAAATATGCTAAATACATATGCACTTATTCATATACAAACAGCTGGTAAGTGAAATAAAATTGTATCAACAAAGAATCGAAAATAACATTTAATTTGTCTTAGCTCCATAATATATAAGTGAATTAAAAGGAAGATTTAAAATAGAAAAGATGAAGGTTACTTAAATTATGTGACATTTATCTAATTTTGATTTTAAAAAATTATTGAAATTAAAAGTTTTGTTTAAAATAAAATTTAAATCAGTTCACTGAGGCTACGTATACACTCATTTATTCAAATACAAAAAAAACCCTGCTCAGCTAAAATAAAATTATATTAACAAATAATTAATACCATTTAATTTGTCTTACCTACATAATGCATAAATGATTTAAAAAGAACATCATCAACAGCCTGTTGTTTGCGAGCATGCACATATACCCGGTATCCTTGTCAACGTCCAGCTAAGCACACCCGATCCGATGTAATCGGACAATAATAAGGTCACGTGGTCAGGTAAAGGTACGTAGATGCACTCTACCCCTAGTCATTTTATTTGCATTTCCCATAAATCTCGCCAGCAAACGTTGACCTGTGGTCGTCGCTTAGTCTAGCCCTCGTAACATGTCCTCATGTAACATGGGTCAGCCAACGAACAGTCCCTGGTCTCGGTAGACTTCAATCGATCTCTCCACCCTGATCAAAGTGGCGATGTAATAGGACAATAAAATGTCACGTGGTCAGATAGTCCTTTCTAAAGGTACCTAAATTCATTCTGCATCTCATTCAATTTTATTACCTTTCCCATAACACTCGCCACAACCCTAGGTGTACATTACACCATAACATAAAAGTCAATCTTCCCTCCACACCCATGCCAGGCATATTTAGAAAGGACCACATTTATCATTGGTTTTTTAAAAATATTTTTTCCAGTGGTTTAACGCTTTTCATCGTAAAATCAAAATCAATTAATGAAGTATTAAAAAAAAAAACAATTTGTTTTATATTGTCCCTTCTCTACAAAAAATCTGCATTATCACAAGCAAAAGAAAAAAGTCGTTATTTTGATACAGTCGCTGTTTTGATGCAGTCACTATTTTGACGGTCGCTGTGTTGACCGTCGCTGTTTTGACACAGTCGCTGTTTGGAAGTCGCTGTTTTGACAGTCGCTGTTTTGCCCGGATGCGCCCACAAACACATACTGCTTTCCTGCCGCACAGACACAGATGACCGTGACAAGCTGATTGGAGAATAACTCCTTACATCGCCATAGTGGTACAACTAAATAACTCCTTACATCGTCATAGCGGTACAACTAAATAACTCCTTACATCTTCATAGTGGTACAACTAAATAACTCCTTACATCGTCATAGTGGTACAACTAAATAACTCCTTACATCGTGATAGTGGTACAACTAAATAACTCCTTACATCGTCATAGCGGTACAACTAAATAACCCCTTACATCGTCATAGTGGTACAACTAAATAACTCCTTACATCGTCATAGTGGTACAACTAAATAACTCCTTACATCGTCATAGTGGCAACTAAATAACTCCTTACATCGTCATAGTGGTACAACTAAATAACTCCTTACATCGTCATAGTGGTACAACTAAATAATTCCTTACATCGTCATAGCGGTACAACTAAATAACTCCTTACATCGTCATAGTGGTACAACTAAATAACTCCTTGCATCGTCATAGTGGTACAACTAAATAACTCCTTACATCGTCATAGCGGTGCAACTAAATAACTCCTTACATCGTCATAGTGGTACAACTGAAGTTTAAACAAATTTTAATGGCTTAGAAGTTGATCCTAAAAATATATTTGGAAAAAGTTAGTTTCTTTCGAGGATTCATTATCTTCGTTCCAAACACAATCTGTTTTGTTAGGTTATACACAGACCCACAGATGTACCCGGATATTAAACTCATGAGTGAAGTTGACGCAGCCGGTGGCTTGAGTACAAAAGTTCAATTTCGTAAGGGACATCACTTTGATCTGAATGTTTACCAAGAAACACTTTAGTTCTCTCACTGTTTTCCAAATCACTTGACTTCACTTTCTCGTTCTTCGTTCAGCTTATCTTTGTCTTCGTATCGTTATTGTTGTAAACCGCAATGGAAATGGATAAAATTCAATCATTTTTTCTATAAGGATATTGCATGATTAAAAATGTAGAGTATGATGCTGACTGAACCTGCTCACAGTTTGGAGGAATGTGTGTTTGTTTGTGTGTGTTTGTGTGTGCGTTTGTGTATGTGTGTTTGTATGTGTGTGTTTGTGTGTGTGTTTGAGTGTGTGTGTTTGTGTGTGTTTGTGTGTGTGTGTGTGTTTGTGTGTGTGTTTGTGTGTGTTTGTGTGTGTGTGTGTGTTTGTGTGTGTGTGTTCGTGTTTTTGTGTGTGTTTGTATGTGTGTGTGTTTGTGTGTGTTTGTTTGTGTGTGTCTGTTTGTGTGTGTTTGTGTTTGTGTGTGTTTGTGTGTGTGTGTGTGTTTGTGTGTTTGTGTTTGTGAGTGTGTTTGTGTGTGTGTTTGTGTTTGTCTTCCTTATTACACTTAAAAGATCCAGAACAAAGTACAGTTGACATGAAATTCTTTTTTTATAAAAAATAAAATTAACATATCTTGAAACCTCATAAACCTTCTAATTGCTAATCGTCGAAACCAACTTTTGTGTATTTTGTACCCGATTTTCCGACGCTCTTACGGTGCTCAACTGTATTACTTGATATCAGGTAATATAAAATAAAATAAAAACACCCGTAAAAAACTAAGATTTGATTATAAATCGTTTAGATCTATCGTCTATACGAGATATAACCATGAGGATGTTTATTATAACTCGCAGGGCGAAACAATCCGAAAACACAAAATTCTTGTAGGTCTCGTAAAACGTGTTTAATATAATGCGCACCGATCGTGAATATATTTTTAAAAAGTAATGTCAATACAATGCGCACCTTATTGCGTGACATGAAAGGTTGTAGAACACAATACACACTACAACACTCTATCTCAAAAAATTAACATGATACATAGAGATAAATAAAATAATTTTTTAAAAAATCAAATCAATTAGTATTAGATCTACAGTACATTCGATCGATCTGAAATTTTGAAGCATAATTTTTATCAATGACATGAGTCTGCCTGCAAAATTATAACTCGCTAGCTTACGAGAATGTGGGTTAAAAATCGATCCAAAAGGTTTTTTTGCAAGCAAGCACGCAAGGATTTAATAAGGTAATTAGAATGGGGATATGGGACATCAAACACCAGTTTTGGACGTAGTTTGAACGCATTCATGACTTAATTTTTAAAAAAATCATTTATTACACTAACATGTGTTTCTTTCACTGTCCGTTTGATTCTATAATATTGAGCTCCAGGGCTACTTTTAAGGACGTTAAAGTGGAGAGCAACATTACTGAAAGATTCATGTCGAAATGTTCTTTTTAAAAAAATCATTTACAACACATTACTTTGTTTAAAAGGGGGGGGGGAGGTTGTGTCGGTGGATTGTGAAATTAAATCTTTTGAACGTTCAAATCGGGGTCGTGGGGAGAAAAAATTTGGAAGCCCTGATCACCAGGTACTTTGCACGAAGGGCCCTGAATTCTATTTCATGGAGTCCACCGATTTTTCGCCCTTTTAACACGGTCAAAGGGTCGGATAGAGTCCACGCGCCAATTTGTTTCTGTGTCACCATGTTAGTTAACGCACCCATGAAATCGGCTTTCTGTAGAGAATTCCACGTTTTCCTGTGTGCTATCTGCCACATAGAACAATTGAGAATAAGCTCAGATTCGAGTATCCACACTTATTTTATCTTATATGTTACAGACGCTCCTTCTGTACAGAAGATTATTGCGTCCTACGTATTTCTATGGTTTGTGTTTAGTCATGTATTCTTACTAGAGTTTTAAATGATGATAAAGTGTTGGATTTCCTGGTTTCTTCAGGCAACCCATTCCACGCCCGAATACCGGACGGAAAGAAAGAAAACTTGTATGTGTTTGTTCTTGCATATGGGGCAGTCCATAAATGACGTCACGCACCTAGAAGGGGGAGGGGGGTCACACTTTTGTGACGATGCGTGACGTGGGGGAGGGAGGGGGGTTGAAGAAATGTGACGTCACATCGAAGCTTTTGTGATGTAACGTTTTCGTTTGGTTCACTCGCGGCAGGAGTCTGCGAACTTTTTTTTTNTATAGTTTTTCGATTGGTTTTTGGTCAAACGCCTCTGGCCATTCTAAATATAATAATAAATGTGTCCATTTAAAATTAGTCAAAAGTATTCACTAACTTTATTGAATGCATCAAATTCTCGACATCGCAATTCGAGAGGAGCACAAAACAACTTTCTCCTGAACTCAGTTTTTAAGACATTAATTTTAAATTTGACAGAAATGATACTTGATACAGTCAAGTCATGTTGATTAAGATTATTATCACTTTTGTCAATATAATTGAAAGTAGGTTGGATTGAGATGTCTTCGTATGGTACGTAAATAAGAAATGTACATAGATAACAAATTTAACAAATGCATTGTCTGGAAGGAACCGGTTCAATAGTGGGCATATGTTACCAAGCGTACACGTACACATGACGTATTTGAATATATCTAGTGGAGTGTAGTGGATGTTATATGTCCCAAATGAGTCTGCATTACCCCCAAAAATTCCCTTTTGACCCCAGATGTAATTTTTAAAAAAGTATTATTTTAAAATAACTTTTTATATAAACAAAGAAGTTGCAAGTAATGATTTATAGTCAATGCTTAATTTGTATGCATTAAAATAAAAATAATCTAAGGATGTTAACGCATTTTTTTTTGTTGAAGGCCGGTTAAAAAAGTTAAACGGTTTGAAAAAACGGACTGGTTCAATAGGATACCTAAATATTAAAATTATAAAAGTTTATATTAACAATACTGTTAACCCAAAAGTAGCGGATTCTAGCAAATTTTCTATGCCCACAATGATTGAGCATTACCCCCAAGAGCTCCGTTTTTACCCCAAATGAGATAATTTATTGGATAAATTATATTTACAACTGTTGTGTGACGTACGTGAAATCCTGAAGAGGAAAGAATTGAAGAGAAAAAAAAACCCAAAAACAAACAAACAAACTTGTGAGCTTTGGAGTTAAAAGTTATGATAATGTTGGATATTTTAATAATGTCATAGTATTTCAGTCCTCAACTTGCAAGAATTACTGTATTTTGCGGCGCACAAGATGACACCCTACTTTCCTGCACAAATGAGGGGTTCATACAGAATGGGCCATTTTTCTCTTCCAGCGCATACCTAATAATTTTTAGAAAACATGAGATGTGATATCAATGTGATAATTTCAGATCAAATGCCTTTGATGTGCATATACTTAGCAGGGAAACTGTCATTAGAAGATCGAAATCAATTTGAGGAATTGTCTTGTATCTATATATTCTAGGTCTTTAACAATGCAATGATCCTTGTAATATCAATAGTCACATTCGCGAGCTTAATCGCGAAGGTTTTCACATCAATGGTTTTTGACATTACCGCTGCATTGTTCGTTAGCTGTCTTGCTATGCCATGGCAACTAAACATTTCTTTTAAAAAATGTAATATATAAAACAAGCCGAATTCATAATTAATCTTATAGGGCTTTAAGCTGAGTAGGGGCTCATTATGATATCAAATAAGTACAGAGAAAATCATGTCAAAACGGGAAAAGAATGCAATGGTACCTGGTGAAATGGACAAATTCTTTGCGGTCGTCTGATACGAAAAAGTTTGGGAATCACTGGCGAATGAGTTATTTAATTTATTTAATATCTTTTACATAGCTTCACTCATGTTACGATAATACAATGTAGACCGACACTAAATAAATACTTAAATGACAAAAACGTTATTTGAAACATTCTTATTTTCAAATAGAAAATATTTTTTGTAGTGTTTTTTTTTTTTAAATAATAATTATTTTTTAGGGGGGGGGGTNTTATCTTATCTTATCTTATATGTTACAGACGCTCCTTCTGTACAGAAGATTATTGCGTCCTACGTATTTCTATGGTTTGTGTTTAGTCCTGTATTCTTACTAGAGTTTTAAATGATGATAAAGTGTTGGCTTTCCTGGTTTCTTCAGGCAACCCATTCCACGCCCGAATACCGGACGGAAAGAAAGAAAACTTGTATGTGTTTGTTCTTGCATATGGAATAAGAAAGGTGTTTTTATCTTTATGTCTATTTGAGGGTTGTATTAAGTTATCTTTGTGTTGTATTTCTAAATTAGAATTAATTGCCTTATGTATAATTACTAATTTACTCTTGGTTCTTCTATCCTCCAGTGTTTCAAGGTTTAATGATTTAACTAATGGTGTTACTCTTGTCAGTTTTGAATATTCTCCAGTAATAAATCTGGCAGCTCTTTTTTGGATTTGTTCTAACTTATCAATATTTTCTTTGGTGGATGGGTCCCATACAGAAGATGCATAAATACTTCATAGACACGCCCTAAGTTTTACCTTACATTGTGGATTTTTTTGGTTTTGTTTTGTTACGGCGACCACAATTTAAAAAAAAATATTTTTAAAATTTATAGGGTCCCCAAGACATTTTGTTTTTATGTTTTGCATAAAAATGGTCTGTAGAAATAAAACGAGATGCAAAACGCTGTACAAGTATGATATTAGATTGAATGATGTGATAGAGATTATATATTATATGCTTTGCGAGGGTGGCGCCGCAGTGGTATCAAGTCGAAATAGGGAAAATTCCACCCCTCTTTCGGGAGGTCAACTTAGTGGGACGCGTTTTCGATCTTGTGTCCTGGACGCCCAGGTGGCCACTTCAGAAGTGATCGCTCCAGAAGTGACCACTACGGCGGGGCTTCTCAGCTTTACGTCCCCTAGGGGGCCAGAGAGCTGTGAAGTTTTCTTGGAAGCCCCATGAAGAGTGCAGGCTCGGGATTACTGATTTTCCTCCACATTTAGCAGGGGCGGATCAAGATTGCATGGGGCCTCTGGCTGCAATCCACCCTGGGGTCCGGTCCAGCCACCTTTGTTATACAATATAATAAGTTTGGGGCCCTTATATCACTGGGGGCCCCTGGCTTTAGCCCCATCAGCACCCCCTTAATCCGCCATAGACATGTAGGATCATGTGATGGAGAAGGACATGTTAGCTGCTGTGGGTTCTGAGCAAAGAAGAATGCCAAACACCTGATTGTAGGAATATGATTGAGACAATAATGGACTTGCATGGGCTGTAACCATTGCGAGAGATGAAAAACCAAAAACCAAAAAAAAAGTTTTTTCCAATTTTATTATCTGTTCCCAGACACTGAGAAAAGATTTGTCCTTATTTTCTTTTGGTAAGTTATGGCGGGTATGTACTCACCTAATAATGAAATGAGGCCACTTCCGGCCCAGACAATAAGACTGAGGCCCACTGAACCAGTTCCATCCAGCACACCTTTTGGGGACACGAATATCCCTGAACCTGTACACACAAGAAGATTAGCTTAAATCAGTATTCCGGTGTGTTCTCTATGGCAATGCTCACCACTTGTTGTGTTTAAAAAAAATGATTCACTTTCAAAACGCCTTTGTTTTGTTTAGAAATATTTTATGGCGTTCAGAAGCTACGTTTCTTAATATTCAAAGCTAAAAGTAATGTATTTGAAAGAATTTTTAAAGAAAAAAAAACAACAAAAAAACTCTGCCGTTCTTAGTATCAAACTCAGCGTCCATCTAACAAATACACAAACGATGGAGAAACATGTTAAAATAATAGCAATGGTAAAACTTAGCACATAAACAAGTCTAGGTAAAATTAATCTCGTAACCAATCATACTTTAAAAAAAAAACGTTAAAAAAAAGACCCCAACTCGAAATTCTTAATGACTTTTGTGGGGTAAATGACAGGAACAACTTATCAAAAGATAAACCAACGACCATGGAGAAAACTATTATTACAAGAGTCACATCAATCGAGATAAAAGAAGAAAATTAGCTCATCAATAATCATGGGGGAAAGAATCCCAGATAAAATACCCTTTGAAAAATATATGAGCATCAATCTTTGTGAAGTAGCAATGGCGACAAACTTGTCAATTTAAAAAAAAAAAAATCAGCAAAATAGCTTTTACTCCTTCATAGTGTAAAGAACCTCGTGTACTTGTGGGACTTATATTTCTGCTTTCGCTCAATTTTTCTTTACTTTCTTAGTCACACTTTTCTCGTATTCCAACATCAAACTCCAAGACTGATTAAAAAAATCCAAAGCATCGAAGAAAATCAGTCATCAAGTCCCACCCTCCCTAGATTAACTGGGGGTGGGGCCGCTTTGACATAACTGTCTGTGGTGAGACCCCCACCCCTTACCCATTTCCCCCACCAGGCCAGGTGTCCCGTGTGTTCATCTACCCCGAGACATTTCACACCCCCGGTCTACTAACCACCTGGACACCGCTGCTGCGTGGACACTTCTTCACAACAGAACTGCACTTTTAAACACCGCTGGTCAGCCCGGTCAATTGTCTTCTTTGTTTCCTACATTAAAGGACCGCGCGCGGCTTCCGCGTCGCACTCCCTTTGGCCCAGGCCGCAACCTCAAAGGACCAGCCATCTCTTTGAATGCTGACTAACCTGCCTACATTCCTTACAATATTAACCTTAGCGTTTATTTTTTAGTGATCATGAAAAAGCACACATTTAATTGTTATCCTATACAAAAACATAAAGCTCAATGAAATACTTTACCAGTCGTATAAATCCCATCTCACAAACAATAAAAACAGGATCTATTTTTAAAAAAGCAAATAGATTGTTTTATAAATATCATAATCCACGTTACAGCCCTATTGAGAATCAGAACCAACCCTACCGAACCATAAAGAACCACAATCGCTACTACAACCTACTACTACTAGGAATGAGATACAATCACTCACCTACAATACAGCACACTATGAATGAGATTCAATCACTCACCTACAATACAGCCCACTAGGAATGAGATACAATCACTCACCTACAATACAGCACACTATGAATGAGATACAATCACTCACCTACAATACAGCACACTATGAATGAGATACAATCACTCACCTACAATACAGCCCACTAGGAATGAGATACAATCACTCACCTACAATACAGCCCACTGGGAATGAGATATGATACAATCACTCACCTACAATACAGCCCACTATGAAGGAGATGCCCCCGAAAAGCCCCAGCTCCCTCTTCAGCTCCATCTTGTCCTCTCCGTTCTCCTGTGACTGGTCATCCTCGGCCATGACCTCCACCTGCTGGTGACCATTGCACTTGTTCGTCGCGTCCACGTCATCAGGCGGCAGAGTTTTCAATTCAAACTTGGCCTTAGGCCTGCAGGAAACATGATATTACATGATACACAGCAATGCCATGACACACATCAGTGACATGACACACAGCAGTGACATAACACACAGCAATGACATGACACATAGATATGACATGACACACAGCAGGGACTTGACACACAACAGTGACATGACACACAGCAGTGACATAACACACAGCAGTGACATAACACACAGCAGTGACATTACACATAGCAATGACATGACACACGTCAGTGACATGTCACATCAATGACATGACACACATCAGTGACATGACACATCAATGACATGACACACAGCAGTGACACAGCAATGAAATGACACACAGCAATGACATGACACACAGCAATGAAATGACACACAGCAATGACATGACACACATCATTGACATGACACACATCAGTGTCTTGACACATCAGTGACATGACACACATCAATGACATGACACACATCAGTGACATGACACAGATCAGTGACATGACACACAGTAATGACATGACACACAACAATGACAAAAGACACACCATGACTTGTTAAACACAAAGGACAAATCATACCTTAATGACAGAAGGCACACCATTTAATGACATATAACAATGGCATGACACACGCTGATGAAATTATACTCTAAAGGTATGGTTACTTATCATACACAGATGGTAAAACACACACATGTCGTGACACAGTAATACAAAACGTTCATTAATGACGACACACAAGGGTTACATTTAATTCTATAATGACATTTCCCTATCACTAATGATGAAACGACACTGACCTGGCAGACACAAATGACACATACGAACGAGATGGAACATCTGATGACATCAAAAATGGCATAACAAACCCATGTATCATAACACGTGATCCGAACTAACACAGCAAGCCATCAATGTCGTTTTCCTAGTATAATACGATACACAAAAGACATGATGCCCTAAAATAAAATGACACCCACAATGGAATGAAATTAAATGTAAGACCCCAAATTAAGGATATTCAACCACCAAGGCCTTTTCCCATACAAGCAAAAAAGGAAATGTTTGCCACACATAAGTTTGGGGAATACATAATGAGATGTCAACATCAATCATAGTATGCAATCTCGTGTTGTATACTATAAAACACTCGATAACGCATAAAAATGCGATTTTACCATTACGAATTTTAGCCCTGACCTACTGTACAAGCGTGTAAAATGATATGTTACTAGCAAATATTGCAAACATCCAGAAATGACATGGCAGATGAATAAAGTAACGCAGGAAGAAGCATGTGTGAAGTTACAATTTAATTTTATTTATGTTATTTTATAACATCTTTTGCCCATTAAAAAAATATATTTATTTTTATTTTTCACTGACATTGTGTGTGCGTGTGACGGATTGTTTAAGAAATATTTTCCCATTGCAAACCATTTATTGTCATTTTTTTTGTTTACTTATTGAATGACTTTTTAATGAATTAATTGTCCCCTATAAATACATTTTCCATATTGTCATATCTACGCGTATCCTAGTGTACTTTAAAAATATTTTCTTAAATTTTATACCCCCCTCACACACACATACACGCACGAACACACATGCGGAAAACGCACACACCAAAAATCATTAAAACGTTGTTTTTTTTTGTTTTTTTTTAAAGACCCGATTCTTTCAAAACCCATTTCGATGGGTTTTTTTTTATTCCTGTGGCCCTCCGCGATCCCATGTTTTAAAACGGGCAGAACAACATGTCAACAGTGTAACATTTACAGACTCTGATGTTTAAAAGCAATAAACTATTCATCATTTACTTACATCTTGATGTATGTCCAATCACTTCACCATAAGTATGGAGTTAGATCTATAGATATCCTAACTGACGCACGTTCTCCTGGTGTTCATGAAGTGATATCATTGACGCGCATTAAAATCAGCGACTCCTACAGCACATCACCAAGAGCCGAATTGAAACACCACAACATCTTCCAATTTATTGAACAAAATTCATTGCAACTTTTAAACACCCTTTCTTGATACGCGTTTTGAGAAATCATCAAGGGAATAAAATTACAAAAGTTAATGTCTATTGTTGACGTTATCCGCTGTGTTATTCATACATGACTTTCTGGTGTTACCTGCTGGGATCCCACCTTTTGTCCCCCAATGGCTCTGCCTCACTGTCACTTATATCCCTCTGTATTCCCTCTCCGTGGCTTTCAAAACTGGGGCCGTCCCGGGGTGGATCCGTCACACGACTCGATCTTGTACATCGACGGTTCCAAACATGGTGGACAGTGCTCAGTGAACAACGTGAGACTCAAGAATTAATATGTGGCGAATGACAGTTACATATTTTTTTAAAAATCTGTGCCATGAGTCAAGCTAAACATGAAAAGCCTAATGTCCCCACCCCCCTCCAAAACAAAGTACAGTGTGATATCAATGTATCTTGAAAAAAATGTCAACGGAAGGACTTTTTTTTCCTCCTCCGTTCTGTCAGCGCTGGTATTAGAACAAGGGGGGGGGGGTTGGTCAGGGTGCAGCCTGTTAGTTAAAACTGATTAGCATCATAGCGAAGATATTTCGGCAGATGACAAAAATGTATAACATGTAGCGTCTTTAGCCTTATTTTTGCGCCCTTATTCCTCGGCGCCCACGGACAAAGGTAACACCACACTCCACTTCGCTAAACCTCTAACATTTACGTTCACGTTGTTGTACACGAGGCTACAATTGGGATTATTTCTTCTACACTCTTTCTGTCAAATGATTCCAATTATGAAAGTTGTTCAGAGTCTTTGCTCCCTAATGTTAAATCTAATCATAACATTTTCCATTTAATGGTTGGACTTGTTGGAAGTTGTTTAAGAATAATTCAATAAATGAATGGATGTTATGGAGGAGGTCCGATTAATTAGTTGAATAAAATTTCCGCACACACTTAAATTTTGAGCGTGGTGGATGTGTTAGTAAAAGTTAAGAACCACGTTAGAGCAAACAGTAGAAAGAAGCGGTAGTCTCAAATAGCGGGCGGGTTTGGAGACAGAGCGGTTGGCCATTAATATAGAGTATAGACGATAGAGACTATACAAGTTACATGGGGCTGGGCACAAGCAGATATACGGAGCACCAATTGTAACATGGGAAGACCACTCTTTTTACCACGTTTTTATTAACTTGATTTCGTTTCTTTTGTCTGTTCGTCTTTTTTTCTGTCTGCAAAATTACAGATATTCCAACGTAAATTTAAACCACTTCTGATGGTCCTATAGATCTAAAAATTTAACCACAGATAGATCTTGGGATGACAAGGTATTGTATCAAAATTCCAGATCGATCGAATGTACCGTAATTAAATTAATGCATTTTTGGATTATCTCTTTATATATCATCTGTATTCGTCTGCTATTGTTTACATCCACGTGCAGCCCGTGTTCACCCCAGCCATCGATGAACACATCCTCGTGTTTAAGGGGAGTTCAGTCAGTGAAGAAAAATTTAAACCAATTCTGATGGTCCGAGAGATCTCTAAATTTTACCATTTATACCAAAAAAAAAAATTATAAAAAAAAATTAAAAAA
>MUZC01000112.1:919126-951626 GCA_002072015.1 Radix auricularia | reverse complement strand
ACCTGGACAAAAATTTCAGTCGCCGTGACTTCAGCAACAGATCCGATATTAAAGCCGTCATGAAGGTAACAACAGGTAAAAGAAACGGGTCACACCAACCGGTTCCCGACATCATTCGACTTAATGAAGTCAGCGCATAGCCAGTGAACTTGACCTAGTTGGGAGTACAACATGCACCTGCCTTGTGAAGGCTAAATGGAGTGTTCCAATGGTTAAAGCCCTATCATTTGTTACTTGTTTAAAAGCAGACCCAATTTTGTTGTTGTTGCAATGAGCGTTTGATTATTGCACTTTGGAGGAACTCTATAAATTAGTGACATATCGAACGTAATCCCAAAGTTTGTTACAGAAGGAAAATAATCCCATACCCAGTGGCGTAGCTAGAGCTTTTGCCGCCCGGGGCGGTCTCCAATATGCCGCCGTTTTAGGGGCCGCCCATAAATGACGTCACGCACTCCCCCAGTCACACATTTGATGTCATTCAAAACGCGCAACTTTAAATAAAAGCTACACTTAAACATTTGATTACCCAAACTTTATTCAATGACGATTTACATGGTTTCACGCCTGTTACGATGTCAGAGTGCAACCTTAAACTAAAAACATATTTAAATGACCAAACAAACAAAAACTGATTTTAAAAATGCTTATTTTCAAATACTAAATACCGCTTGTATTGGGGGAGGGGGGACCTTGTCACGTCACAATGAGCAATGGGTCTAAGTTTTCGTTTCTTTACGCCGTGTGACGAGGGGGTAGGGGGTGAAAAATCAGCTGAAATCACGTGACGTCATTTATGGACGGCCTCTTAATTAAGTTAATCATATGATCGTTTTTAAAAATTAATAAGCATGAATAAATAATTGTAATTGAAACGAAGTACATTGTAAAAGGTGGGGAACAATATTTACCATAGCATGCCCTAGTTATGTTAGCAGTAATAAAAGAGGCCACATAAGATGATAAACCTATAAATAAACATTATAAAAATACAAGATGATTGTTTTGAAGGCAACAAGAAAGTTATAGGGTCATAGGTCCCCCCCCCCCCAACCCAAATGAGACAAAAGATATTCCAAATTTACAAGTGGAAGCATTAACAATTAATATGCTTTTATTTTTTTATTTATAAATATAGGAATTTTTTTTTTAATAAAAAAAGAAATTGTATACATCAGCATGTAAACATATTTTTTAAAATTATTTATAAATTTACTTACTCACCTAACTTTCATAGTCGAAAAATCGTTTATTATGTTATCAAAATTTATATTATTTGAAATAGCATGTTCTATAGACAATATTACAAGATTTGTAGTCTTAAATCACTTATTGTGGAGCGAAAATATTTTTTTTCAACTTCAGTTTGGAGAAGCTCCTTTCACAACTAGATATACTGATAACAATTGTTGAAAAAAATTCTTAGCAAAATTGTAATGTTGGATAAATTTTTTTCCAATAGTTACTTAAATATATTTTAATAGATCAAGGGGGTATTTCCCCTCTTTTTTTAAACATAATGCCTCTTCTTGTAGTGTAGGTACAGCCAGGGCTGGTCTTAGGCTCCTGCAATCTATGCGGTCGCAGTCGGCCCAGCGCTTTCATAGGCCAAACCTATCTTAATTTTCACTTCTTATCCTTATTAATACCTTATCCTTACCCAAACTGGGGCCCACACAATCAGTTTCGCATACTAAGCTGCATAGAAGCCCGCAATAGCTAAGACCGTCCCCGTGTACTGCCATAAAAACCTGGATCCTTTCTCTTTCAATCTCGAACATTTCTTTATCAATGTAAATAAAGAAATTTAATTGATGTTCAAATTCTTCATTTAGAATCCTCGATGGTATACACGAATATTTTTTTGCAAGGACGTGTAACTCATCACCTCGTTCTTTTATTATTATATATATAATAGCCCAGTGGTGTGGGTATGTTTGTAACGTAACGCGTAACGCAAGAGATGTACCACAGTCTACAGCAGTTAGTTTAGTTGAAAAATCGTGTTTTGATGAGCACTGTAAAAATATTTAATAGGATGACGTCATTGTTTGGTGTGCATCGGTGCGCAAAATACGGTGCGCAAAATACAACCCCTATTATTATTATTAAATAAATACTTTGCGTACATTTCATAAAGTTTAATAATTCGTATTTATCAAAAAAGGACAAGTTAGTTGGTCTTTAAAAAAAAGGTTGGCGCCGTAGGCGCCCAAAAAAAGGGGGCGCCGCAGGCGCCACGGCGCCCGGCACAATCTATCAAAAAAGGACAAGTTAGTTGGTCTTAAAAAAAAAGGTTGGCGCCGTAGGCGCCCAAAAAANATTATATATATAATAGCCCAGTGGTGTGGGTATGTTTGTAACGTAACGCTCAAGAGATGTACCACAGTCTACAGCAGTTAGTTTAGTTGAAAAATCGTGTTTTGATGAGCACTGTAAAAATATTTAATAGGATGACGTCATTGTTTGGTGTGCATCGGTGCGCAAAATACGGTGCGCAAAATACAACCCCTATTATTATTATTAAATAAATACTTTGCGTACATTTCATAAAGTTTAATAATTCGTATTTATCAAAAAAGGACAAGTTAGTTGGTCTTTAAAAAAAAGGTTGGCGCCGTAGGCGCCCAAAAAAAGGGGGCGCCGCAGGCGCCACGGCGCCCGGCACAATCTATCAAAAAAGGACAAGTTAGTTGGTCTTTTAAAAAAAGGTTGGCGCCGTAGGCGCCCAAAAAACGGGGGCGCCGCAGGCGCCACGGCGCCTGGCACAATCTAGTCTTTTATAATTACATCTAATATCTCAATGGATAAAAACATTTCTCGTTGTACTTCTTGCTCTAAAGATAGAACCACGTCTTCTGAATTTTCCCCACTCATATTTTTCTCCTTTTAACTTGGTATCTAGTCGATATTTCCAACTCTCTGTAACAGCGTTCTGTATTAGCACAAAGCTTTGTTTCATCAAATGGGTTTGCCTAGTTTGCATTAATTAAAAAAATACGGGTTCCCATAAATTGAGATACCAAATAAAAATAAAAGATTGCCATGAACTGAGTAAAATTCCAGCATCTGATCTCGTTTTACTAGTTACTTCAAATTTCAATTTTACAAGACGCTTGAAATTTTTAAGAATGTCTTTTTCTGAATTATTTATGTTATTGTGGTGTTTATTAACGGAGAAATAAATAATCGTTCATTTTTAATGAATAATCGTTCATTTTTAATGAATAACCGTATATTAATGAAAAATACAAGATATATGTGTTAATTTAATGCAATGAAATCAAAGTAAATTTAATTTTTAATAAGTTGCCTTACAATAATTTTATAAAACCTGAAACAGTAATATATTTTATTTCTTGCAATTTAAACACAATATTTGAACCCCTATGTCATGTAGATCCTTGTTAGGGCATCATTCTGCGAATGTAGAAATTCCACCCTAAAACTGTCGTGCGATATTAATACGACATATATTCGGACCAGCGGTGATGTGTTGTTTTTTGTGCAGTTTTCTTATAAAAGCGCCATCTGTGACGTATACCGCTTAATTTTGTCAACAAATAGTTACCTTTTTTGAGCGATTAAAAATTTTTAAACTGTTCTGCGTTAGTTATAACAACCATTATGTAATCAAACTAATGTTGCACGAATCCGTTAATTTTAACTTAAAATTGAGATGTTTTTGTTTCACTATGGTTTTCCCCCTTCAAAAGAAAGGGTCGGTTTTCGGAAATGTCTTGGTTTATTTTTCAAATGCCCACAAATGCCGCCCTTTGAATGAGTGCCACCCGGCGCGGACCACCCCCTCCGCCCCCTAGCTACGCCACTGCCCATACCTCGCTATATATGGCATATGACGCTAATCAGCAATAACCCAACAATCAACACGTTGATCGTAGGTTGTCAACATAAAATAATCCAACAATTTGTTTTATATGGAAAGTAATCCATTGCCAGGTTTTAAAAATAATATTTTTTATATACTTCAAAAAAAAACAACAAAAAACAAACTGATTCTGATTACTAATAATCCTATTTGTAAAAGTAGATTTAAAAAAAATAGGAAAACCCATGTGTTTTTTAAGGATGCTAAGTAATTTTTTTGGGCTCCATGAATTCCAATAATTTTTCTCACTGATTGCATGTAATTTAATTTTTATTACTGAAATTAATCTCATGTGCTGTAGCGACCTTTATGCATCGGGAAAAGGCAAGAAACTAGAGCTGAGTTGATTCAATCATTCATGACTGTAACACCTAAATTACAATGCTCAGCCGATGGAACAGGTTGACCAGGTGATTAACAAAGGTTTAAGAGAGTAATCTCAAGCGTCTAGAATATGTGTTTAGTTAAGAGTTACACATGGCAAATTATCCTATAAATGTAAACATATTGCAATAATCTTATGCTTATTTAAATACTAATCACAATCCAAGTCAAATTTTGTTTTAGGGTAAAATAAAAATATATATATATATCTTTTTATATCCTATATAATAAAAGGCAGTTGTCTGTGCGGTTCTCGGTAGCGATTGGTCCCTGAAACTCCTACTGACTCTACAGCCAATCACTGGCGGAGAAAAATTAAATTTTCATTTACATATTGAACAAATTTAAGCTGACGTTCTAAACGAGTTATTTTTGGTGCAGTATTTTTGGTCATCATTCAGTATTGTTTTCCCATCTTGAAGTGTGTCACTCATGCTATTTGTCACATGATTGTATTTGATATATGGTTGGTAGGCAGAGATCACATGAGGAGTGACGTGGATACCGGAAGGTTAGATAGTTGGAAGTGTGTTTAAAGATGGAGCAGGATGCTCAACCCATTTCACTGATTATCTGTAAATAAGTTCTAGTATGGGGTTAAAGTTTATTATGTTATAAAGGACTTATCTGTTTTAATGACTGTGTCAGTAATACACGCCTACAAGAGTGAAAGCGGCCCAACAGACAAATAAGTTACACTAATCACTAATGTTACTCCTAGACAACATGCCACCGAAACGACAGCGGAACGTCTACGGAAGGGCTTTATTGCTCGTATATAAATCGTCAGAAGCTAGAGCAATCAAGGCGCAGCAGTCTCTCTATATATACAGTAGTGTGCGCACCCACAACACGCCGCACTAAACGACCGTACTAAGGCGCACTAGATAGAAGGAAAGGGAGTAATGTTTCAAAATAGCTACAGTAATACATATTGCGTTTTCCCCCCTTTCTTTGAACTATCTATGAGCAATGATGTGGCGTATGCGGGTTGGATCTAGTTATGAATAATGAAGTCCTAATAATTCATACCATTTTCAAGCAAAAAAATATATTTTTTTAATTTAAAAAAATTATTATTATTATTTTTTATTATTAAAGCCTAATTTAAAACCGAGAGGATTTAATAAGATGATTTGGAGGCCAAATTCAACTTTTTGTTTAACTATTTGGTGCCTCAGAAATTTTTGTATCAGGTTTTTAGTTTTAATATTAAATCTTCAGTAATTTCCCTGCGTATTCAAGCGCTTATTCACTGACACAATTAACGTCCCACATTACATTACTACGCACTCAAACTAAAGGCAGGGGCACAGTGCGCACCAATGTGAATCATCCCGCCATTGTGCATTACGTCACAAGTCGTCACGGCATACAGAATGGCAAGAATTACAAGTACAAGAGAATCTCTTAGGGACAATCTCTCGCTGATATTTGAAAAAAGATGGTAGCTTGTTTTGTCTCACTGGTAACGTATGTTTTGTGCTTCATGTCTTTCTTCTGGTAATCTTCATTCCGCCACCCCATCCCCAAATATGATGCCGAGAATCAGAATATACAACACTGTTCACTAATAATTAATAGTATAGAGTATAATAGAGTATAGTAATATAGTAAAAGGCAGTGATATTTTGTAAACAATATGATTAAATTTAAGGGCATTTGTTCTTGTTAATATATGTATTCGATCATTTTGCCTTTAGATCAGATCTCATAATATTAATATAGATTTATTGTACCGCATCATTATAGGTTAAAAAATAAAGCAGTTTGGTCATAACATTCCCGCTTTTTTTATTTGAGCCCCTGGCGTCTTTATTGCTTTATTTTATCTCATTTTTTTACTTGATGCTATATTTTTGGCTTGACAAAAACGACGATGACAAAATAATTGTCAGCAGAACTTGAAAACTTTGAGGCCGTAAAGCGTAAAATTACTGGAAAAGCTCGCTATGCGAAAACTAAGGTAACTAATTAGTGATTTAAAAATAAAAGACCTCCTATTAATGTTGGGACTGTAAAGTGAAATTCAACCAAGAAAAGTCGATCATTTACATAGACTCGTATTGTGTGGCACAGAGAGGGGTAATTTTGGTTAAACAAAGGTTTTCATAATTTATGTTAGGTCTTGACGGGCGCACCTTTCCCCAGAATTACTATTTCTTTAGAGATGCCACGGCGTCACTCAGCGGTCGGTACTCGGGGTTTGCGCTGTTATTTGAATGAATCATGGGACATTTATTGAGAAAATGTCATTTTGACTTGAATTTTTGAGAACGTGACAGGATAAATAACCGTACTAAGGCGGCCAAGCGATAGTTGTCTTAGAGAAGTTAGTTGACAGCCATGACAATGTACGATTATTGATGTCCTGGGTGACCTTAAACTTAAAAAAACTGATAGTCTGAATGATTCCCGCTGTAGGACGCCTAACTTTGGGTAGAATCACATCAAGTTAATTGCATTACGTCATCAGTTAAAAAAACAAACCACGCTTTCCCCCACCACCAAATACACAGGATTTTCGCTATGAAACTCGCTGTGTGTTATCTTGTCTCTATTTTATGATTTTCTTATGAATTTCTCCAAACTCAAGAAACACAACAATTTTCTGATGAATAATTCTCATGCATTTTTGTAAATTTTGACATTTTGGATAGATGATGGATTCGCCATTGGTCTTCCAATTTTTATCCAGCTGATCAACGGTAAATGGTATATGTATCAGCAAGGGTGATAACTCGAGATCTATTGAAAAGCAAAACAATATATTTTCTTGGTAAGTGGTTTTGAAAAAAGGATGAAAAGCTTAAAAGCGTCAGCAGTGGCATCATTGGGATTGCTAACACACAGTGCGGTAGCTCATGCGTCACTAGAGTTGATAACACACAGTGCGGTAGCTCATGGCGTCACTAGAGTTGATAACACACAGTGTGGTAGCTCATGGCGTCACTGGGGTTGATAACACACAGTGCGGTAGCTCATGGCGTCACTAGGATAGATAACACACAGTGCTGTAGCTCATGGTGTCACTAGGATAGATAACACACAGTGCGGTAGCTCATGGCGTCACTAGAGTTGATAACACACAGTGCGGTAGCTCATGGCGTCACTAGAGTTGATAACACACAGTGCGGTAGCTCATGGCGTCACTGGGGTTGATAACACACAGTGCGGTAGCTCATGGCGTCAAGAGGATAGATAACACACAGTGCGGTAGCTCATGGTGTCACTAGGATAGATAACACACAGTGCGGTAGCTCATGGCGTCACTAGAGTTGATAACACACAGTGCGGCAGCTCATGGTGTCACTAGAGTTGATAACACACAGTGCGGTAGCTCATGGCGTCACTAGGATAGATAACACACAGTACTGTAGCTCATGACGTCACTAGAGTTGATAACACACAGTGTGGTAGCTCATGGCGTCACTAGAGTTGATAACACACAGTGCGGTAGCTCATGGCGTCACTAGAGTTGATAACACACAGTGCGGTAGCTCATGGAGTCACTAGAGTTGATAACACACAGTGCGGTAGCTCATGGCGTCACTGGGGTTGATAACACACAGTGCGGTAGCTCATGGAGTCACTGGGGTTGATAACACACAGTGTGGTAGCTCATGGTGTCACTAGAGTTGATAACACACAGTGTGGTAGCTCATGGTGTCACTGGGGTTGATAACACACAGTGCGGTAGCTCATGGAGTCACTAGAGTTGATAACACACAGTTCGGTAGCTCATGGAGTCACTAGAGTTGATAACACACAGTGCGTTAGCTCATGGTGTCACTAGAGTTGATTACACACAGTGCGGTAGCTCATGGCGTCACTAGAGTTGATAACACACAGTGTGGTAGCTCATGACGTCACTAGAGTTGATAACACACAGTGCGGTAGCTCATGGTGTCACTAGAGTTGATAATACACAGTGCGGTAGCTCATGGTGTCACCCTTCAAGATTTACCCCATAGACCTCCTCAGAGTCTGCCATTGCCGAATGACTGGAACGTACATAATTTTATAATTCAGTGTCCCTCTTCGTGATGGTGTCCCGCGGTACGGTGGGCACCCTCCACACCCCCTGAGCGTCTGACAATGTACATTTCTTTTCTTATATGGACGCGAAATATTTTAAATGATAATTCAACCTACGCGAATGTCAGAAATAAATTGTGTGTTGAACAAAGTTTTAAAGTATTGTTAAAATTTTGTCTTTTCCCTCCAGAAATGCCAGAAGCCGTGACCGCAAAGAGCTACCGGTAGTTTCACCACCATCAGGGCCAAGGAGCGGTCTTTCCGGGGTGCCATCTTGGTATCCATAGCAACCCCTAACACCAACCAGGCTGCTGATGCCAACATGGCAGAGGAGGGAGGAGGGGTCTTGTCCTCCACAATGCGAGGTCAGTGTCACCTGACAACTTTGAAATTATCATTAGTTTTTTTTTGTTTTTTTTTAAACAATCATTTAATTTTCGAATGTCATTTATCTTGAAGTTTAAACAACATATAATTTCTCCAGGCTGATATAATATTCTAAAACTATTCTTTTATGTTCTTCTCACATAAGAGTGCCCACAAGAGTGGCTTGGTGAGGTTTATTTCTAGATTAAATGACAAACCCAAGCAAAACTGAACAGAAATTTAACATATCAAAATTTAGCCAACAGAAGTAAATAGTTTGAAACGAAATCTCTCGATTCCTTGAAGGATCTATTTAGACACTTCATGAATTTATTTAACGCTGAAACAACAGTAGAAGTAAAGACATTAAAGTAGAAATTTACATTGTAAAAAAGAATAACAACTGTATTCTTCAATAATAATGGCGCGTTTAGTTTTAAATTACGTTTAGAAAATTCTCGTGGGAAGTGCTACCTATTCAAATTATTTTCACACATATGTTGTTTTTTTTCTTCAATTTTTCTCAACTTCTTACTTGAATACAAAATTCTCAAATATATCAATAAAAACATTTGGTTTGGAACTTGAAATAGCTGAAGTACTTTTAGGAGTTCTTATTTAACTCATATCCTTTCCGTTATTCTTTGCTTTGTTTTCTGTTGAAGATCCATCCCCACCTTTTATCTTATCCTCACTTTCCTAGTCGGATGTGTATGAGGTAATGTTAAGTTAAACACTTTTTATTTATTTGTACTGACGAAGGCATTTGCCGTAACGTCTAGACATGTAAGAGCCTCATGAAAATATTTTTTGAAAAGTTTTGCTCAGTTCAACTCTGTGTTGTGACGTAATCTTTTCGACAATTTTTTTGTGGTCGTAAGGGATTCTACCGTTTCCATTAGAACTTTCTCGTGACTTGGTAGACCTTGGCGCACCCATCTCTTTTCCAGGTCAGGGAAAGACTTTTTAGCGATAGCCATTCATCATTCTTATTGTGGCTTTGCGTGGGCTCGATCCCACGCTCCTCAGCTTGTGACGCGAGCGCACCTTTGACATCGCTATCCGGCCGCCAATACCACATTGTTAATCCAACAATCAAATGTTGTCACCCGTGCTCAACAGGATTTAATAATGTCCAGATGTCCATCTACGAGCAAGTGGTCAGCATCGCGTCCGTATTCGAGAGCGTCGTCACCGGCTCGCTGGACAGTCTCGACGACCAGATCAAGGAAGAGGAGATCCAGTTACTGCCCACATGGGAGCTGCCCTCCCTCCCCGAGCTGACCATGCCTGACCACAAAGAGATCAGCTGTGTGTACACGGGCGCGGCCGCGTGAGTCTTTACTTTATAACGGGAAAACGTCATATCTCAATACGTGATGTTACTTTGTCTACACAAGGTTTTTTGGAAAATATTATTTAAGCAAAATATAGAGACGTGATTGTAACATTTCTTTTTTGTAATAAAGCAGAAAGAGATTATATATTTTTTTCTTTTCAAATAGGTTAACTCACTAAACGACTGTTTAAAAAAATCATGGAGTAATTTACCTTTACATCCCTCAGTCAAATCGTAATAGTTTTAGTGAATCACTTGGAAAAACGATGGTTTAAAAAAATCTAATTTTGAACTTGAACTGCACTATACAACAAGAGTAACGGGTTACAATAGGATTTTAATTGGGGTGGGGACCTAAATGGAAATAGGATGTTTTAATAAATTGCAAAAGCCTCTGCAGAAATATGAAAAAAGGTTTCACTGACTTGTACTATTACAAGGGACGACAACATGGCCAACTAAGTCTTTCAGTGTGGTCTACAGGTCTTCTAAATTTATCTTACAAACATGTTAAGAATCCGAACATGTTATCAGTTTAATATTTTTAAAAAAAAACATGTTTCCCCAATACGCTGATATATTCTCACCAAGCCCAATCCCCACCAACAATCCTCAACATTGTGAGCACCGTACGTTTCGAACTACAAGCCACACGCTCTGGTTGGTTAGTGAGGAGGAGCTATTTTTGTCTCTCCTTTTATTAATTTTTTTTGTTTCATTTTTTCGTGCCATGCTTGTCATATCGAAAGTCAAGTCTACATGTCTTAGTCTTTAATTTTTTTTTGTTGAAAAGTTAATACTTTAACCAAGGAAAAGAAAGTGACGATTGATGAGTTTTTGAAAATGTCTGATGATACCTCAGATTTGCCCTGACCATGCTCATCTTCGCCCTCATGACGTTTTGCTATGTGCGGATTAGGAGGCGGAGTCAGGTGAAACGTGAACTCATTCTATTGGATGCTGGAGGGAAGGTGAGTTGTGAGTTCAGCAGGATCGATGGAAGGTTGAAGTGGGGTGTAAAGAGATGTCTCTAGAGTTTTGTGTATAGGAATATTTGAGAAAAGTCAAATATTGATAAAGGTTCGTTAGGGAAAGGTGAAATCGTGGGTAAAGAGATCTTAACAAAAGTGAAAATGTGTGTAAAGTGATATAATTAAAGGTGAAATTGTGTGTAATAGAATATTAATAAAAGTGAAATCGGGTGTAAAGAGATGTTAATTATAGTTGAAATTGTTTATAAAGAAAGTTGGTAAAAGTAGAAATTATGCGTACATTAAGATCCGTCCATAAATGACGTCACGCGCCTTAAAAAAAAAAAAGGGGGGGGGGGTAACACTTTTGTGACGATATGTGACGAGAGGTTTTTTAAGAAATATGATGTCATATAAAAAAAAACGCGCAACTTTAAATAAAATTTCCACTTAAATATTTTTTGCTTACTATTTATTTAATGACGTGTTCAATGGCTTCACCCGTGTTACGATATTAGAATGCATATTTACTTTGAATACATATTTAAGTGACAAAAAGTAATTTGCAACACGCTAATTTTAAATTAAAAATTACGTTTTTTTTCGACGTCATATTGGAGAGGAGCCCATTTTTTGTGACAAAGTGTGACAAGTGGGGGATCGTCCAAATTCGCTTGACGTTATTTATGGAAGGCCCCTATGCGTAAAGGGATGCTATTGATTGGTGACATTGTGTATTAAAGGAAAGTTTTTGTAGTTTCGAACTTTGTGTAAAGACATATTGTATAGGAATGCTGATGGAAAAGTACATTGATTATTTGGGAATGTTAGTGAAAATGTTAACTTTGTTTATAGCGACGCTAACTGATAGGTAATTTAAGTGTATAAATATGTTTAACTGGTCCTTCTTTTCTGTGTCCAACATTTCTTCCACTGTCTCTTTGTAAATAAGCTTCATTTATATTAGCTGGTATCAGGTATCTTTCAATCCTTTACTCTTTCAATCTTTTTTAAAATGGAGAAGCGCTGCATTGAAACACAAAAACAAACAAATGCAGCCAGAGATGAACACAAGTGATGCCATGCCGTGAGGGTTCAGGGGCTCTCAAAGTTGTTAACGTTTTTCCCCAGATTATTATGTTGAAATCATCAAACATCAAGAAACATAGTGATGGTCATCTGCTGGATCCCCAGTGTGACTGACAGTTAAAATTATGACGGCCAAATGCCGAGGTCATCCAATGACAGATGACATCATGACGATCATATATGACACCATCTGTTCAAAAAGATATATAACAATATCTATAAATTATTTGATAACCTATGACATAAGCCATCTATCTTGATGGAAAGTTGTTGACACCATCTGGTGATTATCTATTAACCGTCTCATGACAAATGACATAACGGCCTTGTCTCGATTGATATCTGTGACACCTAGTGACATATTATGTAAGGACCCTATCTCAATGGACATCTGTTGACACCTTTTGGCGACAGATTATGTAAGGGCCATATCTCGATGGACATCTATTGACACCTTCTGGCGACAGTTTATGTAAGGGCCATATCTCGATGGACAGTTGTTGCACACAATCTGGAGGTAAATTATATAGGGTCATATCTATAAACCATCTCATGACAAATGACATATGGGTCATGTCTCGAGGGACATCTGTTGACACCCTTACCTTGTTTACGTCTTTTCCATTTAACCTTCTGGTTACAGATTATGTAAGGACCATATCTCGATGGACATCTGTGGACACCATATGTAGACAAATTACAAGTTGTCTTATCTATAAACCATCTGAAGACAGATGCCATGGTGACAATGCCACATCCTTACCTCCCCTGACACACAAAGCCAATTCCAAGCCTTTGTGTGCTCCGTTTCTCAACCTTTACCCGTCCTTTCATTCACACGACTGTACGCTGTACGCATTTCTAATTTTCTCAATGTGACCTGCAAAGTCTTCAATGAAATGCTGTAGCTCACTATCTACTTTTGAAATATATGTTGGAGTGCACTTGACATTGTTCTAGTTTAAAACCACTATGTTTAATAATCTGCCCCCCCCTTGTTCAATTTAACGATGTACCCATAAACATTATTTGTGTATGTATGTGCTTTGGTTTATGGAGTTACTATTTATAGCAGACAACCCTGATACTGAAAGGAAGATAAATTAAAGTAACGTGAAGTGGCCAGGAGAGGTGAAGTGAAAAATAGGTTGAGAAGTTGTCAATTTACCGTTTATTGTCAGTGTCTATGTTTTATTGAGTGCCATGTATCAAAATGTGTCTGTGTGACTGTGGGGTTGATGTGGCATGTATCAACTTCTTTAAAATACATTAAAAAAATATTGCCGCAATAATATGGAAAATAATTTTTTTTTTTGAAATTTAGAAATTTATATGTTAAATTTAAAAAAGGAATTCATTATAACTAATACCTAAATTGTTCAAAGTAAAATAATTGCTGCTTTTCAGTACTTAGAAAATATCACTCTCTTAAAATCTTGCATTTAAATTTAAACTTTGAATATCATCCATTTTACAATTAACAGTGTATCAGCAAGGGAAAACTCACAAACACTTATTACACACAACAAACAAACAAAAAAGAAAAAGACAACACTCTCAGGTCTTCGATTTCTTATTGAAAACAACTGAAGACATGTGATGCTGTCATAATCTACTTTAATCACGTACAAGTGATTGAATGATCAGTGATGTGGGGGCGGGGTTGTTTGGGTGTGGCTCGTCATTCCGACCACCGGTCAAACAAAAAACGGTGGCCGACTTCTCTAGAGCCAGCCAAAAAAACGACACGTTCTCAGCAGTCGTAAATCGATTAAAGGGTCGCCTGGTGTTGTTGACTCCTGGCATGATGTGCTTTACGACATCTTGGCCCACAAAACATCATATTTCTACCAGTGGTACTTGAACGATGAGACAGGCCTACATAAAATAGGAGGTAAACCAGAGGTTCTTAAAAGTGGGGACAAGTCTCATAAAACATCATATTTCTACCAGTGGTACTTGACGATGAGACAGGCCTACATAAAATAGGAGGTAAACCAGAGGTTCTAAAATGTGGGGACCAGTCTTACAAAACATCTTATTTGAGACAGGCCTACTTAAAATAGGAGGTAAACCAGAGGTTCTTAAAAGTGGGGACAAGTCTCATAAAACATCATATTTCTACCAGTGGTACTTGAACGATGAGACAGGCCTACATAAAATAGGAGGTAAACCAGAGGTTCTTAAATGTGGGGGACAAGTCCCACAAAACAACAGTGACAGCGGGAAGTCCTTTTACGTCAAGTCTCACAAAACAGTCGTGTCAACCAGGGATATTCTAGCACGGGCAAAGTCCCTACACGACACCGTGGTTGACAAGAGTTCCTCAACCTGTAAGACCAGAGATATTTTGTCGAGGACAATCACGAATTTACTGACAATTTCATGAATTTTAGAAGGGCAAAAAATCAAATTATAATACGATTCAAATTTTCGTTTAGCAGTCGAAATTATGCACTAATAAAATATTTTAAAAAAATTTTTGTTACTGTTAAGGGAAATTAAAGCTGTATATTTTAGGTGGACTCTGATGACGCTCTAATATAAATGAACCAAACACAAATAAACTAAAATAAACGTGACAATATTATGGGAATAAACAGCTTTATGAGAATCTTCCATGAGAAAGAACTAGACCCTTAGAGATTTATATCGCGTGATAAAACATCTTCAGAACGTCATGCTTAATTATAAAATTCTTTTTTTTTATGTTAGCACCAGCCGTCGAGGTCAGATTCCAATCTTTGTTTCTACAAAGTATGTCATTTTGTTACATTCCACTATGAGTTATTTTGTTCTCTGTGTTAATTTTTTTTCCTTTTTAAAGAAATAATTTTAAAATATAAGTGAAATAGAAAAACTCCTTTTAACACCTATTGTTAATGTTCAGTGGAAATTTTGTTTGTTTTTTACATTCATATTAATGGATGAAAAAAAGAAAAGAAAACAGAACACGACCTATCTTGACATATTCCCCATGTTCCCCAAAACTGGTTATTTTTAATCCTCGTATTTTAAAAACTTGTAACCATTATTAGAGTGTCTTGGCCTTAAATATTACCAACACATATATGTTACGGCCAAAGCCCGATGTCCGGCCACTTCGCGAAATGTCCGGCCAATTCTTGCTTTCGTCAAGTCTGGCTGGCCAAAGCCCGAAGTATTTACAACTAACAATTATAGTTCGGGCTTTGGCTGGCCAATTCTTGAGGTGGCCCTGTATCCTTGGCAGTATCCGATGTGGTAGTGGAAGACTGTCCGGTTAGCAGCACATCTTTCGCTTCAGGTGCGATGGTGTGTACGTGGTAGGAAAAAAGGTGGCACGCTATGACAATACTATTGCAATAGTCTTTCTTTTCGGAGAAGGTCCCGCCACAGGGACTAGTTCTTATTATTCTGATACAGTGGTTTCATTGTGATTACTGTATTATTCGTATTTAAATTTCACACTTCTTAATCAAAGTTTCCAGTTAAAAAGATAAGTCATACGGCACGTATAGCATGTGTCATGGGGTGTAATAACACAATACTAAGTATGCTGAGGTTACTAACCTATCATTAATTGCTAGCTACGACAGGTAAAAACCTGTACAGGAAAGTGTTAAATCAGCAAATGAACAAATCTATGCTGATTCGACAACATAACGTTTCTAGCCCAGAACGTTTCGACCCTTGTGTTTTAACACCTTAAAGTTGTTTTTATTTAGATCTATTTATTTTATGATTTTAAAAAAATATTTTTAGTATGAAAATAGTGTTATATAATATTATTATCCATTAAAAATTAAGTCATAACAGAAATAAATAGATTACTATACTTAATTAAGTTTCACTTTTGTAACTGATTTTATTCGTTAGTAATAACAATCGAAGTTAAGCTTTCAATCTCAAGTATTCAAGCTTCAATCTGCTCATGACGGCTTTCTTCGGGCTTTGATCAACCGACCATAGCCATTTCGCGAACTGCCCGGCTAAAGCCGAATACTTTACAGCAATATTGGCCACTTTACGTATTTACCGGCCATTTGAAGTTTAACATTTTTAAAAAATGTGAACACAACGTTTATATTATTAAGAATGTCCAAAACAAAATGAAACATTGCGCTGACACAACACTACATCAAGTGTAACAGGCTGGACAATACGGAAAACTTTTCCCTTGACCTAATGAAAATATGAGTCATTACCATATTATACTGGAACTTCATTGGACCGAAAAAATAGTACATTCTGATTGGTTCGTTGGCGCCTGGACGTCATGAATGTTATGAGACTGCGCCTGGACGTCATGAATGTTATGAGACTTCGCCTGGACGTCATGAATGTTATGAGATGAGACTGCGCCTGGACGTCATGAATGTTATGAGACTTCGCCTGGACGTCATGAATGTTATGAGACCGCGCCTGGACGTCATGAATGTTATGAGACTGCACCTTGACGTCATGAATGTTATGAGACTGCGCCTGGACGTCATGAATGTTATGAGGTTATGAGACTGCACCTTGACGTCATGAATGTTATGAGACTGCGCCTGGACGTCATGAATGTTATGAGACTGCACCTGGACGTCATGAATGTTATGAGACTGCACCTGGACGTCATGAATGTTATGAGTGTGCGCCTGGACGTCATGAATGTTATGAGACCGCTCCTGGACGTCATGAATGTTATGAGACTGCGCCTGGACGTCATGAATGTTATGAGACTGCGCCTGGACGTCATGAATGTTATGAGTGTGCGCCTAAGTTGTTGCTAAACAAATCCGGTATTTTGTCTCCTACAGATGGCTTACAGTCACAGTAAGCCAGAACCCTGTGTCGAGAACGACCTGAGGGCGGGCTCTAACAGAAGTTGCAAGTCAGAGGGAGCTGGTGCTGATGGTGGCGGTGGTAGGTAGCTTTCTATTGTGTTGTTGTTGCGACAAGCACATGTTGTGATCAAGAAATGGAAAGATTAGGTGCTGTATTAATGGCGCAGTGATTGTCAAGTGCGTGCACGGTATCATAAAAGTACACCATAAGGGCAATACTTATAGATGTGTTAATAAACTGTATTAATACATTCTCACTTATTATGTCTGATTCAAGGTACAAAATGTTTAAAAAGAGATAATAATTTATTAGAAATTTATTAGCTTCTAATATTTAAGTAGTTGATTTTGCATGTGAAAGCTTCTTAGTCTTAAGTGAAATGAGATTTTTGGATTCACTGAACTAATGTAACAGAGAGCTAATGTAAATATATTCATGATCGATGCGCATTATATTTAACACGTTTTACGAGACATAACTAGAACTTTGTATTTTCGAGTTGTTTTGCCCTGCGTATTATTATGAACAACATTATAGTGAGAAACTTGGTTTTTACGGGTTTTAAAAAAAATTATTTTATTTATAAATAAATTTTAGGTAATTTGATGGATTTTTGTTAACATTTTCAATTTCTAACTATTTTTCCATCTTTAACCAGTCTTGAGTAGTGGGCTCTAGTTCTAGAAATCTCTGTACTATAAGACGAAAACTTTGTGTGTTTAAAAAAATATATAATTGTGTTTAAAAAAAAAAAATAGAAATTTGATCACTTGCACCCACGAGCACTAAAATCTTAAGGATATAATTCAAAACATTCTTGGCACTACAGACTGTGTACAGCGCAAATATATAATGATGCATATCTCAGCGATATTATTTTTCAAGCTCAGTGACGTCTATAAAGTATTATTCGCCCTAACATATGTAGCCTAATGTGGGAACAAGGGGAAAAATTAGGGCAGTTAACGATTAAATTAAAATTAATTATTTATCGTTAACTTTTGAAAAATTAACGATTAAGTAAAAGTTAATTTCGATTAAAGCCAAAAATGGAAATTTATGGTATCATAAATTACATTTATTAAACGTACTTGTTGAAAATCGAAATAACACTTGAATGTTTTCTTTAAATGACATATTTTAACAAACTACGCAAACTGACAAGTGTGTTGACATTGTTTGGTTCAAGTGACGAACGGGTCTTAAAGTCAATATAACCATCCGGGCTGACGAATCGTTCACAAAACTTTAGATTGTTTCAGCTAAAGTTTCTGATACTGTAGTGGATGTTTGGTTTGCAGGTGATACGTAGGTGAAGTGTTAGTACCAAGGTAGCAATGTTCAATTTGAGCAGTGTGGCTGCGCAAATATTAGACCCACGACACACAGGAGTTTAGAATCACCGCGCTGAAAATTTTATAAAATATTATAAAAAAATGGACAGTGTGCAGCTTTGCACACGAGTTATATTTTAAACTTTGCACACGGACCAACGAAGCTTAGATACAATAACCTTTATCAACAATTTAAACATTCAATCTAGTCAATAGTTTAAAACCAATTTTCTTTTATTCGTCCGGAAATCCGTCTATGGATATCGGACTACACACGTTACATTTCGAATACCAGTTCATTTATATGTGGTGGGTCAATTAATCGTTGAAAATTATTCAAGCGTTACCCATTTTCACAAGATTTTTCGATAAAATAATCATTAATTTCAGCAGCCTTACGAAAAAAAAAAAATTAGTTATTTTATTTTATTATTGTTAAAACATAAATTTAAGCTTTTTTGTGCTTAGTTATTCGGTTAGACAACTCCTGTTTTGTACAAAGTTAGGATCAAATCCAGTTATGTCCCTTAGATTACACACTTCGACTGTTAAATCGGCTTTGTCTGCCGAAGTCCTGCATTGTTGGAAGATTTTTTTGCCTCTTGAATAAAATTGTGTGTTTTTTTTTTTTTTATTGATTTATTAAACACATTCCAGTGACATCGCTCACGCCATGGTAATCGTTCATCTGACCTATAATGATTTTCATTATATTCATTTTAGGGACCAGCCGGCAAACGCTCCGGAATTCACCCCGGTCGGATATCGGGTTTTTTGGAACTATTCGTCTCGGCAAATAGTGACCACGCAAATAGCCAAATATCTATAAAATACCTGAAAAAAGTGGAATTCGATAAATATCAAGAATAGTATACTCAGAAATGTAAAAAATATAACAAATGTAACCTAATTATAGAAATTAATAACATAATTAGAAATTATAAAGATATAAAGTTCATACACTAATGTTCTACTATAATTTCGTGTTTACTTCTAGCTACTAGTGCCACGCCGCCACATTTACTGATTAATTCGGATTTCCGATTTTCGATTAACAGCCCTAGTACTTGGTTCGTACCCGGATCTGGCAAATAGTTCATCTAATTATTCGGATTTGGTATCCGGTAGAAAATGTGTACCCGGTTGGTCCTAATACATCCACTCAGCCATGTTGAACTATTTTAGCGAGCCGCATACGTCACCAGCCGAGCACGGTAGACCAGAGCGCCAGCTGCTACATTGACCGGGACATGAACGACAGCCGAGTGACCACGGCTCTAACGTCCACCACAAAGACCGGACCAGTCGGCATCCAGGTGGTCGTGGAGAAAGTCGGGAAAAACGTTCAGCGGGGATACACGATGGACTCACCTGAACGTGGGTAACAAGGGCATGGGGCATTAAAATGGTTAGGGTGGGGGGTGGGCGGGGTAGTGGAATTAAACATTATTATTATTATAGACGGAGATGTTTGTTTTTATTGATGGAACGTCTTTTAATGGGATGTTGTGTAATTATTATTATGGTTCTTTTTGCGATGTATGTTATTTTTATAGTAGGGAGGATTGTTGACGTGATGTAGTTGTTACTGTTGCCCGTGTAATTGAAAATATTTCTAACGTATTTGTTGGTATTGCCGTTGACGTTTATCTCTGGGGAAATTATTATTTTACTGGAATTTTTGTTTATGAAGATGCGATAGTTATTTGTTTTTTTGGAGGGGAATGTTACTGACGGGAACGTTATAGTGTTGTAAGAGATGACCAGAGGAATATTGGGAACGTTTTAGTGTTGTAAGAGATGACCAGATGAATATTCCGAAACCATTTGCAATTTTTTTTTAAAACATAAATAAATCGACGTTTAAAATATTTTAATGTGTAGCTGGAAATAAACGATCAGTTATTGTTGTATCGATCAGTAGACGAAAACGTTTACTGTGACGAAATACAAATGAGTGTAATGTAGTGATATTGTCTTTACAGGGAGAGCACGAAGTAACACAGATAACAGGTCAATGTAAGTAATTACCCTTTTAAGGTTTAATATAATTTTCTTAAAAATAATACTTACTGCCGTTGGTAGTAGTGCACTTAGAGGCAAATCTTTGAATTTTCTTTAAGCCATGTCAAGGAGGTGGATTTTCTGAGCCAAAAGGTTTTATGTATAAAAATAATCTAGGACTTAAAAAATGTTCAACAAAGCCCAAAGGAAGATACAATTGTATCTATTGATTGAGTAAAACTTTGGATGATGCCACGATGCAGTACATGACTTAATATAAAAATACGTTTCTTTGTCTTTATTCAAGCAATACATTTTCTCCTTTGCAATTTCCATGATTGGTATTCATTTCGATTTTTCTCGACTATAATATGTCTGCACCGTTTACAATGTATCGGTTTCTATTATGATTTTTCGACATCTAATATAAATGGCCATATCTAATTAAAGTTTTGCAGATGTAAAATATTTTTTTAAACTCAAATTTATTGTGTTATTATCTAATGCAACTTGTTCTCATGTAATATAATTTGTCCACATTTATACAATGAGCCACGTCAGATAATTTAAAAATTAAAAATAATCGTATTGACTTTAAAAAAATATTTTAAGATTTTATTCCCACACCCAACAAACACACACTTTCCTTTTGTTATCATTCTTACAGATCTAAAAAAAAGTCGGTATCCATTAAGAAAAGTAGAATTTTTTCCAAATGGAGCTTTGGAAAAATTAAAAGACGTATAAACGCAGCAACAAAAGGACATGGAAAAACGAATCTTTTATCCAATGACAAGTATTCCACAATTAACGCACACCAGAGTTCAGTGGTGCATCTCTCCAATACATCAGCCGCAGTCGGTGCACCAGAAACATTTCGCCACACTAAAAAAACGCAAGAGGCAAGCCATGAAATAAAGCAAACCCTTCCTAAACATGAATCTTCTAGAAAAAGTGTTCAAAAACAGTTTTCTCACAAACAGCGGTCGGGTACTGTAAGTCCTAGAACGTACACCAGCCTCTTGGCAAGCGCAAATTTACACAAAAGCTCCTTCGCATACAACCGCGCCAGCCAAGAAAAGGGGACAGGTAGCTTCAACGCCATCACGCAGAACGGGAACGGCCGGATCAAAATCAAAACGGATTGGTCGGCTTTTCTGGCGTCGGTTCAAGGGAAGCTCCACAAGACTCCGGAAAAGGTCAATAAAAATCCTAAGAAATCCAGTCCCCTGCAAAACGCGAGTAGTCACATCTTGAAGAACTCGGATGTGCTCTTGGTCCGGAAGATAAAAAAGCGTGGCCATTTGGGACACGTGAAAAAGTCTCGTGGAGGTGTTGATAAGATCGATTTCCTGAAGTCAATCCCCAAAACAAGCGGTCACAATGCAGGGATTCCGAAAATGGTGGAAGCTGTCAAACCAACACAGTCTACAGATTTGAGTGGGGAGGTCACCTTGGGAAGCTACACCATTAAGAAGACGATTGAGCCCGTGCTAAGTTCTCTGAAAGGCCAGGGCGCGTTCAGCTCGTACACGAAAGAAGGTAAGAATACCTCCTCAACTCATGAAGAAAACCGATTTGACCGCCCCAGCGTTGCGCACGGGGACCTTAGCGATGGGAAAGACTCCATTATGAAAGAATACTGTGCACATATCCATGACACCAAAGCCAGAAGTTCGCTTGACAATCGCCAAAAATTGACGCACTCTGAGAAGTTTTCCCGTGAAAAGGTGGGAACGGGAATTCCTCAAGAAACGGCTCACGAGAACATTGGGCGTCACAACACAAAATTTTTGATAGAGCGCGGCCAAACCAGTAGTAACGAAATAAGCATCGCCAACGGAAGACATTCGGGGACTATTTCTGAAAAACAAACTGAAAATAACAGGTTCGGACCCAATGGGCATGTTTTCAAAGACATGCGTAACTTGAATCTTTCAAAAGGTGAGTACTTCACGTTCAGACTACCAGCTTTGGATAAGGAGGTCAAGTCACAAAATGATAGTGAGAAGAAGACAAACACGTATTACGATAAAGATCCCGGTATTAATAAGCGGGATGCGCATTCTCAGATGAAAGAAGCTTTCATCAAAGAGCGGCAACAAGAAAAAATGAATGTTAAGGTAAAAGACCACCCAGTACCAGAGTTTAATTTCGGTTCAGGAAATCCAACGGTTAATGTTCCCAAAACATTCCACATGGTTAAACTGCCCAATACAAATGATGAGTTTAAAACTGGTCGGGACAAGTTGCAATTTATAGCATCCTCCAATTCGTTTCTAAACAAGAATGTAGATGAATTACGACACATTCACAAACCTTACCCGTCATATCTGCATAACAGCAGCGTATTAAAGGATGGTGATGTAGCCAGTAGTTCTTCAAATCCTGTGACAAGCAAGTCCAAGAAACCAAACGATAACATATGTCATTCCCAAGAGGAAAGAGTGTTGAAAATATCGGAGAGCCGTTTGACCAAAATGTCTCTAAGTACACCACATAAGCTTCAGTTTGTTTGCGTACCACATGAGGATGTCAACCACACTGTGGAAGTTTCCTCAAATCAAGATCATGGCAGATTGGAGCCCAAACCCCTCTTTACACAAACCTTTGTAGAGCAATCAGGAAAAATTCCTGTTACACAAGAGAGAAGAGCTGAAACTCATAAAACTGGTAGTCGAAACGAGTTTAATCACAGTAAACCTATGACAACTGTCATGGGTCAGGAACATTACGGACATAATAATTATACACCTAATAGGGAAAACAAGGATATCTTGTCCAGCTTTACCATAAAATCAGCTTTTGAGAAGATTGACAAAATGGGAATGGTCGCAGAAAATAAGTCCTTGCTAAACCCCCAGCATTCTAATGCAAGGGACAAGAACAAAGAAAGAGCATGTGACGAATCACTTCGATCGAAGACTGCGTTAGTTTGTGAAAATTCAAAAGGGTTAAAGAAATCTGTTTACGGTTTACCTTTGAGTCTTGCTCAAGTTGTACATCCTGACACCAAAGCAAACCACGATCAAGATACGTTACATCCTCGAGCCCATTTTTATCTTGATAAAAACCTGCACCCCATAGCAGAAAGTGGGGACTATGCCTATCTCACGAAGTCTAATGCCGGGAACTATCATAACAAGTGTGAAGCCTCCGTCGTTAGCACCAGTGAGTCTGACGTTACGACGGGCTGCTTCCATATCGGACAATGCTATTTAAAAGGTGAAGAACGTGTTCACTGGGCGTTGGAACCAATCGATGGAGTTAAGGATCATGCTAATAAAAGACATTTTTTCGTACAAGAAGAACCTAAACACCATAAAGAGCGGAATGAAAGGCTTTCAACGTTTCCTGGCGAGGATGAAAAATACGTAGTCGAACAAAATAAGATGGATGAAAAACAAATGGATGGTCAACGAAAGGAGGACAAACGCATTAAATCCCATGGCTACCCGGTAAAAAGATCCAAAAGTCTTATTTCCGTAGGTCAGATGGTTTCTGAACTGACGTCTAAATCCCACCAAAAGCTAAATCCTGGACAGTCCCCGGGGGATAAAACATCGTCGAGAAAGCACACCAAAGTGTGCAAGGTTATATACGTTAAACCCTCTCACAGAATTCTCCGTCACGTGCGTGTTAATACCGCTCCTAAAAGTCAACCCGAACCAATCTTCCTTAAGGTCTCGAATCACGACTTCTTGAAGAATCGAATGGTGGTCTACGACGAGCACGATAAGAGAGACGACTACATTAAGTACTGTAAACTGAGAAAAGTCAGGTACCACAGACACGAGCCTTACAAGAAGCAATTGGTTGTCACAAGCAGCGGAAGTACCACACCACCCAGTGGTTACGTAGCCTACCATAAACGAAACAGGAACAATTGCAGTCCGTCACGAAGAGGACGCTTCGTCCTGGGGCCGAAAGTTGACCAGCAGTGCTTTGAAGACCCACCCAAACAGCCACAACACACAATTAATAGTGACGATCCAACTTCGGATTCATTCGCCAAGGTTCAGTCTGATGAGCGGGGAGGTGACCAGGACCCAGAGGGTGCAGACACTTCTAGTTGTCCAACACCTCCATGTATTTCCGAGAGAATTTCCCAAGAAAACAAATCTTATCGAGAAAAAATGTTCACTGATGAGTATGTCGACGGGACAAATGTCTTTAAGACCGGTACACGAGACCAAAGAAAGACATTGTTTTACAAGCCAGATATTAAAGGAGAGAAAGTTTTGTCTGTGATGGCTGATGATGAGAATGGAGTGAAGAAGGAGGCATGCTTAAAGATAGTGAAGACCAGTGCTGAGACTTTGGCGGCAGCCTCAAAACTGCGGTCTGAACTTGCCACGGAAAATATTAATCATACTAGCAACATCGAAAAGAAAACGACAGCAGCATTGCATCGAGAAAATAGGAAACGAGGAAGGAATCGAATACCTACTGTGTTTGATGGTGGATATACTCATAGAATAGCCACAGGGATCTATGACGACCCTAGCAATCGAAAATCCTATGATCTAAATTCGGAGCCTAGCAATCCAATAGTCACAGGTCCGGATGTGGACTCTAGTTACTCGGATCTAAAAACAAAAGAAAATGATTCCCATTATCAGTTGTGTTGGCCTAGAGAAAAATGCACTCTGTCTAAATCACCACCTACAACACAGAGCCACATGACTCAGACAGAATCTTCCAACCTCCCTATCAACATCGGCATACAGACCAGTCCCCGGTTGGAGGCTCGACCTAGGAAAATGTTGTTTCAGTACAAACGCAAAGGTTGTACTCATTTTCCAAAATCTTGGAGAGATAAAGCCAAGATTTCCAGGAAGTTGAAAGCCAGCAGAATCAAGTTCCCATGCAAGAACGTCATCGTTCAGGGCGATCAAGACATTTTTAAAAACCCGGTGGCACAATGGCTGCAGGATCATACGTTTGTCAGCTGGACTCACCTGGAGCAGAAAAATGTTACGCCCAATGAGATGGTTACCCACGAAACAACACGTACACAAAGCTCCACGCTCGTAACTTCTGATTGGGCGAGCAACTCCTTCCAATCACATAACGTAACGCAAACAACAACAAAGGGCAACGTCAATATTGACACCAAACCTGGCTGGGATTCTCATAAAAAGAATTCAGCCGTTACACAGGTGCGAACAAAACAAATGAGTCATCACGCGGAAGAGGCTAAGACTGCAACAGAACACATCGGAGATTGTCCACACGTTCCCGTCATTAAAGAATGCCGAGATAAACCACAAGAAATTCAACACATGGGAAATGAAACTTTTCATTTTCGAGGATTTTCATTTGATCAACGTCAGGATCAAGCCAGTTTTACAGACCGCACTGAGCCGAAATCGGGGATTCAATGCCAGTCATCTCTTGTGCCCCGGTCTGATGAAAGTGAGGACAACAAGGTCTTGATGAACAGAGCAGGTGACAAGACATCCTCTTCCAATGCACAAGTTCACAGCACAAACGAAGAGGCCAGTGAGACCAGCATGACATCATCCAGGCTATCCGAGCTTCAGAAGCTCTGCGTCATACGCCCTTTTTGGAAAAACGCCAACATCGATGAGATTGACCGGCGTGTGAAGAGGGCTCTGAGGCTGCGAGAGGAACTGCAGATGTCGAGGACCGCTTGTGGACCAAGAAGGACGACTGCCAGAGGATCGCTCGGGGGGACGTTCTCAATCTCAGGTCATGGGGACGTAGACAACAACAACGCTGTTAAATCTGGAGAGTTGGTGCCAGATTTGGCGGAGAAGGTGATTGTTGTTAAAGATGATGTACGATGGGAACAGCGTGACCACCAACAAGCACTTCGAAGCGATAGTCACGGTTTGGAAAATCAGCTCTTTAAGGTTCCAAGAGAAAATACACTTGGCACCCGTGTACCCTCACAGGGTAAGGAAAAAGGCGATAATAAAAATAAAATCCCCGACTCGAAAAATAATCCGTTAAATAGCAATGAAAAAGCGGCGAAAGCTGGCCCATCAACTTCAGGTTTATGCAAACAAATCAACGTCCCTAAAGACGGAAAAATTGAGAAAAACCAAAGGCTTGAGCGCACACCTCGTTTAGAGCGTAGCTTGTCCTTTCATGAGGATCCCGTCAGTGAGATGGGAAGCAGGCCTGGGAAAGCCAGCAGCGAGCACACGTCATCAAGACCCAGCAACAGCAACAGCGCTCAGAACACGTTGAAACGGGTCAGGGCCAGGGACAAGAACTCTCCCCCAACTAAAATCTCGAAGGTCGAGAACGCACTGACCAGCACACCCAAACTGGTCGGAGAATTGGTCCAGAGCCTCCCCCAGGTTCCGCTCTTCTCATTCGTTGAATGGTTTATTGAGACGTCCGACCCGAGTAACTTCGTCGTGTCCGATCATTCGAGCAGTTCTTCGGGCAAAGACCGCGAGGAGAGGGTTTTCCGCGACGAGGTCAACCGCGCTGAGGAACTTGGTTGTCTAGTTAAGTACCACGGCAGAAATTTCAAACTGAATCAGGGATCGTTTTTTGAAGGCATGCCCGACACCCCATCAACAGCAACATTCGCTATCTCCTCTCGGACGGCGGAGGACCAGACGACGTTTGATTTTGAATCTTTGACCCCAACAGAGGGACTTTCGGCGGATAAGCGATTCGGACACCTGGACACCAGGGCCCGCGATCACCAACAACAGCAGCAACGACAAAGAGAAATTGAAGATTACCCGGGTTCGGTACATAAATGTCCCTTACAGGCTGGTGACACGGATGATACAGCCCCGTCACTTCCGAGAAAAGGTCGAACGAAAAATGTCGGCAACAAATTTGTGGATGGTAAGGAAAATTGTCCTACGCCATTCAGATTCTCAATGACGGAGCCTAATTCTACATCATCAACGGACCCCTCCCACTCCAAATCCAGCTACCTGGACACAAATAAGACGTCGGAGTCAAGTGTTAAAACCCCGACAGTTCATCTCGCCTACGACAGCTATCTGCACAAGAAACTGCACCTCCCTGACAACGACACGATCAGCTCCGCCGAGACGAAGACTGGTGACCTCAGCGATCTATATAATGTTTACTGCAACATTCGCGGCAACGACGACCCGAACGAGGACTCGCCAAAGAGGGAAGGTGAGTGGCCCGTGGACAGTACGGAGGAGAGCGTCACGGGGGATGTTTACTTGGAAGACAGACCGCCCCAGGTTTTTGTTGCAGACAAGACGGACGATGACGTGGACCGCTGTGCGCCGGGCATACGGCATATTCTGATGAAACTTCGACAGACGAAAGATGGGGACGACACGGATGTGCCCCGTCACGACCGCATGAGGATCACTTTGAGGAAATCCTCGGACGTCACGGGAATAATAGCCAAATTTCAAAACGAAAACTCTTAAGTGTCATTCATGATAAATTTTGTCTCAAGTGAATATCGTATCATAGAATGTGGTCGTTGGTCGCTCTGTGACGGAAGGATATCATATCACCCAGTGTTAGGCGCTTTGTATACTCACTGACACACCTTAGTTGTCAGAAATATATAAACATCGTAGCTGTCTTATTTGGGTTGCATTACAATGCACTAGATGAAGATGGTTTTACCACTTTTTTAGCACCGAGTGTATAGACATTAGGACGAAGGACAGACTGCCGCAGATAACGACATGGGAAGGAACTTCTCAAAAAGCTCATGAGAGGATTTTTTTTTATTTCATTCTTATTTTTCGTTTCCTTGCGTTTTTTTTGGTGGGATGACATTTACGACGAGCAGCAATGACCGATAAAAATAATTATCAACAGAACAATCCTACACCACCAGCACAAGCCACTTTGTGTGTCTGAATGCATCAATGACGTCTGTGATATAAAAAAACATTTTGATGTTTTATATTTTAGAATTTTATACAATTACTTTATTTACTATTAATTAACTTCAAATTATGGCAAACATTTAAAGTGATTTTTCCCTAGGCTTATTCCCTACTCTATTATTTCTCTATTATTTGACGCTATGAATATATTTATAAGGCTTCCACCGCCCACCTTTTGACACCTCTTTAATTGTACTAGATGAATCTTTTATTCCCCCCCCCACTATCTATATGTATGTGTTAAGTACTATATTCCTATGTCCCTTTGTGTGTATGAATGTATTAAGTACTATATTCCTATGTCCCTTTGTGTGTATACATTTTTCTCCTTATAGATGTAGACAGATATCATGAGGTTTTATTTAAAATATATTTTTTTACATTATTGACGTTGTTATAAATTGGACTTACATATTTAAGAAAGATCACTTTGTTATCATTGAAAATAAACATTAGTTCATTTACTTTTACTCAACTATTTACTACTCTTGCGTTGTTTTTATTTATCCTGCACAATCTAATACTACCATTGTTGAGTTTTTAAATCAATTAATTATTTAAATAACGAATTCTATTTGCTCGTTTTAAGTTCATTTTGGATGAAAAATTGTTTTTCTATTTTATGTTTTGCATTTTAAAAAATGTTGTGAAATATTATTTCTGCTCATGGTACAATTTAAACTACACTACCAATCAGTGGCTGGCTCCTCTTGAACAATTTTTAACGACACGAAGATTTAAAAAAAATCATTTAAAATCTTTAACACTTGAAAACTGTAAAATAATTGCTAACATGTTATCCAGTGTAGGCAAAAAACGATGACTACATTAAAATATAATTATTGTTTTAGAGCTTTTAAAGACATACTTTTAATTAAAGGAATCACTAGTGCTCAGTTTATAGTTATAAAGAATAATACAAATTAATTAATTGTTGGTATGAACATTAAAAAAATAGTGTCCTTTCTTACCATAATGTAGAAAAGCTACATTTTATTCCGAAATCAACCAATTTATAACATTTCTTTATAATGGCAGCTTTGGTACGCGCTTAGCCACTCTTTACTTCGAATGGTTTTGTTTCTGTATATTTCTATATATATTTCTCACAACTTGTAAATTATTAATTAAATGACAGATGTAGACACCTCAAAAATAATGTAAATAATTTAGTTATAATCAATAAATGTCCTTGCCATGTCTCTATTTCAACGTCTTCTCAATATTTTAGAAACCACATATTCGTTCAGATTGATAGAATGTCAAAACGTCTAATGAGTGTGAAGAGTTCAAATTCTCCCATATATTCCCCAAATTACCCTCCCCAATAAAACTTCGTTAACATTTGTTCTCCCTGTGAGGGGATCGCAATCTAGATCCCGATAAACTTAAAATATTGCGAAGAGTCATTTTTCAAGCGGTTGCATCTCCCGTGTTGTATTCCTTTTCCATGACCTGTCAAAAGAATAAAATTGGTTCATTTCAGTTTAATTATAAAAAGTGAGGATTTTTAGCACACAACAAATAAGTTTTAAATATACATGATGAAATACTTCGTCAAAGTGCCTCTCCGTAGTCAAGGTGTTGGTGGGCCTATAGTTTGAGATCCTTGCCTCGTGAAAGTGACTGCCTCACACCACCGAGTGTAGCGGATCGACTGTCATTGGCCCCAAGTTTGGCTCACGTACACGGTTCGAGACTAATGAGCCCGCCAGCAGCATCTGGAGGCAACTTGTCCTGACAAGAATGGGTGGCATGATTGATGTCCACTTTCCCCTAGTACGACGCCTCTTTTACTCGTTCGTACTGTGTGACTCACGCACTATTAGATCAAACGCATTTAGTCTTTGTAGCGGGGGGGGGGGGTAATGTATAAAGTGAAACTATTACTGTAAACTGGCTATAAAGTTTTTAAAATATATTTTTAAAAAATTAATGTGACGTTTGGTGTACAACAGTTGTTCCCAAACATTTTCGGACCATGGACCCCCTTTTTATTGTCGAAACTTGCCCACGGACCCCACCAATGTTCCTGCTAAGGTTCGTTGGTTAGTATGCAAAGTTTTTAAATATAATGTTTGCAAAGTTGCACTGCATCCATTTTTTTTTTTTGCATTTTTAATACAAAATTTGCTGTGCGGTAATTATAAATTGCAGCGTGGTGTCGGTCAGGTATATCCACGCAGCTTTAAAAGAACTCTGACCCCCAAGTGAAAAAGCTACTTAAATACATTGCATAAAAATTACAACGCGGAATAACAAAATTTGTTGAAAAATTATCTGTTGAAATTATAAATTTTGTTTAAAATAAAATTTAACACAATTACCTGGATGAACGTGATGAAATTTTATGAATGTATTTATGTTCCACGCAATATTTATGAGTAACATCCGCAAATCCCCTCGAGCGGTAATTTCTTGTTGGTTTCTATTTTATTTCTCATGATGAGGCTACTGACTGCAGTGAATCCACGATCTACCACATTGGAAAGCATGCCACAACTTTTGTACAATAATTCTGAATGCTAGATATAAAATTCGGATCCCCCCCTTTTTTTAGCCATAATTTGTTGTATACTAATTCAAACATTCGTTGAAGTAACCCATTTGTGGATATTTCAATAAGTGGATGCTGTGTTAGTATAAAATCTATATTCAACTGCCGTTAGGGAATATCTAAGTAAAGAATGTCCTCAAATCTTTGGTTCAGAATGCTGTAAGAGCCGTTACGTGTTGATAGTAAACCAGCAAATCTTCATCTCGGTTTTGAAATTTAGAAAGATTTTGAAACTGGAAAAAATCTTCTCCTCCCAAAATTTGTTTGCACAGAAAAGTTTTGAAACGCAGATAAAATGCTTTTAGTTTATATTACTTTTAATTGGTCACTTTGCAGTTTCAAATTAATAGGTTTCCTTAATTTGGCAAAACAAATCAGTTATATAGACCTTGTCATTTTTTTAGTTAAATGGTGTCACAAATCACTGTCTGCTTACCAGGAATTCAACCACAATGAATCGAAGAAAGCAGAAAATTAATTTAAAAGTGCAATTTAACATAACTAGCATATTTATTTGTGACGTAGAAAACTATAGTCTTCATCATTTTCAAAACACAACTGAGCAAATATTCTCTCATTGAAGACAGTGCTTTTCATTTATTAACTGATCCAAGGACATAGTCTAGGAACTGATCTAATGACATAGTCTAGGAACTGATCTAATGACATTGTCCAGGAACTGATCTAATGACATAGTCTAGGAACTGATCTAAAAACATAGTCTAGGAACTGATCTAATGACATAGTCTAGGAACTGATCTAATGACATTGTCCAGGAACTGATCTAATGACTTAGTCTAAGAACTGATCTAATGACATAGTCTAGGAACTGATCGAATGACATAGTCTAGGAACTGATCTAATGACATAGTCTAAGAACTGATCTAATGACAGAGTCTAGGAACTGATCAAATGACATAATATAGGAACTGATCTAAGGACATAGTCTAGGAACTGATCTAAGGACATAGTCTAGGAACTGATCGAATGACATAATATAGGAACTGATCTAATGACATAGTCTAGGAACTGATCTAAGGACATAGTCTAGGAACTGATCTAATGACAGAGTCTAGGAACTGATCAAATGACATAATATAGGAACTGATCTAATGACATAGTCTAGGAACTGATCTAAGGACATAGTCTAGGAACTGATCTAAGGACATAGTCTAGGAACTGATCGAATGACATAGTCTAGGAACTGATCTAATGACATAGTCTAGGAACTGATCTAATGACATAGTCTAGTGATCCATGCACATGTTCACTGAGATATCCTGTGAGTATATGATTACGATGAATGACCCAATGTATTGAAAAAAAACTTCCGGAACGATTTGTTACACTTTATTTTAAGTATGTCAAATAGTCTCGGTATTTTCTTATCATTGCCGGAGCACCGCCTGTAGCATCAGAGCTGGTATTACTAAAGTTTGTATGTCTTACAGATGTTTTTTTTTTTTTTTTTACTTAATCATGTAATCTACCATAACACAATTTAATTTATATATATATATATATTAAAGCTTGCACAGACTCCCTGTCATTATTCACGGATCCGAAATTCACTTTTAGTTTTCCACGGACTCACTGAATGATACCAGGGATCCTGGGGGCACGTAGGGACCACTTTGGGAACCACTGGTGTATAATAAAACAATGTGTAATAATTATAAAGTCTTCATAATTTGAATAGATGAAAGTAAATAAACATAAATGTGACCCTCCGCCTTTTCTTTAAGATATTCAAAAGTACACATCTAAATTTGTGGGGCCGTCCTTAAATATGACGTCACGTACTTTGTTTTTTTTTTTTTTTTTTTGTTTTTTTTTT
>MUZC01000112.1:879839-910652 GCA_002072015.1 Radix auricularia | reverse complement strand
TCCGATGGGTATCTATCTCACATTCCGATGGGTATCTATCTCACATTCCGATGGGTATCTATCTCACATTCCGATGGGTATGTATCCCACAATCCGATGGGTATCTATCTCACATTCCGATGGGTATCTATCCCACAATCCGATGGGTATCTATCCCACATTTCGATGGGTATCTACCCCACATTCCGATGGATATCTATCCCACATTACAATTGGTACGTAAAGAAAAAAACTATTATTAATTATTAATCATCAATTATTTATTAATAAATCGAAAAAAATTAATAAAATATTTTCTTTAATTTTATTCGCTATTTTAGAGATTAAAATATTTTAATCGATAATATGTTTTACCGATTAATCGAGAAATTAATCGTTAATTAACGCAGCCCTAATAATTATAATTATAATTATTTTTCAATATTGTTTCATTTAAAGGTAACACGTACTTCTAGTGGGATTAAACTTTTTTAAAAATATACAATCCTGTAGTCAGAACTGGGCAGTTACTTGACCGTTGTCTGGCCCAATCCTCGTTTTGAAGACCTGGGCGTGTACACCTGTGATGCCACCGTGGTGGGGGAATTCGGGGTCCTGGAGCCTCTGACAGCCGCCATCCAGATCACAAGTGCCAGTAAGTCTTCTCCATATTTTGTTAGGCTGCGCGACCTCGAGACCACCTGAAATTATAGCTCATCATTCCATAGCCGGTGGGTTTATAGTTGGTGGGTCGTAGCTGGGGGATTTTAGCTGGTGGGTCTATAGCTGGTGGATCTATAGTGGGGGATCTATAGCTGTATGATCAATAGCTGGTGGATCTATGGCTGGTGGGTTTATTCCTGGTGGGTCAATACCTGTTAGGTTTATGGCTGTTTGGTCTATAGCTGGTGTGTCTATAGCTGTTTTGGCTATAACTGATAGGTCTTTAGCTGGTGGGTTTATAGCTGTTGGATTTATAGCTTGTGGTTCTATAGCTGGTGGGTCTATAGCTGGTGGGTCTATAGCTGGTGGGTCTATAGCTGGTGGGTCTATAGCTGGTGGGTCTATAGCTGGTGGGTCTATAGCTCGTGATTCACTCGCAATTTACAGATCGTGAATTGGTAGCTGGTGAAGATCTTGATCTGTGTAATAAAAGTGTTAATGTAGAAAAATTAAGCGTAGCACCTAATTCCAAAGAAACAAGACATGGCCAACATAGCTAACATAGCTAACTAACATAGTATAGCCAACAAAGCCAACATAGCCAACATAGTTAACATAGCCAACATAGCTAACTAACATAGCCAACAAAGCCAACATAGACAACAAAGCCAACATAGCTAACATAGCCAACATAGCTAACATAGTCAACATAGCTAACATAGCCAACATAGCCAACAAAGCCAACGTAGCCAACATAGTCAACATAGCTAACTAACATAGCCAATATAGCCAACAAAGCCAAGATAACCAACAAAGCCAACATAGCCAACATAGCCAACATAGCTAACTAACATAGCCAACATAGCTAACATAACCAACAAAGCCAACATAGCCAACATTAACAACATAGCCAACATAGCCAAAAAGCCAACAAAGCCAACATAGGCAACATTGCCAACATAGCCAACATAGCCACCATAGCCAACATATCCACCATAGCCAACATAACCAACGAAGCCAACATAGCTAACAATGTTAACATCGCCAACACAGCCAATATGGCTCAGCCCTCCCTTCTAATATACCAGAGTGTCAGTAGGGAAAGAAAATTTTGAAAGGTTGGGGGGTGGGGGGGGGTTTGGATGAAAATTTTCCATGTCGTGCATGTTTAAAGAACCGTAACTTAATAACAAAGGAACATTTCCTTTCAAATAGTTCATACACCTAAGAGATAAAACTAAACTAAATTATAAATTGTAAAATAAATTTCAGTTAGAATTTGTTTTCGGATCTATTGTTTCAAAAATCTTGAAGTAAAATAACCTTCCAGACCCAGTAGTGGACAGAGTCCTGTTCGCTCTCTTTGCCTTGGAGGCCAAACTGGACGGCTTCAACCAGACTCTAGTGTCATTCCAAACACAACTGGACAACGTCACGGCCGAAGGTTAGTAACTTTCACTAACTCAGGAAGGGTAGGGCGGAATGAGGTGGAAATGATTCGTGCGCCACTTGATTATTTTATAGAAGTTGTGGCTATGTCAGCCAGCTTCTGTTGTTTTTTTGTTGTTGTTGTTGTTGAGGTGAAGAGAAATTGGTCGATCCTAAGTAGCATAGTCTCTGGAAGCTAAACATTTGAGTAAATTTATCCCACAAATGATTATCTTTTTGGAGATAAAAATAGTTTTCTTTCGACACTTGTAGCCAAGAGTCTATCCTAAATTCTTGCGTGTGAGATTTTAATACGTTATTGGACAATAGTAGTCAGTTTGTAATCTGGGAACTTTTTTTCTTATAGTGTCTCTATCTATGGTCTAAGCACTGGGAAACATGAAATTATTGACGCAAACTCCCCGCAGTCTCTGACAATTTTTCAGGACGCTATAGTCGTCTATATAGTTTTGAGCCTCTGTAACAGATAACATTATCATAGAAGCATGTAACATCGTCTAGTTGGTTTGAATAAAAACACAGCAACTGAAAATATACGGCAATCAGACATTTGTTGTTTGACCACACACATTTCTCGCACTATTATCTATGTCGGCTTATAATACGAGCACTATTATCTATGTCGGCTTATAATACGAGCACTATTATCTATGTCGGCTTATAATACGAGCACTATTATCTACGTCGGCTTATAATACGAGCACTATTATCTATGTCGGCTTATAATACGAGCACTATTATCTATGTCGGCTTATAATACGCTACTGTTCAGAAATCAAATAAAAATGCTCGACGGCTGCTCTAAATAATATTATTGAAAGACACCACGAGCCACAAGCACATTATTGGCAGGATTTTTAACGGAAATTGAACTACTGTTGTAATAGATCATCAGTGTAAATGAGTGTTTAAATATTGCAAAGTTCAATGAAGTGGAAAAAAAAATGTGTGGGGATGTACAAAGGTCAGACTTACCATTAATAGGGATTCTTATAAATATCACTTTCGTTAATTTCTTTAGGTTAAGTTATGGCTTGTTTTTTTTTTCTGGGAATTTTCTGAGTATATATGCGTGTGTATGTAGGGTGGCGTGTGGATAGGTGGCGTACGTCTGGTGGACCATGTAAATATATTAAATATCTCAGATGTCATTTTATAATCATGGCTTTTTCTCCAAATCAATGACGTCGATTCACAGCACAACTTCGGGAAGCGGCCCTTTTAGAGCAGTTGGCTACAACAACACCACCACCAACTCCACCGACAACAACGACAACTGCAGGACAAACTACACCAACAATCGCAGATCCCGTGGTGACGACTGCAGCTGAAGAGACGTCTACCTCCGCCGAAACTACCACAGCTGGAACAACTGCCGCCCCTACAGGTACCACAGCGCCCCAGGTCTTCTGGGCGCATAAAATATGTCATAAATGTTTGAATATCTCTTGTTGTAAAAACTACGCCCCAGGCGATACAAATATTTTTTTATTTTTTTTTTATTTTTAATTAATGAATAATATGCGGTACGGCAATAATAATATAAACTTTAAAAGTACAACTATGTTCTTATTCCATTGGTAGTAGTGGTTTTATGTTATGAACACCCGAAACACTAGACCACAGTATCAGATGCACTATAGTTCAGTTGGTATTAATTTCTACTGAAATCGATTTACCTAACAAACGCAGTCGACCAACATTGAAAAGAGAGAGCTGAAACACAAGCAAGTAACAATCCATCTAAGGAGAGCCTCTATAATTATCACCTAGGCAACCAACGAAAAAATAACAGAATTATTTTATCAAAGAATTTGTAGACGAATAAATCTGAAAATGAAGTGAATAAGAGACAAATAAAACACGCCGTTTTTTGAATAAATAATTAGTTAATGCCTCGCTCTCGCAAACTTTTTCCAACGTAAACAGTTCTAAAGTTACTTTTTAAAACTAATGGTTAAGCAAATTTTGGTTTATGAACAAGTTGTTATAACAGAAAATTTGCAATTAGTTTTTTTTTATTTTAAAAATATATTTAAGAATGTCTTTCTTAGCAGGGCAATTAATTTGGATAAAAGGCTGTTTCTTTTTTGTTGGAATGCCATCACAGATACGCCGCACAGCGGGGGGTATTTTGCTAGTATATATATATATATATACACACGCAAATAGATTGTACTTTGTATTTTAAAATGGACATGTATTACTACAGTGTCCGTCATTGATCAGCTAATATCGGCTATCGAGATCATCACAGTACGACTGGAGGCGGTCAATGCCTCAGTTACTACCCTTGAGGCGAAGGTAACCGCGTACGAGGCGGTCAACGTGACCGTGACCTCCCTGGAGCAGCAGGTCATCGCTCTAGAAGCCTTCGATGCATCGGTTGCGGTCCTTGAGGAGAAGCTGGTGGCGTTTGAGGCGGTCAACGTCTCAGTGAACGTCCTCGAGGGGAAGCTGTTCGCCTTGGAAACTGTTAACACCTCGGTGACTGCCCTTGAAGTGAAGGTCACTGCGTTGGAGTCCATCAACGGTTCCGTGGAGATCTTGGAAGAGAAGGTGGCGGCCCTTGAAGCACCAGGTACTGTTAAGCAGTATACATTTATGGTTGGCATTAACTAATTCAACTTTTTTTTTCCTTTGAATAAATAATTTTGGCAATAATTTACGAAACCTATAATTCGGTTTTCAAATTTTGAAGTACACTTGCAATACAGTTTTTTTTTTTTTTTTTNAGGGGGGATAACGGTAGGAACAAATTTCGAAGGCAATATCTTTATTTTATTTATTCCATTAAATTTATTTTTTTAAAAACACTTACATTAATGATAATTAAAGCTATAAAGAAAACTCACATAAATTATAAGTAAAGCTATAAAGAACACTCACATTATAAATGATAAGTAAAGCTATAAAGAACACTCACATTAAAAATGATAAGTAAAGATATAAAGAACACTCACATTATAAATGATGAGTAAAGATATAAAGAACACTCACATTATAAATAATAAGTAAAGATATAAAGAACACTCACATTATAAATGATAAGTAAAGAACTGTTTAAACTTCTTGATAGCTGGACGGTTTATTTTTTACCGTACCTACCTGACGGACCTAACCTTCTAAATTTGAATAGCCCATTTAGTTTCATAGAACACATGCTTAACGAATATTGTCTCCTTTCGTTTCAGTGGTGGAGAACGCAACACAAGGTAACCGTTGCTCCAAATATGTTGTGTTTGTGGTTTAGCAGCCTGTGTGTCTTGTATTCAGATTGTATGTACACGCGATGACCGATGTCCCATTCAGGACAATGGGCTGAAAGAAATGTGTGACATATTTTAACCGCGTATCGTGAATGAACCGCTTTAATAGTATGTGGTTTACGTTTTTCCTGTTATTCATTTGTCTTTGATATGCGCGTGATATGTACTCTCGGGATATATATACTTTCGTGTGATTTTTATGTATACGTGAGCTATCACGCCTGCTTTGTGTACACGTGTGTTATTTTTACGTCAACCAAGTTTTACGTTATTTTTACGTGTGTGTTATTTTACGTGTGCAATTTACACGAGTGCAATACATAACTGGGTTCTTTTCCTTTATTTTACCCCCAAAATATTTTTCGAAAAAATCATATTTGCACGACGTGACAACACGTGGTAACCCTAATCCTAACCCTAACCCCAGCCCTAACCCTAACCCTAACCTGACCCTAACCCTAACCCTAGCATTCTCAATGACATTGTGACTGTATTTTACTATTTAAAAAAATTGGGGGTAAGATAAAGGAAAAGTACCCATAACTGTAAAGTGTGCTATGCACACATTTTTTTATTTATTCTTGTGCTACATATTCGTCGTTATTTAAAAAAAATTAGTTTTATTTTTTCATTTCTTTTAAAAATAAATATATTAAACAAAAACTCATTAGGTTTAAAGTGAACGACCAAACCATGTTTGTTTGTTTATAGTTACTCGAACACCCCATAACATTGTTATTACTCTACTGACCCACCAAATCCTATTTGTGTTGTAAAGTAACACAGACCCAGCAACTGGCAGCTACGGTGGACATACTGCTGGCCAGGCTGGAGGCTTTTAACGCGACTGTGGTGGCACTGGAGCAGCAGATTGCCAAACTCGTGGCCGACGGTGAGAAATTCTCTTTGACTTTCCCATTGCTCCTCCGTGACAGAGCTGATCTATTCTCTTTGACGTTCACATTGCTCCTCCGTGACAGAGCTGATTTATTCTCTTTGACGTTCACATTGCTCCTCCGTGACAGAGCTGATTTATTCTCTTTGACGTTCACATTACTCCTCCAAGACGGAGCTGATCTATGTCTACGCTTTATTTTTTTATGGCTACTGTTTTTCATTTTTTTAATGACCTTGCTATCATATTCAAACATCTACTGTTTATCTATGTTAAGTGTTCATATCTTCTGTATTTTTATGTGATTTTATGTCTGTTATGCTCCACGTCTATGTCATATTATTTTTATCCCGCTGTAATGAACATTTAGACATATGAGTATTGGTGTGTTTGTGAGTGTGTGTGTTTGTGTGTGTGTGGAGAAAGTATGAACTATATATAAATATTTTAAAACAAAAATAGACTATACAAAATAATTCGAGGTTTTTAAAACAAAATCATGATTTAAATAATTCTTGTTCAAATTCTCTGTTGTAAATAAACCCCATTAAATCACCAGTTTACTTTAACTGCAGATGTAATGTTTGAAACAACAAATATTATTTCTGTGTTTCAGAGCTCGAGAATGACACCAACGGTGAAACAAAACCAGGTACCGAACCCCAGCCAATAGCAACTCCTCACAACCCTCTTTACCCTTATCTTGTTATCATGCATGCTTCACTCCCTCAACCCCTCTTTACCCTTATCTTGTTATCATGCATGCTTCACTCCCTCAACCCTTCTTTACCCTTATCTTGTTATCATGCATGCTTCACTCCCTCAACCCCTCTTTACCCTTATCTTGTTATCATGCATGCTTCACTCCCTCAACCCCTCTTTAACATTAACATTTCATTTTCATTTTCTGACGTTTACAAGATCAAATATGTCCTCGTCAGGCTGCAGTCACACCCCGATCCCCCCACCATCCATTCTCTATCGCAATCAGACTAATATCACAAACCGTCTCTTGCCCCTATAATATTATTCTCCAATGATTTTATCACACTATTACCCCCTGTACCTGTAATATCCTGTATTTGTGTGTCCTAATTTCAGCTGATGACCTCAGACGTTACTTTGTGTCGGCCAACTCCAGCTACTTCCTGATCAGAGGCAAGGAAGACATCGACAGCTTCAAGGCTCAGGTGCGTGGGTGTGTGTCTTTTTGTGCGTGTTTATGTGTGTGCGTGTGTGTGTGTGTGTGTCTGTGTGTGTGTGTGCAAAGAACATATCAACAACTAAACATAGGGCACAGGTGTGTGGATGTGTGTTTTTATGTGTGTGTTAATGTGTGTGTGTGATTGTGCAAGGAACATACCGACAACTTAAAGCTCAGGCGTGTGAACGTGTGTGTGTTTATACAATTGTATGTAGGTGTGTATATGTATGTGATTGTGTGTGCATGTGTGTATGTGTGTGTGTGATTGTGTAAGGAACATATAGACAACTTCAATGCTCAGGTGTGTATGTGTGTGTATTTATATAATTGTATGTAGTCGCCTGTATGTGTGTTTGTGTGATTGTGTATGAGTGTGAGCTTGCCTTTAGTGGTATAGTTTATGATAAAATAAATTTAGCAATCATGTTTTTGCAAATATTCAGGCACCGGTATATAAATCACGATGCTTAACTGTACAATTATTTGCACTCATTGCGCCAGTTTTTCGTCTAGTAATTGTTGGTGCGATGTTCACCACAATATCATATTGCGTTAGTGGTGTAATTATTATTCCGGTTATTGGTATATTTACTGCTCCGGTCATACTTACAATTCACCATCAGGTTGTCGCAAATTTCAACGTTTCTGAAATGGTTGCATTAATCGAAAAATCTAAGCATATTTATTACAATTTTCTAGGGGTGAACCGTATATCGGCTTAGGCTCCAGCGAATCCGGAGTCAGGAGATTTTTACAAATCCGTCTGCGATCCCGACAGGATTATCACTTTAAAAATTCGGTTAAATCCGGCTCCGGCCGGATTTCAAAAATTGGAATCCGGTACACCCCTTCAATTTACTTGTTGATGTTAAAAAAATAGCGCACAGTTGATACACTAATAACTTAAAAAGAAAAGTTATAATGATAATTTAGGTTTATTACAGAAAACCGCGATTGTCATAACTAACAAATCTTCTACAATAAAAACATGTAGAATCTATATCTCAATGAACTTCTAAGGCAGAATGTTCGACATCAATTTTAAAATGCTTACACAGTCATGTGCAGTTTTCAAAAAAAAAAATTGTTAACCTTCGTACCATATGTTTTTAGTAGAATTTATTTAATTCTTTACACTTCCATCATTGTTACTTGTCTTCATTGCTTATCGAAACATGAATTTTAAGCTCTGTCATTTCATTTGATTTCTAACTCAAACATACGGGGGCAATATTTTCATTGATTCCCTTGTTCATTGATTGATTTACTAACCGTTTGATTTATAGTTCATTTGTTAATTTATTAAGTTTTCCTTCCTTTTCTGTTTATTATCTCATTAGTTCATATCTTCATTATTCTTCATTCATTTTTTTCCTCATTTGCATATATGTTTATTAGGGCTGTGGAAACTAACGGTTAATTAATTGATTAATCGTTAAAAATCGACATCAATTCAAATATATTTGATCGATTAAAATTCGATTAAAATTTAATAAAATATTTATATTGTTTTTCCCTCCAATTTATTAATAATTTATCCTTTTTGTGTCTTAAATTCTTTTCTCTCGTTCTATTTTATTTTATTTATTTAGACTTTGATACTAAAATTTTGAAAAAGGTTTTCTTCCTTCTTTCTTGCATAGCAGAAAGAATTTGCTGTATTACGTCACAATTTGAGAGCCAAGGAATTACCGCGATTTAATCGATTTCGCTAAATAATGAATCTCATCTTAACGGAATCTTTATGTGCGTTATAAATATATAATTAAATGAAATTAATCGGTTATTTTTTCCAGATTAATCATCCAACAATTTTTTTATTCAGCACCAGCCCAAATTTTTATAAATTTGTTGATTGTTATTAAATTATTATTAATTTATTCATTCATTCATTAGTTTTTCATTTATTTATTAATTTTTTCCTTTGCTGGGCTAGGCTAGTACTACATACATCTTTCAATATCTTTTACAGAACATTAATTTTATAAACTCAATTTTCTCTTTGAAAATTCAAAATTTAATCTATTTACACATTTAAAAAATCAAACAGGCCGTCTGCGAATCTAAACAACTTTACCTCGCTGAGCTCAACGACCAGGAAGAATTCACCTTCGTTGAGATTGAACTCGGTGAGTAGTCAGCCGAGATGACTTTTAAGCAAACTCGAGATTTTGTAGCAAGACCTAATGCATCTGAAATAGAAAATCATAAACCATGAAAAGTGTTGACTCTCGTAACGATTTGACATTGTCGTTTGAATGGTTTATTTTGACATAAAGACAGTAAACGAACACAAGACATGCTCAGACTAGAGAAACTTACAGAGCTCACTATCTTTCCACAGGCTCGTATGTACGAGACAACGTGCCCATTCTGATCGGAGGGAAGCGACCTCTTGGCGCCATCCAGTGGACCTGGCAGTACAGTGGGAATGTGGTGAGCTCATCATGTCCTTGTCTTGACCACAATGTCCGTCATTTCTGCTGGTCCTGCATGTCTCGGACTTGTCATTTTTTGTTTCAACCCTTCTCTACAATCATCTGTCTCTTGTGCGTTGCTCGTCGATGCACACTTTAAAAAAATAATTTTATTTTCAAGATTAGTGTGTGTGTGTGTGTGTGTGTGTGTGTGTGAGTGTGTGTGTGTATCTTAATATGGATCTGGTTCTGATTTCAGAAAACTTTACATTAGGAACGTATTCCTGCCATTTTTAAATATAAAATGTGTCAGAGTAAGATTTGTAAAGTGTCCCTTACAACAAGTTTGACATTTTAAAAGAATTGTCACTTGCTGCTTTCATTCAATTTTAAAATTTAATTTACGATGATCAAAAAGTGACTAGCACTAAGATGCAGTCTAGCAGTCTGTTGACAAACTTGAGCTTCTTACGTCTCAAATGTAACACTTAGCTGTGGTGAGAGCCGATGTTAAAGGTAACACATATGTAACTACATAGTTATCAACTATTTCGTTACCTTATGTGTTGGCTTAAATGGTGGTCAAAAGTATGACTCAGTGAAAATTGGACGTGATGAATAGAACTTGTTGGACGTGATGAATAGAACTTGTTGGACGTGATGAATAGAACTTGTTGGATATGATGAATAGAACTTGTTGGGCGTGATGAATAGAACTTGTTGGACGTGATGAATAGAACTTGTTGGACGTGATGAATAGAACTTGTTGGACGTGATGAATAGAACTTGTTGGACGTGATAAATAGAACTTGTTGGACGTGATGAATAGAACTTGGTGGGCGTGATGAATAGAACTTGTTGCGGCAACACCCAACACACCGATATTGACCAGTGTAATAATATTTAAATTTTTCTAAAAACCCACACAAAACCAAGAGATCTACAAAATACTTACTATAATGGATAGATATGCATTTTTAAAAAGTTTTCTTGTGTTACGAACAGGTCAACTACTTCTCCTGGGCATGGGGAGAACCCGTCCTCGCCAGCGTCATCAGCGACTGTATCGCCCTGAGAACTATCGCCGGCCTGGCCGAGATGGTGTCCGTGCCCTGCTATACCGAGAAGCAACAGTTCTACTTCCTGTGTGAGAAGGACCTCAAGTAGCCGGCCAGCTGTGAGAGGGACCTCAAGTAGCCGACCAGCTGCGACAGCCGCACGACAACTCTGGGCCACAGCCAGAGCCATGACTGAATACTATTTAATAAACTTTAGCGAGAAGAAAGCATGCGTCCGAGGTGACAATAGAACCAAGGAGACTAATGTACCGGGCTTCAAATGTGGACTTGTTGGGTTTCATTTCATCGTGTCTGATGTAGGGGGAAAAGTAGAAACTCATTATCGAAAATAATAAACAAATAGAAAGCAGTTATGGTATTTTAATTTTTTTTTCTTTTCATTTTTATTATGTTGAGAGTGTTTTAAATTTTGTAAAAAAAATAATAATTTAAAAATAAATCCTATATCTCAGATGAGTGTCTAAAGTTGTAAATAAATGTGTACATATACACAAACACGAGTCCGTAGCCTTAACATTTACATTCTAATGTATATTATACAGTAACGTGTCACTAGATTAAAATAAAACAACTGTAAAAAATATTCGAAAATGATCCACCGAAAATGTGTGCAATAATAGATTAAATACATTATCATTAAACATGTTTGTTAGTTTCTTGTATTCTCTAATTTCCAGTCTCTAATTTCTAGTCTAAGAAGTCTTAAGTGTAGACTATAGTTAATTGATTCCTATTTGTTACTCAGCGCTCTGTTTCTTCATTCTGACTCCATCTCACTCGAACTACATCAAAATGATCAACCCATCCTCTAATAGTTCCATGCTTTCTAGAGTTCAAAGCTATTCATTATTAATCAGAAAGTATACAAATTACAGCTTATTTCTCCCCTACCTTTCCACTCTACCATGTCTGGACAGTCAAGTGGTCGGGAGAGATTTTTATAAGATGTACTCACTTGTCCCAATGGTCTATAAAATCTATTAATTTTTTAATAAAACTTCAACTTAAAGAAACTTAGAAGATTATAAATTTATAACAAAATTTAAAAAACCAAGGTTTTAACAATTAGACAACGCCATTTGATGTCTAAAAGTAGAAACCATTGGTTGTAGACAACGTCATATGACATAAAAACCATTGGTTGTAGACAACGTCATATGACACAGAAACCATTGGTCGTAGACAAAGTCATATGACACAGAAACCATTGGTCGTAGACAACGTCATATGACACAGAAACCATTGGTCGTAGACAACGTCACATGACATAGAAACCATTGGTTGTAGACAACGTCACATGACATAGAAACCATTGGTTGTAGACAACGTCATATGAGATAGAAACCATTGGTTGTAGACAACGTCACATGACATAGAAACCATTGGTTGTAGACAACGATATATAACATAGAAACCATTAGTTGTAGACAACGTCATATGACATAGCTGGTTCACTCTTATTTTCTTGCTTATGAGAATACGAGATGGACAGCTCATGAGGAATCGATACAAAAATTTGACTTTTATGAGGTTATTCATATTCTTTTAACACATTGTTTTCGTATGTCCATCTATTTGGCTGTAAGTAGCACATTTCACAAAGTAAAAGTTGATTCTCAGTGATTTCATTCCTTTAAAAAATGTGGCTACCGGAACGCAGGAAAAAAGGTACTGGGACGCAGGAAAAAAGGTACCGGGACGCAGGAAAAAAAGTACCGGGACGCAGGAAAAAAGGTACCGGGACACAGGAAAAAGGTACCGGGACACAGGAAAAAGGTACCGGGACACAGGAAAAGGGTACCGGGACACAGGAAAAAGGTACCGGGACACAGGAAAAAGGTACCGGGACGCAACGCGAAAAAACATTCCGGGCAGAAATACAAATATGTATGTGGAAGAGAGATGGCGGATCGCTGTCCAGGTTAAACAAACAATTCAATCAGTCAACAATGTTTAACAAGCAGTTCTATGGGTAAGCAAGTCAAAACATGAGGCAGAAAGTCGTTAAACTCCTCAAACATTCATAATTCAATACAAATGAGCTTCCAACTCTGGCAGTCAACTAATACGTATACAAAATTTAATGGGAGATACTGGATAAGGAATACTCTCAATGCATTGGGGACGTCAGAGGTTACGTTGGATATACGTATTCTATTTCTATTCAGCCTTTAGAAGGCTTCTCCCATACAAAATATTAGGGCTGCGGAAATTAACGAATAATTTGTCAATTAATCGTTAAAATATTTTAACGATTAAATTATTTTTAACGATTAATCGACCCATCCTTTACAAATTATTGGAGGTCAGAAAGTTTTATTAAAAAAATATATAGGCCGATAAATAATAAACTTCTTGACGATTGCATGAACATTTTGGTTTTAAACTAATGAATGACGAGAGTGCTCATAATTTTGATAAAGTTAGCTTCCCATGGTTCTAACTCTTTGTCGACTTATCAAACCAAATGAAAAGCGTATTAAGCTTATGGAAGTAATGGAGTCTGACTTACAGACAGACAATGACAACAGCTCTTCTGATGTTTTGCTACGTAAAAAAATTGAGATGAAAATTCCTGAATCAATTAACTCTTTACAATGAGGAAACTAAATGAGCACCGCTATCCGATAATGTCATTCTTCGCCAAGGCCGTTTCGTGCATACCAGTTACTTCCGTTCCATTTGAATGATTGTTCAGCTCGGCCGGTTATATTGTCAATTAGATCCGCTCATCACTTGAACCAAATAATGTCAACACACTTGTCTTTTTGTGTAGTTGGTTAAAAGATGACATATAAGCAGGGGCGGATTAAGACTGCACAGGGCCCCGGGCTGCAATCAAACGGGGGCCCTATCCAGCCAGCGTCCTTTAAAATAAAATGATTGTTAACAGCTAATATCAGACTGTAACTAAATATTAATAATCAAATGAAAAAAAACACGAAGAAATAACTGTTTGAAGTGTTTGCGGTATGTCACAATTGAGTGTGAAAAGAAACAAAATATGTTCATTGCATCACGCGCCTGTGCTCTCTCCACACGGCCAGCGGCGCTTGTCTAATATGAGAAATTGTAAAAATATAAACTATATTTTATACTATGTTCTCCAAGTGAGCCAATTAAATCAAGTTTTTTCGATTATTAAGACTGAATCGCGATCAGTTGTATAGATAATATTTATACATTTATTTAATTTATTATATTTTCAAGGGTTCGTGCAGATATTTGTACACTTTTATTATAAAATATAAAAAGTTTGGGGGCTCCCAAACTGTCGGGGGCCCCTGGCTTTAGCCCACTCAGCCCCCCCCCCTTTAATCCCCCATAGCATATAAAGGACACATTCCAGAGTTCATTAGATTTTCAACAAGAACCTTTAATAAATGTTACTTATGACAAAATAAATTAAAATTTTTGACTTTAATCGAAATTAACGATTAATTAATCGTTAATTTTTCAAAAGTTAACGATTAAATTTAAATTAATCTTTAAAAGCCCTACAAAATATACTCATAGTTTTTACACTTAATCTGTAAAAGAGTAAATATTAAAAAAAAGCTTGACAAAATGAAACATAATATATAGAACATATATAAAACACAATACATTTAAACATCTTACATTAAAAAGAGGGGATAGGTGTGGCTGAAAACGTAATGTAGCTGATTATTTAAAAGAAATGTAAGAAAATTATACAATGCATTTCGTTAATGAATTTAAAACATTTATTTTTTTTTTTGCAACGACATCCTGAGCATTTTGTAGAGGTTTAAGAGCTTTAAATAACACAATTGCCCATTAAAACTAATAACCCTCAGATATTTAAATTATACACGGTTCTCGCGCTTGAATGGAAACACATCTTCATAAGAGCTGTTAAGATTTAATCTCTTCTGCTCTTATGGGTCTCTGGTGGCTGGGGAACCAGGTGTTAATTCTAAAAATAGCTAAAACAAAATTCCTGAAAATGTTTGTTGTTGTTTGAATTTAAAAAATGTCCCTCCCTCCTAAAGAATTTAAATTGGTGTGTTTGCAAAGCCACAGTTGATATAGAAAAGATGACAGTGTCTTTCTTTTTTTCCTCTATGTCTAAACCTCTACCACCATGACCCCATCACAAATTACTATTCCTCTTTTAAAAATAATTTCCTTGTCTTGTTTTGTTTTTCCCCAAGTACTTTCAACTCTGGTGTAAAAGATTTTGGAATAAGGAAATTTTCTCTCGGTTGTTAAAGTTCCTGACAGAAGAGTGTCTTCCTCTATTCTTTCACAGTACTACACTCAAACGGTCTTGACAACGTCATTAGACTCATTCTGTTTTTTTTATTTTAATGTCAATGTTTGAACAGCGCGGGAAATAAATAATGTTAGAAGACGGTATCACGAATTGATAGCTCCTCGCGTCTGCTTGAACTACAACGTATCTCAAACTGTTGTATATTCGGTACCCCGCCACTGATTAAGTTTACCACCTACTAGCATTATCTCGACGGTGACCCGAATAATTTCAGTTACGTTTAGGACATGACCAGCCTATCGAATAGCCCCTTAATTCCTCTCTGTTAATGATTCACTGTCGAGAAGGTGATCAGGGTATCATTATGTCTTAACAGGTGCCCTCAACCCTTCCATTTAAACAAAAACTTCTTTTGATTGACCTCGATTAATATCCAAATAAATGGCACTAGGTCTCTCGTTTTTTTTCCCTTGCCCAATGCTTGATGAAAGAGCCCTAGGTTTTGTTGCTAGTGGACCCTAGTATTAACTGCCCCTAAAAATATTCCAGAAATAAATTTTGAGATGTTACCAACATGCCATAATAGTTTGTTGCACAGAAATAAACATAAGAAAAGATGATAATTCTGTGAGAAATTTGATTATATAAGAGCCTGACAACCTGCAAACGTGTTCTTATAACATGAGGTAAAAATGAAATTAATGCTTTATATAACTATTAATGAAACGAAGTGGTTTCTTTTTTTAATTCCAATAAACTTTCCTTGGACAAATTTTTTTATACGTGCGTCCAAGCATTAAAGTTTCGAGCCACACTGTTTGAGAATCCCTTTCTGTTGCCATTCACCATTCAGGCTGACAAAAGAAGTGTAGTCCCGTACCTTTTTAACTTCCTGTATGTCATGTGTCGTCAACCTTTATTGCAGATTCGTCATTCAAGTATCAAAGTTGATCAAGTTACTTGAAAATTTCCCACCAGGATTTCCTGTGCTTTCTATAGTAATTTTGTGCATTAACAGGGAGAAATACTTATAAATCCCCCCTCTCCTTTCATGGGCGTAGGTACGGGGGCAGGAGGGCATTTGCCCCCACTTATCGGCATTTATCGGCATCCTTCCGTCTCGCGAGACGATGGTGCATCAACATTGGGTTGGGTTGCATTTTCTCGAGTGGCTGTGCAGTCCTATCCTTGAGTGACAGTCTTTACCACAGTTTTTACACACGAGTTCTGTGCTTCCAAAATGTTTTGGCCTTTCTCCTGGCTCTTCTGTCTGCAGCCTCTTCCATTCTTCTTTCCTCGGCTACTATGACGCCCTCTTTGACAACTGTGCGCCACGTAGATCGGCCCCCACTACATTTGAGAAAAAGGTTTTAAAAAACTGAACTAAATTCCCTGCAAGTTCATTACATTGAAGACAGTGTACACATATCAAATATACAAAAGAATTATATCTGCAAGTATAATTGATTAAATTACTGATTGTTGTAAATAATTTTCTTTCAGATTTTTAGCTAAAATACGCCAGAATTTATATTTATGTGTCCATTTAGTTTCACGTAGCAAACGAACGTTTTGATTTAGTTTTTATCTCTGATTACTTTAACGGAAAACACTTTAATTGATTTAATTGTTTCTATTGTGTTTCGTATAGCATTCACATTATTTTAATCGTTATGTGAACTGCAATGTACAAATGCTGCTTTTGGGTATCTTTTCTTATTATTGCTTGGATTCCTCCTTCTTTACCTGCCATTTTAGAACAACAACAGTATCCTTAATCAGCAAGCATTGTCATATCAAATCCAAAGTCTAATGAATTTTAATGATGGTGTTGGCTAAACCTTCAGCTGTTCTATCGACAATTGGAATATAGCACAGGGATTCTTCTGCGACCATCCTTTTCCAATTATGTTCTTTGCATGAGGCTAGCTGGGTCTTCGTTAAAACCTTCATACCTTATGACTAATGCCAACTGAATTCCTCGATTTATTTTGTGTGGAAACAATACGCAATAATTACAAAAGGCACATTTTAACATTTGCGAGTATAAAAGCCACGTTGAATAGTTTGATAACCATGCATATCTAAAACCTAGAAACTCTGTTTCCTTCACTGTCAGCTCTTTACTCATACATTTTATCAGGGGTCCAACAATCATGAATCAGCTGCAATTTCAACTCATTTGAAAGGTCATATGTCCAGACATAACATCCAATATTCAATCTATAAAATGAATAAGTGTTATTGACAATCAAATTAGAAACAGTTGTCTCAGCTGTGTCTGGCTGTTGACTTCTACTGATGTCCTCAATGCCAATGATAAGTTAGATGCTGCAGACGCCCCAAATCTTCTAATAACGGCATTTCGGAAACCCGCGTTTGCACTAGTTTTCGTTTTTTGTTTTTTTTTAAAGCCTGTAAAATAATTTTCTATCCATCTTTGGCAATCCTGCAGTTTATACACGTATATTATTTGACAGCAAAATTTAATTTTGTCGTTAGCACTTACAATTTTGATTTATTAAATGCATTAATATCTAGGCAATATATATACAATTCTCTTCATGGTTCAACCATGCCGGACACCGAGCTGTCTTCCTGCCCCACCGACCAATCAGCTTGCAAGAAAAGTTAGTACAGATGGCGGGGGGTCATCGTGACCAAGCTAACAATACGTTCAATTAAAGTCAATTACTTTGTCCTTTCAGAACAACAGAATAGCATCTATTTCGTACTGTAGTGGTTATTACATTCGCGGTAGGTCGTAAGTTCAAGCCCCAGCTCTTTTAATTTTTAAAAATGTTTTTGTTTATGCCCGTTCATTTCCCACTTTCTTCGCAACACGCCTGTAACTGTAAGCTTTGTTTCTCGACATTGGCATAATAACTACGTGCTCTCCGTTGTGCTCATTGACAGAAAAATAGTCACACACTCTCCTCAACAATTACTTTCATAAAATGTCTATTTTAAAATGAGCATGTTTCAAAACACTTTATTGTTATTTTAGTATGTATTTAGTGTAAGGCTGCACTCTAATATCGTAACATGCGGTAATCCGTGCAAAACGTAATATAATAAATAGTAAGAAATCGAATATTTAAGTATTTAAGTGGAAGTTTAGCTTAGAGTAGCGTGCTTTGACGTGACGTCACAAAGTTGAGGACCCCCCTCCCCATAGGTGCGTGACGTCATGTTTGGACGGTCCCTTTAATTAAAAAAACCTGATTTGTTTTGCCCCTCCCCCAACCTGGAAAAATTCCTAGCGACTCCCATGTTCCCGTTACACAAGCTAAAGATCTTGACAAGCCCGTGTACAAAGACAAATAATCATTGGTCCTTATTCTGTTCACAAGTAATCATAGGTCCTGCTTCCCTTCACAAGTAATCATAGGTCCTACTTCTGTTCACAAGTAATCATAGGTCCTAATTCTATTCACGAGTAATCATAGGTCCTCCTTCTGTTCACAAGTAATCATAGGTCCTAATTCTATTCACGAGTTATCATAGGTCCTCCTTCTGTTCACAAGTAATCATATGTCCTACTTCTATTCACAAGTAATCATCGGGTCCTACTTCTATTCACAAGTAATCATAGGTCCTACTTCTGTTCCTTCTGCGTACTATAATATTCATTAGAACAGGCTTTTAAAAAAAAATATTTCCTAAGATGAAAGATTCCGTATGTCAAAGACGATTAACTCAAAAACTAACGCATCAAATTTTGAAATGTTCTGGTTTTCGTACCTGCTGTTTTGTACGAGGAAAAAAGAAAGTGAACATTTCATAGAAGCTATTTCTTATTATCTTTTCATTTTGAAGTTAACAATTTTATTTCAAAATTGTGTTTGTTCGTTTGTATTAGTCGAGTTATATATTTCTTCTACACTTCAAGCCCCCCCCCCCCCGACATTTTTTTAATGCAATGTTAAGTCTGATGTCGACATGTTCTACAACAATACAAATTACTTCCCTTGGATTTCAAACAATTTTCATTCACCGATCTTGTCGCCGACCAATACCCCGACCATAGGGGTCATATGCCATAGGTCAACCTGAAGGTTTATCTGTGGTCAAAACTTTTACGTCTAACAAATTGTATGACAAAGTCAACACTGCTGCATGTTATTGTATCAAATTATAATACTGTAAGGACCCTCATTGCGGTTAGTTAGAATTCAAAGGACCAGCTGTTTCTTTGAATGCTAAATAACCGCCCTTAGGGTCCCTACAATACATAGAACTATTTAATTTTTATGGGGAAGAACGTTAGAAATATATCAGCATTTTATAAATCAACTAGGGTATCACCCGTATTTTTATGGGGAAAAACATTAGAAATATATCAGCATTTTATAAATCAACTAGGGTATCATTCGTAAAAAATGACGGTAGTTTTATAATACATATAGATCTTATTTCAGCTGCAATTTTTTTATATTTTGAACAAATTTTCACCATAACAAAAAATATATTGTAATATAAAACTTTCATTTATTTGATTAATTTTTGTTTTATTCGATTATTTCCAAATTAACAATTTTATGCGGACGTTCGAAAAGAATTAGTTTGTGTGTGCTGCGTTCTAAAATTAGTAGAGTCACTTACGGGACACACATTGCAAATTATTTATTTAGACTTATGGTGTCCTAGACTTAGTCAAATAGTTAATTTATGGGGTGGATGTTTATGTGTGTGTGCGGTTCAAAACTGTATAAAAAAATATAAATAAATAAATAAATAACTTATCTGAAAATTCGAGCCTTCGCTAACTTGTTAGTTTTAATATTACAGCGTCTTTGTTCTAGACCAGTTGGATAGCTATAATTATTCAAAGTAACAACTTCCTTACAACCCTCTGTCCGGCCTGATAGTGATCGGTCACCTACTGAATACACGTCATAGGAACAGCACCAGGGACGTATACAGGGCGGATAAGGGATTGACTTTCTTAGAGACCTGCACAGGAGTCCTATGTATTCTTCGGTAATTAACCTTACACAGCACACAGAGGCTCCTCCCCAGAAACGTATGAATATACTACGGTACCAAAACTATCAGATAGTGTTTTTTATGTGTCCATCTTGTGCTACCCCACCCCCCCTTGCCACTAAAATAAGTAAAACATGAACATTAGGTAAATATTCATCCTAGGTCTTACAAATTAAAAAAAAAAAACATGTGTTGACAGTCCACTTGCTTTATCAAAATGACTGTTGTTGCAAGGTCCGTGTAGATAAAGGCTAGTTGCTCAGTTATATTTTATTGTTTATATTACATTGTCAGGTCTCAGCCCAATAAACTAATGTGATCAGAACTAATACTCTTTTATTTAGGAGTTTATATTTCATATTTGCTCTTCACTTATGAAGTTCATCGAGGCAGAGTAGAATTAACTTCAGCAATAATTTGTATATAAAGTTAGAATGATTTGTCCTATAGTTTGACTAATTATCTGTGTAATTCTTGGCTAATTGCTCCAGTGTCACAAGCGTCCTAATACTTATATCTTGACTGCTTGCTCCAAGATTCATACAATTACCGTTACACAAGAAATAAAGACACTGCTAGAAATAAACAACAACTTTAATGGCGTTCCTCCTTGCTACAACCCCCGTCTACACAAAAAAAACCTCTCTAAACTTCTACGCATATACTAATGACGTCAACAGCACAATCACCTTGCACGCTTTCGCACCACTAACCAATAACTTTAAATACCACAAAAGCAAACATCAAACACACCACCGTGCGCAACTCACAACAAGTTACAAGGGCAAATTGGTCATCCGTGACATCCAGTAGCGAGATAAAATGAAGATAACCGAATGCACTAGTTATACTAACGGTGTTTAGGTTATAATTAATTATTTTATGTATGTGCTGTTAACAATATTTAAATATATTTATATAATTTCATGTATTTGACGAGAGATACAGGCAAACATTAATCTTAGTTTAAAATTTCACATGGTCTAATTAATACTTTAAATTCTTATGTATACAGCAGGGGTGGGCAAAGTGCAGCCGTGGGCTACATGCGGCCCACCACAGATTTTTTTGTGTCACGCCAGGCCATTCAGAAAACCCCGCCTTGAACTATACAGTATTAAAGCAAAATTAAATGTAGCAAGATGCACTCAAAAAGTGAAACATTTGTTCCGTAAAACTAATTACTAATTATAATCCATAATGACAAGTGATGTTAAACATTAGAGTCGTAAAAAAATGAATTTTTTTTTTGTATCTTGAAAATATTGCATATAAAATTTTATTTTTTATCTTATAGTTTCTACTATGTTCATTATAGTGTTGTCGAAACTTTCATTGGCAAACCGTCGTGTTCTCTGTCATCATAACAAACAGTCGTGTTCTCTGTCATCATAACAAACTGTCGCGTTCTCTGTCATCATAACAAACAGTCGTGTTCTCTGTTACTGTCACCATAACAAACAGTCGCATTCTCTGTCATCATAACAAACTGTCGCGTTCTCTGTCATCATAACAAACAGTCGTGTTCTCTGTTACTGTCATCATAACAAACAGTCGCGTTCTCTGTCATCATAACAAACTGTCGCGTTCTCTGTCATCATAACAAACAGTCGAGTTCTCTGTCATCATAACAAACAGTCGCATTCTCTGTCATCATAACAAACAGTCGCGTTCTCTGTCATCATAACAAACAGTCGTGTTCTCTGTCATCATAACAAACAGTCGTGTTCTCTGTTATCATAACAGTCGTGTTCTCTGTCATCATAACAAACTGTCGTGTTCTCCGTCGTCATAACAAACAGACGTGTTCTCTGTCATCATTACAAACAGTCGTGTTCTCTGTCATCATTACAAACAGTCGTGTTCTCTGTCATCATAAAAAACAGTCGTGTTCTCTGTCATCATAACAAACACTCGTGTTCTCTTTTAATGTTATCATAACAAACAGTCGTGTTTTCTGTCATCATAATAAACAGTCGTGTTCTCTTTTAATGTTATCATAACAAACAGTCGTGTTCTCTGTCATCATAACAAACAGACGTGTTCTCTGTCATCATTACAAACAGACGTGTTCTCTGTTAATGTTATCATAACAAACAGACGTGTTCTCTGTCATCATTACAAACAGACGTGTTTTCTGTCATCATAACAAACAGTCGTGTTCTCTGTCATCATAACAAACACTCGTGTTCTCTTTTAATGTTATCATAACAAACAGTCGTGTTTTCTGTCATCATAATAAACAGTCGTGTTCTCTTTTAATGTTATCATAACAAACAGTCGTGTTCTCTGTCATCATAACAAACAGACGTGTTCTCTGTTATCATAACAAACAGACGTGTTCTCTGTCATCATTACAAACAGACGTGTTTTCTGTCATCATAACAAACAGTCGTGTTCTCTGTCATCATAACAAACAGTCGTGTTCTCTGTCATCATAACAAACAGTCGTTTTCTCAGTTAATGTTATCATAATAAACAGTCGTGTTCTCTGTTACTGTCATCATAATAAACAGACGTGTTTCTCTGTCATCATAACAAACAGACGTGTTCTCTGTCATCATAACAAACAGTCGTGTTCTCTGTTAATGTTATCATAATAAACAGTCGTGTTCTCTGTTACTGTCATCATAACAAACAGACATGTTCTCTGTCATCATAACAAACAGACGTGTTCTCTGTCATCATAACAAACAGACGTGTTCTCTGTCATCATGACAAACAGTCGCGTTCTCTGTTAATGTTATCATAATAAACAGTCGTGTTCTCTGTTACTGTCATCATAATAAACAGACGTGTTCTCTGTCATCATAACAAACAGACGTGTTCTCTGTCATCATAACAAACAGACGTGTTCTCTGTCATCATAACAAACAGTCGTGTTCTCTGTCATCATGACAAACAGTCGCGTTCTCTGTTAATGTTATCATAATAAACAGTCGCGTTCTCTGTTAATGTTATCATAATAAACAGTCGTGTTCTCTGTAACTGTCATCATAATAAACAGACGTGTTCTCTGTCATCATAACAAACAGTCGTGTTCTCTGTCATCATAACAAACGGTCGTGTTCTCTGTCATCATAACAAACAGTCGTGTTCTCTGTCATCATAACAACTTGGGTCACCAACTGGCATGTGCTCTGTCATCATATCACCAAATCGTAGGGTATCCCTGTATCAGTCTCAGTTTCTACCGTATTATAACTAGCCCGTGGCGACGGCCCTTGATTTTAATAGTTAACACTAACACATCTTGTTAACCACTCATGCATGTCTCCAGCCAATGTAAAGTACATCAGTAAAGTGTGCACCAAACTCTGGTTGTCTGCTGTCTTATTGTGGCAGTGGTTCAGAAATCATGGTAAGGTTATCACTTCCTTGTAAACGCTGTAAACTTTTGATGAGCGAAATTTCTCAACGTAATGATCTCTAACTCTGTTCATTTACAAAGTGCCATAATTAAAATAATAAGTGTTTGTCTTTCTTAGAAAACTGGAAAAAAAATCCATTTTTTCATTCTTTCTACAAAAAACTTACATAAAACTATTTGTCAGAATCGCCATTGTGTAACTGTATACATAGTTTTGCGAGACCATTAAACAATGGATTTAATTTAACTTATCAATTGAGGGAATTATAAATTTTAAAATTTAATCATAGTACCACAACTATGCTATATAAAGGGATGTAGGTGAGCAAGACAGAAGTGGCCTACCGATGGTCACGGGTTTGAATCCATGTGAAGGCCGGGATTTGTTCGGGGGTACAATTGTGTCCCTGAGTCCACTCAGCTCCGAATGTGTGGTCAAGTGTGTCCCTGAGTCCACTCAGCGCCGAATGTGTGGGCAAGTGTGTCTCTGAGTCCACTGAGCTCCGAATGTGTACCTGACACTAGTTTGTGTGTCCATGAGTCCACTCAGCTCCGAATGTGTACCTGACACTAGTTAGTGTGTCACTGAGTCCACTCAGCTCCGAATGTATACCTGACACTAGTTTGTGTGTCCATGAGTCCACTCAGCTCCGAATGTATACCTGACACTAGTTTGGGTGTCCATGAGTCCACTCAGCTCCGAATGTGTACCTGACACTAGTTTGGGTGTCCATGAGTCCACTCAGCTCCGAATGTGTACCTGACACTAGTTAGTGTGTCCATGAGTCCACTCAGCTCCGAATGTGTACCTGACACTAGTTTGTGTGTCCCTGAGTCAACCCAGCTCCGAATGTGTGGCAAGTGTGTCCCTGAGTCAACCCAGCTCCGAATATGTGGCCAAGTGTGTCCCCGAGTCCACTCAGCTCCGAATGTGTACCTGACACTAGTTTGGGTGTCCATGAGTCCACTCAGCTCCGAATGTATACCTGCCACTAGTTAGTGTGTCCCTGAGTCCACTCAGCTCCAAATGTGTACCTGACACTAGTTTGTGTGTCCCTGAGTCCACTCAGCTCCGAATGTGTACCTGACACTAGTTAGTGTGTCCCTGAGTCCACTCAGCTCCGAATGTGTACCTGACACTAGTTAGTGTGTCCCTGAGTCCACTCAGCTCCGAAAGTGTGGCCAAGTGTTTCCCTGAGTCCACCATCTCCAAATGTGTACCTGACAATAGTTAGGGAAACAAAGGCGGCTGAGTAATGCGTTGAACCCTTATAGTTATAGCCGTGGCCTGTTAACGCTGCGCCACTTGCCATCAGACCGGCATGGTCCGTGGACGCAATCATCCTCTGCATAGCAGGAGCGTCTGCATAGATAAAACAAATTTAATTGGCAATATGATTCCCTGGCTTAATTTCAAATTCCGGTAAAACGTTGTAGTTGTAGGCCAAAAAAAAATTTGGATAAATAAATTCATCATTAATTTCAAACGAGATGGAAAGCTTAATCCGGTTACTAGCGATAGCCTAATTATGCAATACAGTGACCAAGGGATAAAGTTTAAGATTTCAAAAACTTTAAAATAGTAATACATGCTGTGTAGGAATTATTTCAAATTTGGGTTTATGCCTTGTTGGGTCATACAGATTTCTGATTGTTGCATAAAAATATCTCCACATTTACTATGGTTCACTGTAACTCAAAAGGGGGGAGAGAAAGTCGTGTGCATAGAACCGTAACCGATTAATATGTCGTTATAATGAGTCACTTCGAGTCACAAAACTTAATAGCTTAAACCTAGCTATTTTGACAGTTTTTTGCCGTGACCGCGTTGCTATAATTTGCGAGCTTTGTCGACAAAGAGTAGCTAAACCTAGAAATGTAAAAACGGGATTCAATACGCGCACCCCAAACACACTTTAAAAAAAAATTGCTGTACATTTCATCTGAGGGGACACTTAAGTAGCAATGTGACGTTTTGTAGAGCATACAGACATTTGTGGATCTGGTCCCTTCAGATTACTTCCGCTCAAGGTACGCACTAACGCGTTTTTGTTCAAGTAAGTAAAATGAGTTTTAAGTCTTTGATAACTTATAGTCTATTTTATTGTGTAAGTGAATTAAAGGAATTAGTCAAGCGCTTAGATTTTTATTTGTTTTTTTAACGCAATTTCCTACGGGAAAAATTGTGTATGTATATATTTGAAATGTTTCTAACGCTTGATCCAGCAACTCCTTCTGAACCATACCAGATAGAGGGCTCAGGTTTTTTGCAAATATGTTAAGGAAGTCTCAAAGATGTGCAAGGGCAAAAAAAAAAACCCGTAAAAATCTAAGCTTTTTACTATAAATCCTTTATGTACTTTACATAACTATAAAGATGTTCATTATAATACGCAGGGCAAAACAATCCGAAAATACAAATTCTAGTTATGTCTCGTAAGACGTTTTTAATATAATGCGATCCGATCGTGAATATATTTTTTTAAAGTCGTAATGTCAATGTAATGCACACCTTAATGCACGACAGGAAAGGTTTTTGAACATAATACGCACCACGACACTCTATCTCAAAAATTAACATGATACATAGAGATACATAAAATAATCTAAAAATTCAATAATTTAATTATAGTACATTCGATCGATCTGAAATTTTGATACATAATTTTTATCATCGTCACGAGTCTGCCTGCAAACTTTTAAAAATCGATCCAAAGTTTTTGCAAAGGCTCAACAAGACATCACAATGACCCCCACCCTGTGCACTACCTTTTCTTGCCAGCTGATTGGTCGGTGGGGTTAGACAGCTTGGTGTCCGGCATGGTTGAACCATGAAGAGAATAATATATATATAGATAAGGGACATAACTGTACAACATTTTTCTTATTCCGTATGCTAGAACATACATACACAGAATCTCGTTCTTCCCGACTGGAATTCGGACACGAATATGGTTGACTGAAGAAACCAGGAAAATAAACAATTTAACAAAACTTAAAACTCAAATATAAAAATGCAAGAATAGACATGGATAAGCGTAAGACGCAATATTCTTCGGTATAGAAGGAACTTCTATAACAGATAAGATAAGATTGATTTATTTATGTATCTATATAGATAAATATGATCGTTTCTAACAAACAAACAAAAAAAGACTAGATTCTATCGGCTGTCAAAAAGATATCTCTTACTAGATATAATTTTGTATTTATAAAAATGAAATTAAAATTGGCATTTCATTAATCAACATCACCTGTGTGAAAACTTCACTTTTTGAATTGTTACTTGTGTGTTCGGCCAAATGTTCAACCGTATATCGTATCTGTTACAGACGCTCCTTCTATAAAAAAAAGATTATTGAGTCCTATTGTTCGTGTTTAGCCCTGCATTCTTTTTAGAGTTAATTAAATGTTGATAAAGTGTTGGCTTTCCTGGTTTCCTCGGGCAACACATCCACGCCCATTTATAAAGACATATTTTGAAAGTTATTCCTCCCATTTCCAAGTTTGGGATATAAGTTGCTAAAATTAAGAAATAATAAAATTTTAAAATTGATGACTCCACCAGTCTATCATAAACTTTAAAATGTAACATCCCCATAACCTGAAAATTTGTCTAAAGAAAGACTAAAAAAAAAAAGAACAAAACATACAGATTTTTAAAAGATCTTTGGATACAAAGGGTTAGGATCTAACACCACCGAGAGACAAAAGAGAAACCAGGAAAGCAACATTTAGCAATCTAATATAAGAATGCGGGACTAGACACAAATCACAGCTAAACGTAGGACGCAATAATCTTCTATATAGAAGGAGCGTTTGTAACATGTGGATGCTGCTAAAACTTTCAATATTATCAAACTTAACTTATTTGTGTGCGTGTTCGTTTGACCAGATGGAAAACTACAGCTTTGATCGAGAGGCTTTGATCCAGGGATCAGACGAAGACCTCATGCCCTATGACCAAGTTGGCCCTAAGGTTCAAGGTTATCGTCAACTCAATGATCTGTACCCGTACAGTGACTACCCTAACCAGACTCCCCAGGTACCACACACGGCCAGGCACCCCGGGGGAGCGCTGCCCCCCAACTGTGTTATGACCATTGATCGGCACTACTACCAGCAGGTGAAATGTCTGCAGAGTTTCTTTTAACATAACATTTATACTTTAAGTTACTCATAGACATCTATTTATTTAAAAGATATTTATGCATTTTTAAAATTGTATGTATTCTTCAGGACACAACTATATTTATTTCTAAATTAATATGTATATATATATACATTTTTTAAAAATGCAACCTTTTCTAACAAGCAATCATCAAACAGTTTAAACAGTTAAAGTAAATTTCGAAGGTCTAATAACAATTTTTATTAACGACAATAGTGCACTACGATTAAATATAATATGTAGCAAATCAAAGATACAAAAAGAATTAAGAAACCATTCATTAAAATGTATAACAAATAATTAATATGAAACAAAACGTTGTTCCTGTAAGTAATTCATAGTTGCATTTATATAATGTAATTGCTTATCTCTCTTATCTCATCAAGAGTACTTAGTTCTCTTTTTAAAATTAATANGTCTGTCTGTCTGTCTCTCTGTCTGTCTGTCTGTCTGTCTGTCTGTCTGTTCCCTAATAACTCAAGATCCAGACAACCCAGTCAAGTGAAATTTAGTAAACGTACACACAATTATATGGGGAAGGTTCTTAAATAGGTTTCGTTCCATAAATTCACATTCAGGGGCGCCGGGGCGCCCAACAACTTTTTTTTCCTGATTTGAGCTATATAAAAAATGAAAATCAACCATTTTTCTATTTCTCGAGGAGGCAGAGGCATGAAATTTTAGGAAACTGTTGAGTACACTTCTGCAATGGTAACAGGCAAAAATTTATTTAAATTACCTCTTTCTGGGGGCTGGGGGCCCAAATTTAGTTTTTTTTTACCCTTATATGAACTATATATAAAAACTAAAAATCACTAATTATCATATTTTACGGATAGGTAGAAGCATGAAACTTTGGCAAGTTGTTAAGTAAGCTACTCCGACGATATTTTGCGATAAACAATTTTTAACTTCCCACTCAGGGGGAGCCGGGGACCCAAATGTAGTTTTATTTACTTACATACTCTATATAAATAGGCTACTGAAAATCATCCCTTTCTACTATTTCCCGTGTAGGTAGAAGAATGAAACTTTGGGAAGTTGTTAAGTACACTCTCCTAACGCTAATTTGCAAAAAAAAAAAGAATTTTAAACTTCCCACTCAATGGGGGCCGGGGGCCCAAATGTAGTTTTTTCTTATATTAAAAACTCACTCATCACTAATTCTTAAATTTACCGTGTAGGTAAAATCATTAAAATTTTTGTAAATTCTTGAGCATACTCTCACGACAATAATGGCAATCTTTCCATAAATTCACACTCATGGGGGCCGGGGGCCCAAAAGCGTTTTTCTCCCGTAATTTGAGTAATATAAAATTGAAAATAACTAATTCTCATATTTCCCGAGTAGGAGAAGCATGAAATTTTAGGAAATTGTTTAGTACATTTCACTTATTTATAACAGGCGAAAATATATTTAAAATATCACTTTATGGGGTCCAGTAGCCCAAATGTTTTTTTCTCCCTATATGAGCAATATAAAAATTGAAAATCACTAATTCTTATATTTCCCGTGTAGGTAGAAGAAAGAAAGTTTGGGAAGTTGTAAAGTACACTGTCCTAACGTTAATTTGCTAAAAAGAATTTCAAACTTCCCACTCATTGGGGGCCGGGGGCCCAAATTTAGTTTTTTTCTTATATTAGAAACAAACTCTTAACTAATTCTCCAATGTACCGTGTCTAAAAAACATGAAACTTTTGGAAATTACTCTCCTGGCAATAATGGCAAAAAAAAAAATTAAAATTTTCACCTATGTGGTGCAGGGGGCCTAAATGTACTTTTTCTTAAGCGGGCTATATTAACAAAATGTAGACAACAAAATACAATCACGTCTCACGAAAGATCAGGTTTCTGATTAGGTGGAAACATGTACGTACATAACAATAGTTAAGTACAACCCCGCAGTGGTAACAGGTGAAAAAAACATTTAAATTATCACTTACTGGGAGCCGGGGGCCCAAATGTAGTTTTTTTACTATTATATGCTATATAAATACTGAAAATCCCCCATTCGACTATTTCCCGTGTAGGTAGAAGAATGAAACTTTGGGAAGTTGTTAAGTACAGTCTCCTAACGCTGATTTGCAAAATAGAATTTTAAACTTCCCGACGGGGGCCCAAATGTAGTTTTTTCTTATATTAAAAAATCACTAATCACTAATTCTCAAATTTTACCGTGTAGGTAAAATCATGAAACTTTTTGGAAATTCTTGAGCATACTCTCCCGACAATAATGGCAATCGCTCCATAAATTCCCACTCATAGGGGCCGGGGGCCCAAAAACGTTTTTCCCCCGTTATTTGAGGTATATGAAATTGAAAATAACTAATTCTCCTATTTGCCGAGTAGGCAGAAGCATGAAATTTTAGGATATTGTTTAGTACATTACCCAAATAAAAACAGGCGAAAATATATTTAAATTATTACTTTCTGGTGCCCAGGGGCCCTAATGTTTTTTCCCTATATGAGCTTTATAAAAATTGAAAATAAAAAATTATCCTATTTTCCGTGTAGGTAGAAGCATGAAAGTTTGTGTAGTTGTTAAGTACACTCTACCGACGCTAATTTGCAAAAAAGAATTTTCAAAATCCCACTCTTGGTGGATAAGGGCCCAATTGTAGTTTTTTCTTATATTAAAAACCGTCTAATTTCTAACTCTAAAATTTACAGTATACGTAAAAAATGAAACTTTTGGAAGTTATTAAAATTCTCATTCAGGGTGGGGCTGGTGTTCCCACATGTATTTTTTTCCTTAAATGAGCTGTATTTCACATCTCCAATGGTAACATGTGAAAACATATTTAAATTATCTCTCTAAGGGGGCCGGGACCCAATGTAGTTTTCTTCTTTATATGAGCGATATAAAAAGTGAACATTACTAATTCTCCTATTTCCCGTTTAGGTATAACATGATACCTTGGGTTAACTTTCAAAAGTTATTGAGCACACTCTCTCAACAAAAATGGAGAAAAATTGATTTAAAATTCTCATTCAGGGTGGGGCTGGTGTTTCCACATGTATTTTTGACCTGCTTTAAGATAAATGTACCCTTTTACTTCATGCAAATAAACAGTATAGTATGCTTCTACA
>MUZC01000112.1:854717-876938 GCA_002072015.1 Radix auricularia | reverse complement strand
AAAAAAAGACTAATATATGCTATATAAATACTGAAAATCCCCCATTCGACTATTTCCCGTGTAGGTAGAAGAATGAAACTTTGGGAAGTTGTTAAGTACACTCTCCTAACGCTAATTTGCAAAATAGAATTTTAAACTTCCCACTCATTGGGGGCCGGGGGCCCAAAGGTAGTTTTTTCTTATATTAAAAACTCACTCATCATTAATTCTCAAATTTACCGTTTAGGTGAAATCATGAAACTTTTGGAAATTCTTGAGCATACTCTCCCGACAATAATGGCAATCGTTCCATCAATTCCAAATCTAGGGGCCGGGGCCCAAAAACGTTTTTCCTCCGTTATTTGAGGTATATAAAATTGAAAATAACTAATTATCCTATTTCCCGAGTAGGCAGAAGCATGACATTTTAGGATATTGTTTAGTTCATTACCCAAATTATAACAGGCGAAAATATATTTTTATTATTACTTTCTGGGGTCCAGGGGCCCAAATGTTTTTTTCCCTATATGAGCTATATACAAATTGAAAATTACCAATTCTCCTATTTCCCGTGTATCTAGAAGCATGAAAGTTTTGCAAGTTGTTAAGCACACTCTACCAACGCTAAGTTGCAAAAAAGAATTTTAAAAATCTCAATCTTGGGGGCTAGGGGACAAAATGTAGTTTTTTCTTATGTGAAAAGCCCTCTTATCTCTAATTCTCAAATTTACCGTTTACGTAAAAAAATGAAACTTTTGGAAGTTATTGAGCACACACCCTCCAAACAAAAATGGAGAAAAAATCTTTTAAAATTCTCCTTCAGGGTGGGACTGCTGTTCCCACATGTATTTTTTTCCTTAAATGAGCTGTGTTTCACATCTCCAATGGTAACAGGTGAAAACATTTAAATTATCTCTCTAAGGGGGCCGGGGCCGAATGTAGTTTTCTTCGTTATATGAGCGATACAAAAAGTGAAAATTATTAATTCTCCTATTTCCCGTTTAGGTAGAAGCATGATACTTTGGGAAGTTGAGAAATACATAACTGCCATGGTAATATAGTGTTGTTTTTTACTCATATAAGCTATATAAAAATTGAAAATCTTTAATTCTACTATTTGGAATAATGGGAATTCGGAAAATGTTAATTACACTACCACGACAGTGCAGTCTTAACTGGTGTGCCAGAGTCTTGGGATTGCTGGTATGGAATTGCAGACACTATGCTTTTCTGATAGGCAATAGTATTTGACCTGCTTTAAGATAAATGTACCCTTTTACTTCATGCAAATAAACAGTATATTACGCTTCAACAGAAAACCTCATTTAAAACCCCTGCCAAGCCGGGTACTTGCCTCTAGTATATATATAAGACGCATTTGTTGTGTGTGTGTCTGTCTGTCTGTCTGTTCCAAATTAACTCAAGATCCAGACAACCCACTACAGTGAAATTTAGTAAACGTACACACAATTATATGGGGAAGGTTCTTAAATAGGTTTCGTTCCATAAATTCACACTCAGGGGCGCCGGGGGGCCAACAACTTTTTTTCCTTATTTGAGCTATATAAAAAATGAAAATCAACAATTTTTCTATTTCTCGAGGAGGCAGAAGCATGAAATTTTAGGAAATTGTTTAGTACACTTCTGCAATGGTAACGGGCAAAAATATATTTTAGTTACCTCTTTCTGGGGGTAGGGGGCCCAAATGTAGTTTTTTCTCTTATATGAACTATATATAAAAACTGCAAATCACTAATTATCTTATTTTACGGATAGGTAGAAGTAAGAAACTTTGGCAAGTTGTTAAGTACGCTAACCGACGACATATTGCGAGAAAGAATTTTAAACTTCCCACTCATGGGGAGCCGGGGGCCCATATGTAGTTTTTTTTTTTTGGTACTAATATACGCTATATAAATACTGAAAATCCCCCATTCGACTATTTCCCGTGTAGGTAGAAGAATGAAACTTTGGGAAGTTGTTAAGTACACTCTCCTAACGCTAATTTGCACAAACAAATTTTAAACTTCCCACTCATTGGGGGCCGGGGGCCCTAATATAGTTTTTTTCTTATATTAAAAACTCACTCATCACTAATTCTCAAATTTACCGTGTAGGTAAAACCATGAAACTTTTGGAAATTCTTAAGCATACTCTCCCGAAAATAATGGCTATGGTTCCCTAAATTCCAACTCATGGGGCCCGGGGGCCCAAAATTATTTTTCCCTTGTTAGTTGAGGTAGATAAAATTGACAATAACTAATTCTCCTATTTCCCGAGTAGGCAGAAGCATGAAATTTTAGGATTATTGTTTAGTACATTTCTCAAATTATCGAAGGCGAAAATATATTTCAATTATCACTTTCTGGGGTCCAGGGGCCCACATTTTTTTCTATATGAGCTATATAAAAAATTTAAAATCACTAATTCTCCTATTTCCCGATTAGGTAGAAGTAAGAAATTTTGGCAAGTTGTTGTACGCTACCCCGACGATATTTTACGAGAAAGAATTTTAAACTTCCAACTCATGGGGAGCCGGGAGCCCAAATGTATTTTTTTAGTGCTAATATACGCTATATAAATACTGAAAATCCCCAATTCGACTATTTCCAGTGTAGGTAGAAGAATGAAACTTTAGGAAATTGTTAAGTACACTCTGCTAACGCTAATTTGAAAAAAAGAATCTTAAAATTCCCACTCTTGGGGGCTAGGGGCCCAAATGTAGTTTTTTCTTACATTAAAAACCGTATTATCTCTAATTCTCAAATTTACCGTATACGTATAGATGTGAAACTTTTGGAAGTTTTTGAGCACTCTCTCCCAACAAAAATTGATAAAAGTCTTTTAAAATTCTCACTCAGGGTGGGGCTTGTGTGCCCAAATGTATTTTTTCCTTAAATGAACTGTATTTCACATCTCCAATGGTAACAGGTGAAAACATGTTTAAATTATTTTTCTAAGGGGGCCGGGGCCCAATGTAGTTTTCTTCTTTATATGAGCGAAAATTACTAATTTAAAATCACTAATTCTCCTATTTCCCGATTAGGTAGAAGTAAGAAATTTTGGCAAGTTGTTGTACGCTACCCCGACGATATTTTGCGAGAAAGAATTTTAAACTTCCAATTCATGGGGAGCCGGGAGCCCAAATGTATTTTTTTAGTGCTAATATACGCTATATAAATACTGAAAATCCCCCATTCGACTATTTCCAGTGTAGGTAGAAGAGTGAAACTTTAGGAAATTGTTAAGTACACTCTGCTAACGCTAATTTGAAAAAAAGAATTTTAAAATTCCCACTCTTGGGGGCTAGGGGCCCAAATGTAGTTTTTTCTTACATTAAAAACCGTATTATCTCTAATTCTCAAATTTACCGTATACGTATAGATGTGAAACTTTTGGAAGTTTTTGAGCACTCTCTCCCAACAAAAATTGATAAAAAGTCTTTTAAAATTCTCACTCAGGGTGGGGCTTGTGTGCCCAAATGTATTTTTTCCTTAAATGAACTGTATTTCACATCTCCAATGGTAACAGGTGAAAACATATTTAATTTATCTTTCTAAGGGGGCCCGGTCCCAATGTAGTTTTTTTCTTTATATCAGCGAAAATTACTTATTCTCCTATTTCCCGTTTAGGTAGAAGCATGATACTTTGGAAAGTTGAGCAATACATATCCGCAATGGTAAAGGGAATAAAAAGAAATCCCCCCCTGGGTGCCGGGGCCTACATGTATTTGTTCTAAAAAAACGACTCCTCACGTATTCTCTAATTTTCGGTGACGGTAGAAGCATAAAAGTTTAGACATTTGTTGAGGAGGCACTCACGACGAAAATGAACAAAGTAAATATTTAACTCCTGCTCATGTGGGGCTGGTGGCCCAAATACGTTTTTTCCTTACATTGGCTATGTAAAATTTAAAAATCACTAATGAAATTTTCGAAAGTTGTTGTGTACAGTTCTGCGATGGTAAAAGGGGAAAAAATAGTTATAACACTTATTGGGAGCCTGGTGCAACAAAATAATGTTGTTTTTTTTACTCATATAAGCTATATAAAAATTGAAAATCTTTAATTCTACTATTTGGAATAATGGGATTTTGGAAAGTTGCTAATTACACTATCACGATAGTACAGTCTTAACTGGTGGCTTGGTATTGCTGGTATAGAATTGCAGACACTATGCTTTTCGGATAGTCAATTTTATTTGACCTGCTTTAAGATAAATGTACCCTTTTAATTTTTACTTCATGTAAATAAAAAGTTTAGTATGCTTTTACAGAAAACCTCATTTAAAACCCGTGCTAAGCCGGGTATTTGCCTCTAGTATATATATATTAACTACGGCCTTTTTAATAACTGTACGATTTTTATAACAGGTTCAAGGTATAAGGACATCTAACCTTTATGAACTTAAATGAAGATTTTACAATTTCTTTTTTTTTTCTTTTTTTTTTTGTGTGTGTTAACTTTGAAAAAATTATAATCAACTTTCCATGATTGGACCACCAGCAAAGATATCGTTTCTGTATTTCTATTGCTGTCTCTATATATTCTGTCGCATTTTTAATCTGTTGCAGCCTCACCGTGATATCAGCACTCATTTCAAGCTCAGCATCTTTGTACTTCTCTGTTGTGCGTGGCCTTGTGGTGTGGCTGCCTTACTGAAGGCCATTAAGGTAAACACCTTTTAAAAATAAGTTTATTCCTTAAAGCAATAATAATAGCAACATACAATTTTATAAAACAAATGGATTTATACACTATAACGATTTTTAATAATAATAATTAAATTAATATAATAATAATGGACTTTCTTTTCTTTAATGAGTTAATAAAAAATAAATATTTTGAATTTTAAAAAAAATTATTGACGAGAGTAGAAAGTAGAAATTAATATAATTTATTGTAACTTAAATCACATTTTCTCTGTACATTCTTATACAAAAATATGCAATCTAGAAATATAAAAAAATCGACATTGCTGATTAAGTTGCTAAATAGTTGCCCAGATGCAGGCACGAGAGGTGTCAAACATATAAATGAGTAAATTAAGTGAGAAAGTTCCTTAAATCTGTACAAATCTTGAAGCACACAACTTGAATAACTTTGGCAGATTAAAATTCCGTCAGAAAGAACAAAATAGAGAGCGATGTTATTTATATTAAATTTATATCTTATGTTTGCCGGCGAGGAAGATGTTGTCGGTCTTTTGTCTTAAGCTGTTTTGGTCCCTTTGTTAAAGTATAGTTAGGACCAATGCTGTTTTGTCCTTTTGTTAAAGTATAGTTAGGACAAATGCTGTTTTTGTCCCTTTGTTAAAGTATAGTTAGGACCAATGCTGTTTTTGTCCCTTTGTTAAAGTATAGTTAGGACCAATGCTGTTTTTGTCCCTTTGTTAAATTATAGTTAGGTCCAATGCTGTTTTTGCCCCTTTGTTAAAGTATAGTTAGGACCAATGCTGTTTTTGTCCCTTTGTTAAAGTATAGTCAGAACCAATGCTGTTTTTGTCCTTTTGTTAAAGTATAGTTAGGACCAATGCTGTTTTTGTCATTTTGTTAAAGTATAGTCAGGACCAATGCTGTTTTTGTCCTTTTGTTAAAGTATAGTTAGGACCAATGCTGTTTTTGTCCTTTTGTTAAAGTATAGTTAGGACCAATGCTGTTTTTGTCCTTTGTTAAAGTATAGTTAGGACCAATGCTGTTTTTGTCCCTTTGTTAAAGTATAGTTAGGACCAATGCTGTTTTTGTCCTTTTGTTAAAGTATAGTTAGGACCAATGCTGTTTTTGTTCTTTTGTTAAAGTATAGTTAGGACCAATGCTGTTTTTGTCCTTTTGTTAAAGTATAGTTAGGACCAATGCTGTTTTTGTCCCTTTGTTAAAGTATAGTTAGGACCAATGCTGTTTTTGCCCTTTTGTTAAAGTATAGTTAGGACAAATGCTGTTTTTGTCCCTTTGTTAAAGTATAGTTAGGACCAATGCTGTTTTTGTCCTTTTGTTAAAGTATAGTTAGGACCAATGCTGTTTTTGTCCTTTTGTTAAAGTATAGTCAGGAACAATGCTGTTTTTGACCTTTTGTTAAAGTATAGTCAGGACCAATGCTGTTTTTGTCCTTTTGTTAAAGTATAGTTAGGACCAATGCTGTTTTTGTCCCTTTGTTAAAGTATAGTTAGGACCAATGCTGTTTTTGTCCCTTTGTTAAAGTATAGTTAGGATCAATGCTGTTTTTGTCCCTTTGTTAAAGTATAGTTAGGACCAATGCTGTGTTTGTCCCTTTGTTAAAGTATAGTTAGGACCAATGCTGTTTTTGTCCCTTTGTTAAAGTATAGTTAGGACCAATGCTGTTTTTGTCCCTTTGTTAAAGTATAGTTAGGACCAATGCTGTTTGGTATCATCTTTGAATCTTCGATAGACACAGTACTCCTCTAAAAAAATTAAAGAGACGCCCATGAATTCTTTCCGCAAAATAAGTGTTTTGGAAATTAAAATTGTTAGTCTTAAGGATTCTTCTCGAGTTCATAAGCAGAGTATAGCAGATCTGTTTGATATCGTCAGTGTATCAAAGTTGATGTTATTATTGCAGATCTGTTTGATATTGTCAGTGTATCAAAGTTGATGTTATTATAACAGATCTGTTTGATATCGTTAATGTATTTAGCACACCAGTGTTGATGAAGTGTGAGAGAGGCTTCCAGTACACAATTTGAGCCTCCGATGTTTTCAAGAGCAAATAACTTTGTTGTTGTTATTGGGGGGGGGGTGGAGGATATTGCTTTTTAAAAAATGTGTTTTGTTTCCTGGCCCATAGCAATCTCCTTGTTTATTAAAGTTTGTTTTCTTTGCTTTTCGTCAAATACTCCATTTTTTATACCGAACAATTTAACCTGAAATGCTCTGCTTTAATTGCCTCCTTTTTGTATTTTTAAAATTATTTTTTAAAATTTAGTTTATAGCATTTTTAATTTCAGGCACGTACCAGCAAAGCGGCTGGCAATTACCAGGAAGCCGAGGATTATGGGAGAACTGCTAGAGTGTGTAATATTGTTGGCATCATTTTTGGGATACTGAGCTACATTGTTTTGGGGGTGTATTTGTATTATAATTTAAAGGCCAAAAAATATTAAATATAGTGTCTCCGTCGTCAAGACAGGAATCGTCCGTTACTTAAACCTGTTTGAGAGCTGATTAACTGACTTGATGACTTATAATGTAGTTTATAATGTTGTTTATAATGTAGTTTATAATGTAGTTAATAATGTATTTTATGTTGTAGTTGATAATTATGTTTATTCACTGAAATGCGATCACTGGAGGTTTAAAGTTTTAGACGCATATGTTCAGTTGATAATGATAATAGAAAAACACATTGCGTAAAATGATAAACATGCCCATATAAATAGTACAGTATGGCTTTCAAAAAATATAAAACTTAGATTATAACAAATGTAATGAGCGGTACAAACAAGAATCGCAACAGAGTAATTTTATTTAAATTTTTAAATAAAAATTATTCGATCATTTATCTTTCTATTAAATAAACCAAAAGAGCTCTCTCTTTCTGAGAAAAACGTCTTCGACTACCTCCCTTTTTCTATGTGTTCAATTACGTTTTATTCTTTTGCTATTAAACGCACTAACTTTTATGTGTTTTTCAGGAACCGTTAGCTACAATAAACTATTGTACATTGTCTACACAAATGTGTCTTGTCAAATGAGTAAAATGCTTGATTTCTCTTCTGATTATAGTCGCTAAAAGTTCAAGCAAACACTACGTTCGTCGTTGTACAGGTAGAGGGGGTCTTTGAGCTTCGAAGTATTGAGTAATTTATTGAAGAAATTAGAATTTTATAGTTACTTGTCACTTAGTCCACAGCATATTAGAAAAATAACGAAAAATTCTGAAAATCAAATATCTGAGCTTAGAAGTCAGACTTGTTTCCTTTCAGAAATCTAAATAGGAAAATTCTTAAATATCAGAGAACAGTTGAGTTGCCGCAACTATGACGAGTGAAACCAGCAAAGAAATAAATGAAAGCTCTGAGAAGTTCATTGATCATCTCATGTGTTCATCAAGATTATTGATCATCTCATGTGTTCATCAAGTTCATTGATCATCTCATGTGTTCATCAAGTTCATTTCTCATCTCATGTGTTCATCAAGTTCATTGATCATCTCATGTGTTCATCAAGTTCATTGATCATCTCATGTATTCATCAAGTTCATTGATCATCTCATGTGTTCATCAAGTTCATTGATCATCTCATGTATTCAACCTGTTTCCGTTAACTCCCATGCCCATCACTTTCACGAACTATTATACGTGTAACTAAATGTAATTTTCCATGTAAAAAATGATATTTTTAAAGTTTAATTTTTAAAAATATATCATGTAAATTACGCCACTAATGTTCAAAATGCCTTTTAGACGAAAGGATTATTAGAGACCAAGTTCTTGAAACTTGTAGTAAACTCTATAAAAATCTGGAGAATGGCAAGCAGACTGTCATGCTGGTTAAAGAGTCTTCAATGATAGTTTTTAATCACACATATCACAAAGATATGGGATCCAAAGTACTACAAAAGCGCGGAACTTCAGTTTCTCTAAAGATATATGCCTATATATAGACGATAAAAGTGCTGGGTAGGGGGGCCCTCGGGGCTCAGCGCTATTTAGACTCCAGTAGTTAAACAGTTATTGTTCAGGGAAATACAATTATATTTTTTAAACAACAAAACAACAACAACAAAATAATAATTAAAAAAACTATTTAAAAAATCATGTGTATCGATTTGCTAAATTTAACACCATCGGGCATACTTGTATAAAATTAATCTGTATTTTTCGATAACGTTGCATTTTGATTAGCTTCGATCGCGTCAAACTTATAAGAAATTTAAAAAAATATATTTTAAAATATGTAAAGTTAAGTAACTCCAATCTATTTTAAGAAGAATTCCCTGAGAGTTGATGAAACATTTCGCGTGCCTTCAAGCAAAGGTTTGCAGCCAGGGCTGTGCTATCTTGAATGACCTTCTCTCACGAGAAACGTAACCTTGCATTGGACTTTCGTCAAACTATTTTTGCTGCAAAATGACCCAAGTATAGAAGGCTAGAAACTCCCTTACGCACACTAGGGTCCAATAACTTAGGGTGGAATATGGTTTCCCAGTTCCGCTTTCGCTTAAAGACCGTTGGTGGGAAGACAGGAAAGATTGACCTCAGACGTTATCTTCTCACCGAAGCAGAGTTGATCTTGAGTTTTTATTGTTTTTACCGATAAACTCCAGGTAAGGATTGTAACGATAAACTACAGGTAAGGATTTCAACGATAAACTACAGGTAAGGATTTCAACGATAAACTACAGGTAAGGATTGTAACGATAAACTACAGGTAAGAATTGTACCGATAAACTACAGGTAAGAATTGTACCGATAAACTACAGGTAAGGATTGTAACTGTTGAGCAAAACGTGCATAGCCACGTGCATTGCATAAGACAATGTGGGAGGGCAAAATGTTAAATAATTTTATCTTTTATTTTCCGTTTTTACAGTTCTTCAAGCACAAATTTATTTATAGATGGTAATATTATTGGATTTAAATACTTGTTCAACTTTCTCTCCTAAAACATTACTTTTGAAGCTTAAGTTAGTGTAACACTTTGTTGTTGTTTTTTATCGAATATCAAATAGAAAAAAATGTACAGCAGAGTGCATTTGTATATTCCATAAAACAAAACACAATATTTCGATCTCTAGGAAGTATATAATAAATGTTCTATGATAAACTTGATAGAATCTCTACGATCTCATCCAAGCAGGGTTCCTGTATGTGCCTCATGCCCAGGCATGAAACCACGCAACCATTTGTGTTAATAAATTATTCTTTCCATTTTCAATAGTTTAGAAAATTTTTTGTGTTTAAATGTTTGGAATGTCTCTATATTAGTATTAGGGGAAAATAAATAAGTGTAAATAACAATACCTGATGTCCTAAAACTGAGTTTCATTACATCGATCAACACAATATTAACATGTTTTAATTAATGCAATTTATGCATTCAATTTTCCCAAAGTGAATTATTTATTAGACTATTTTACATTTTTTGGAGTTAAAAAAAAAGGTAATAAAAACTCGAGTGAGTATTTAAACACAATTTCCATTTAAGAATTTCCTATTTTTTTAAACAATGGAAATCATTCTAGGTAACATTTTTTTTAAAAAGTCAATTCAAATCAATAATTCTGAAAGTAAACAAAACAATGCCTATCTACAAATTGCTACTAAAATATAGGGAGTTGAACGAAAATTGATTTTTTTTTTTAATTCCTTCTCCAACTTTTCTAAGTAACTACTCTCTTTTTATTTTATTTTGTATATTGATGAAGATGTGTCCGCTAGGGTGGAAATATACTATAAAAGGGGCGTGATTCGGGTATTTGAAAAACAAAATTCTAGTAAACAGGTCAAGAAATAACCTAATAATAAAAACAATCTGTAAAAACAAAGGTTTTTTTTTTTACTAAAAATCCCAAATATATGAGACATAGCCTAAGGGATTCATTGAGTTCAATAGTATACGTAATGCGTGACAGAGTAGCATAAACATTTTCAAACTAAACGTGACTGTACTTTTCGTGCTCCAAACCGGGGGTTGTGGTCATTGAGGGCTGGTGTAAGACTCCAGTGACCAATTGAGGTCAACTAACAATTCATTGATTTAATTACTGTACAGTTGATCGATCTGAAATTTTGAAACAATGCATTGTTTCGTGCCACTAGTCCATGTGCGAAATTTCAGCTCGATAGGATTAGGGGCAATAAGTCAATTTTGACTTTTTTTTTTAGCGGGTAGGACCCCGACAGACACAGAGACATGTTAAAATAAGGGATTTAACAAATAACGTGTCAATTTCAAGCCTTCTAAGGAGAAGCAATTTCTGATACATTTCTTAAATAAATGTATTTCTACCAAACTTGATAGTCTACTTATAGCTTCACGCACTTAACATTAATTCATTAAATGTAGAAATTTGATATACGTAATATTTATAACGGTTATTTGAGTTTTGATCATTCCTAAAATCTAATTTACATCAATGAAACAACAAACACAGAAATTCAAGTTGGAAATTAGGCTAACACATCATAGCTGTGTTTATATCAACATGTCTTTACATTTTAGAAATACTATTACTATATTGACATCACCAATAAGTATATTTTATTTGTTTATTTTTAGAACAAATAATATCAGAAGTGTTGCAACCAAGAAAAAAATATATATACCTTAACGCATAAAAAATTACCAGAAGGCAACGCGAAAAAGCTTTCCCGGCAGTGATAAAAATGTTTAGTTGAACAAAAGTACGGGAACGCCATCCCGGTGCGATACGTGGGGGAAAAAAAACAACTGGTTAAAACCAACATGTAAATTAACTTAAAGAGTATATACATTTATTTTTAACATAAAAATATTCATTCACTATTCTCTTATCGTATTATATTACTCTAACTTGCACCTGCAAAGTTTGCATACATCATCCAATGACATTGGAGTTTCTTGGAAACACAGGAAGTACGTTTTTACAATCACCACTCCCTGGCCATAAACTAGAACCCATATAATAATTATGGTATTTTTTTATGACAGAAATACCCCACAGCGACAAATTTCTTTATTTTTATGTCTCTGAAGTAAACTATACTTTGTTGGTTTTTTGTTTTTTTTAATTAAAAAAACATTTTTAGAATGTCTCCAAAGAAGGGGGCGTGAGTGGATTTTTTTCAATTTTCTCTTTTGTTGAAGGGCTATTTTCTTTACAATTTAAAAACATGTTGTCAAACCAATATAAATTTTAGGATATCGTTGAAAGATTTAGAATCTAAAATAATTTTTAAAAAAATATATATGTTTGACGACAAACTAGAGCTATAAAACTTCATCAAGTTTTATTAATCTGAAAAAGATGTTTTCCCCTAGAAATTGCCAATTTCTCGTTGAAAACTTTACGAATTTCCCTCCGAGGAGCCCTTAGATGTATTATTTGGTTAGAATATAATGTGTGGCTAACTTAAAGGACAATCAGAATTTCACTAGCCATGGACATTGGTTGTTAATTAAACGTGGCTAATGAATGAGAAATGTATTACCTACGTATTACTTGTCAAACTGAAATAGTTTTAGGAAGATAGCAGCTGCGGTATAGTTGTAAATAGTGTTCTCGATATAACTGAATTCGTTTCACGAGCATTTTCGTAGTGCACGGTAAGAGGTCTGTCGCGCAGTGCGTATTATATTGAACGTAATTTTGTCTTGTCTTAGATATACAGACGCTCCTTCTATGCAGAAGATAATTGCGTCCACAGACCATGAGAGATGATCTGTTGGCAAGTGATGTAGCGGTCACAGGTCACAGGCCACGGCTATAGGGGTTCCACGCATTACCCCAGCCGCCTAACTATTTTCTAGTTAGGTACCCATTCGGAGCTGGGTGACTCGGGGACTCCTCAGGCCCCGAGAACAAATCCTCACCTTTGTGTGGATTCGAACTCGTGACCATCGGTATGACAGTCGAGAGCGCTACCTCTCAACCACCACGTCCCATAATTTTAATTATGTTCCCTTATGCAAAAGATTTATAATCAAAACTTTTGTTTTTACATTTGTTTCTAAAACTATATCAATGAAAACTTAAATTGTTAAAAATAAACTAATTAGTATGCGATTTTTCTGCATGCAATTTATGTTTAAATCAATTTACAATTTTTTAAAATAAAAATAACATTGACGTATTATCTCTCTTAAGTAATACCCCACTGGTCATTTTAACAAATAATGCATGGCTAAACGGACATAAAAATTAAAATGACTTACCGTAACAATTCCTTCAAAAACGATTGTCTCACTAAAGATGTCCACAAACAATGTATATCGTAGATCGTACGTTGCTTTATTGCCATGATTTGTTCTGTGTTTAAATGTGTGGACAAAACTCAACGGTTGTTTTCAAAATTAGTTAAAATAAATACAGATGCAATAAATAATTAACGAAAGAAAACACAACTGATTGTACAGAGTACCTTTCTTTTTGTTATGGTAGCTACAATTTCTTTTTGCTATCGAAGACGATCTTTCAGTACCAGGATTTCATAATGTCGAACATCCTTAAATGTTTGTAATGACCTGATGACCAAAAGATCCCAGTTCTGGAGTATTTAGTTTTTTTAAGGATACTCTATCGTTCATAGCAGTGGCGTGGGTATTCATATTGCTGCCCGAGGTGAGTCAACAAATTTAAACTCCCCAAACGACGAATATGGCATACTTCCATATGAAGAATATGTTGCCACTAAGTACTAAGAGTGGTACATCTATTATGCTGCACCTTTCAGTGCCACTGAGTAATAGTTAAAACAAATTGAAGATTATGATATAACTTTTCTGAGGTGACAAATGAGATAAATTATGATCAAATCAGTTTAAATTAAAAAAAAAAAATTTTAAATCCCTCTTATTACTGAGAATTGTATCCTTAACACAAAAACTTTTTTTTTAAAAAAAAATTGAAAAGAAAAAGAAAAAAAAAAGAAAGTTACCACCCAAGTCACCCAACCAAAGTAGCCAATTTCTGCTAAAATATTCACCTCATTATATTTATTTGTATACTTTCTCAGTTGTTTTGTTTTCTAAACAGAGATTCTTGAATGCGCTACTTTCAAAATAGAAAGATAAAGTAAAATATTTATTTTCAAAGTTTCCATTTCAGATGATGGCTAATCGAAACTTAAGCCAAAGACCAGCAGAAGTCCCATATTCGCTTGAATTTATCAACACAAGTGACGCTGAAGAACAAACTATAAACGCTTGCCCTCCAAATTACAGCTTTTATGATCCGAACAATGATAAACATAAGGCAAGAAGTAAATCAACTGTCGGAGAGGTAAACTCATAAGATATAGTAACTTTACTTCACAACCAGTGGCGTAGTGAAGGGGGGCAAGGGGGTAAATGCCACGGGTGGCAATTTGCTAGGGGCGGCCAATTCCTACTCGTTAATTAGTTTCTGAAAGGGAAAATTTTACAAGAAAGTGGAGCTCTTTATCGAAATAAAAGAAAAGTCACACTTGAAATTAATAACAGAAATAAATTAAACTATCCTAAAGTATGTGAACGCTTCTTCTGCCAAAATTCTAAACTCATTATTGTCTTTCGATAATAATGCTAATATAATGAAAAGCAAGAAGCTTATTTAGCATGAGAAGGTGACACCGACTTAGTGGTAATTTTAGAAAATTCTTCAAATTTGACAGCCGCTGCTGTTGTAAAAGCAAAAATAACTTGACCCTATCATTTTCACATATGAGCTCATCAAGTGCTCTGAGCGGCAAATTGTTATGGGGGGAGGAGGCGCAAATCCCTCGTTGTTAATTGCTTGTAAAATTGAAAGAAACAACTTTTAAAATAAAGCTTAACAAATGAAAAGAAAGCCAAGATTATAAAATAATTAAGAAATAAAGAATCTCTATAAAAATAATGTTTCTAATGCCAAAACTTCAAACTCCATAATGAATCTTAAGTCTCTGATACTAATGCGATTGAGCTGAAAAAAGGGGTTTGAAGAAGTGTATAAGTATTACAATAAGGGGCCGTTTATAATGTATGTCTTGCTCCAGAGGGGGGAGGCGGTGTAAGAAAGTGTGACAGTTTGTGACAGAGGGGAGGGTGGTGTCAGGCTATCTATGACGTCATGTTGTTTTATATTAAATCTCAATTATTTTTGTCAATTAAAAACCAACATTTTGTTCGAAACTGTGACATTTAGGCAGGGAGTCCAAGATTTGTGTCAGTTAAAAGGGTCAAAAATAGTGTGGACGTCCCCTAATGTGATGCTACATATTATTGATTCAAATTTGATTTTCACGTAAAAAGACAACTGACAAAAATTTTGGCGTACTTAATGTTTTATTATTCCAAAGCATTATTATCTTAATTTTAATGAATAAAATTATTTTTCTCATGGAATTCAAACTTGGCACACAAAAATCCAAAAATAGCCATTCGAGAACGAGGGCTCAACATTACAATAGTTAATGCGATGAGAAGGAATAAGAAATTTGAATAAAAAATAGACTATTAATAAAGCACAACATTACGTTGTTGTAAAAGAAAACAAAACAAAGTAGCAAGAAGTTCTTGTTAGACCACTTGACATTGTTAAATTCTGTCTAAATTGAATGTGGCAGGGATTAGCCCCCGGGCCAAGTTTATCCCTGTGTCCAACCAGCTCCGAACACCAGTTAATGCGGCTGACGATAGCGAGGAACCAGTGACCTATGAAAGCTGCGTCACTTAAACCAGCAATAGGAAAAGATGAAACAAATAAATTGTAGCAATTATCTTCTGCATAGAAATAGCGTCTGTATAGATAAGACAGCATGTAAATTATGAAGTTAATAATGCCCAAAATATTTAGAAATACCCAGTGCTTAAAAATATTTTTTGAAGAGGCTACTCACAAAGAAACTTATAGAATACTTAAAGGATGATTTGATATTTGGTAAAATTGGAGACCTCATACTTTTAATCGAAACTTCCAAATATTTGGTAATTGAAGCGATTATGTCTCCATGATTTGTAGAAAAACAGTTGAGAGGAAAGTTGTATTTTTTATAAATCGACATTACCGTAGAAATTCGTGTGAAGTTTCAGCATTTAAATATGATTTGGAAACAGGTATGATTTTAAAACATAACTAATCTAGTCGATTTTAAATTTTGCCTTAAGAGTATTCAAAATATCTCACAAGACATTGCCAAGATAGGAATATTTTACCTCACGTGTAAAAAAAATGTTTATTAAAAAGAATTAATGAATTTAAGATCAGTTATTTATTCTAGTTTATTGAGATATTTAGGCTAGAAGTTACTCTGTCTTAAATAAAATCATTCATTCGAACACAGCTTACCACTGTCTTGAGTAATGCAAGTTGTTTAAGAGCTACTCTAAAATTAAGTTCATGAATATATTATTGCGATCAATGATGAATACACCAAGATTTACTTATCTATAGTTAATTTTGCTACTGAGCATGGCATGGCTAACAACATTGATTCGTGAAAGGATGAAAGGTTGTGCAATGAGGAAAAACAGCAAATTTCAATATTTTTCCAGAAATGAATGCTAAGCTTTTCATTGTATTTCCAACACGATAATGTATAGTGTCGTTATTATTATTTTCAAATAAAAACTATTTTATAGCAATAACAACGTTTTTATGGGGTTGGGGGCGGCAAATTTGGGTTCTGCCCCGGGTGGCACATACCCACGCTACGCCGCTGTTGACAACTCCTGCTAATATAAATCCCAATTTTCTTTTTTAAAATGTGTCTTTCTCTTAAAGGCTCATAACATTTTGCTTAAAAACAGAATACCGATTATTGCTTATGTTCTACATCTACAGGTTGAAAAAACAAGTTTTGATGCGAGTGAAATCCCGTTGCTTGTGAACACAGGAAATTCTGGCCCACATTCCGGCTTGTTGAGAGATTACTCACAGACTTACAATGGTGCTGAACGCTACACTGAGAGAAAACATGACAGAACAACACGACAGAATCCAGCACAAAATTATTCAGTCCAATTGGTTGATTCCTTACCACTCAGTTTTCAAAGACCACTGGACGCCTCTTATTCTTGTTACCCAATGTTACAGCCTGGAGCATCGCTGCCACCCAACAGTGCTATGAACATTGAACGGTACCACTACCGGCAGGTGAAACGACTGCAGAGTTTATTTTATAATAATTTGTTAATAGTTTAAGTACCTCACAAAATCATATATGCATTAAAAAAATTATGTACATTTATTTTGTTTAAAAAGAATCTGTAAATATTAAACAACACTCTATTATATTTATTTTGAAATTAATACATTTCTTTTTGACGGACGATCTGACTAATCGTCAAACATAATTTGGAAGGTTATGGTAATGTAAGAAGTTTTAATAAATATTAAGAACAGTATTGTATTACAAATAAGCGTTGATTAACAAAACAAGACACTTTTTAAAAAATAAAAATTATGAGGCATTCCTCACATTAATACCTTATTATTTATTGGAAAGAGTTAAAATTGAAGCTAGAATTTATTCACATTTATTTTAACGTAATTGCCTCTCTCACTTCAATAGTATTTTTATTTTATTTATTTATTTTTTTTAATGTATATTATCTACCGAAGCTTTATTAATAACAAAACAATTTTTTATAACAAAACATATAAATATGACATCTTACGTTTATGACACTGAATGAGGATTTTACTATATCTTTGTTTTATTGTTTACCTCTCCAAAAATTAATAATCAATTTCCCAACAATGGTTCACGGGTACAACGTCCAATTTGTATAATGCTCTCTCTCTCAATATATATATATATATATAAATACACTTACACATATATGTATAGTAAGTGGCAATTTCCATCTGTCGCAGCCTCGCCGTGATATCAGCACTCATTACAAGCTCAGCATCTTTGTGCTTCTCTGTTGTGCGTGGCCTTGTGGTGTGGCTGCCTTACTGAAGGCCATTAAGGTAAACTTATTATTATTAAATCCTTTATATTAACTTGTGGTGTCTGAGCCGTGCGACCGATCGCACGACCGACCTTACGACCGACCGACCGACCTTGCCGAAAAAACTTTGGATCAATTTTTAAGCCACTTTCTCGTAAGCTAGCGAGCTAAAATTTTGCTGGCAGACTCAAGCCAATGATAAAAATAATGTATCGTAATTTCAAATCGATCGAATGGACAGTAATTGAATTATTGAATTTTTAAATTATTTTATTTATCTCTTTATATCATGTTAATTTTTAGCGCATTTTCGAGAAGTCGAATGCGCTATTGCACCCGTTTTGTCCGTCCGTCCGTCCGTCATCACCTTTGATCTCAGCATCCATAAGTCCTAGACCCATGAGGTATATATGTTTTTTGTATGTCCTGACCTGCCATTTGTGCATCAACACTCAGTTACTCGATCCGTTAAAAAACCCCGTTAAAACTACCAAAAAATATTTCGAATCGAGAGGTAACACTAGCGCAGGGAACGGCCGCCATTGCCGGAAGTCGAATGCATAGTTCTTCAAGCATTGAAGAGTGGTGCGAAAGCGTGCAAAAGAATTATTTTTTTTTTTTAGTTGACGTCATTAGAATATGTGTAAAAGTTTAGAGAGTTTTACGTCATCATTTGTGGTGACTTGTAGTTAGATTAAAGAGAAAATAAAAAATTTTAAAATGTAAAGAAATGACTTTTAAATTAAAAAAAAAGTCAGGTATATTCATTACACAAGAAAATTCATAAAAATATGTCTAAAATCTAAACACAATTACTGATAACTACATAATGCTGATATCTAACATAAGTACTGATACATAATACGAAAATGCGCTAAGACGTCCTGAGTTCCAAAAGGGACCAGGCTTAACATGATTTTTTTTTAGATAGAGTTGTGATGCGTAATATGTTCAACAACCTTTCATGTCGCGCAATAAGGTGCGCATTACATTGATCGTACTTTTTAAAAATATATTCCCGATCGGTGCGCATTATATTAGACACGTTTTACGAGAAATAACTAGAATTTTGTATTTTCCGATTATTTTGCCCTCCGTATTATAATGGACATCCTTATAGTTATGTCTGGTATATAATGGATTTATTGTGAAAAACTTGGTTTTTTACGGGTTGTTTTTTTTTAATATAAAATTATTTCTTGAATCAACTATTTTTATAAAAGAAATGGAGGAAAACACTTTAAAAGATATTTTAATCATAATAATAAAACTTAAATTATAATGGATTTACTATGCCTTAAATAATTTTTGAAAAAAATATATGGCATATTATAATTTACTTGACACAACTCTAAATAAATGTGCGTGGTTGTCTAAGCGGTAGCGCGCTTGACTGTCGAACAGTGGCAAGAACTCGAGTCACTGGTTGGAGCCGCGGGCCTTCGGGGCATTGCGCTGAACACTACTTTACTTGCGCCATAGGCCGTCATGGTCTGAAACTTACGGTACTTACTTAAAAGTAAGACGTTTTTTGTTTTGTTCATTTGTAAATTTAACTGATAAAGTGCCTTAAATATTTTTATTAAAGCTTAAGCACACAACTTTAATAATTTGATCAGAGCAGATAAAGATTTAGTCTCAAAGATCAAAGTAGATAATGAACTTCAATCTTTTAATTTCTTGACGTGTTAGATGTTGCCAATGGTACTGTCAATCTTTTGATTTCAGCTTTTCTCTTCCTTTATACGAGTTGAGTTAGGACCAATCCTCTTGTGTCATCTTCGACAAATACAACACTGGATAATTATTTAAAGAGACAGGCATGAATTATTTCGTATAATCAGTGTGTCAGAACTTAACCGCATTCTTCATGCGTTCATGTGCAGATTTGATATCATAATTGCGGACCTGTTAAATTATTATTTTTTTCTGTCAAATACTCTTTCCTTCCTTTATGAACCATTTAATCTTAAATTGTCCTCTTTAATTTTCTTTTCTAAAATCTTTTCTCCTTTTTTTATTTGCAGGCACGTAAAAGCAAAGCGGCTGGCAATTACCAAGAAGCCGAGGATTATGGGAGAACTGCTGGAATGTGTAACATCATTGGCATCATTTGTGGGATATTTAACTACATAGCTTTGGGGGTCTATTTGTATTTTAATTTAAACACCAAAAGGGATAATTAAATTAGAGTTTTCATCGTTAATAAAAGGGTTTTATTTAAATCTGTTTGATTAATCGAGTGATGATGTTCTGACTTAATTATTTATAATCTATTTAATCATTGTTTTTATTCACTGAAATACGACCGGGGGGGGGGGCTGTTAAATCGTTTTAATCGCATCTGTACAACTTTAATTTATAATGATGTCATAAAAAGACTTTTAGTAAAAAATAAGTCATAGTAATGACTAAATGCTCGTACATATTGTTACGGATTGAAAGGATAAACGTCATCTGTTTTGGCATTTAAGCACGTGTAGGAATGTTGCCTTTGCTAGCAGACGATCTCTTTGTGTAGTTCAGGAATAGTTTTCAAAGCACATTCATTCGAAACATCTTTAAGAAATCGGTTGAATGTGACACATCAGATTTTGATTACAAACTGAATGTTTACTTAGAGATAACTAATTACAAGACAACATCATTTAATAAAATCATTTAAGTATTTAAATACAGTCATAGAGCTTCATAACGATCAGATTACAACTACTTTGTTAAGTATGTGTGATTTGTATTTTTACTTTTATAATACATTTTTAAAGTTAATGAATACTTATTATTATTTAAACATTAAATAAAATGTCAGATAATTTCATATTTTTTACTGAGTTTATAATGTCCTTCAATTAAAAAATAAATAAATAACATAAAAATAATTTTTAAAATATTTAAAAAATAATAATTTTCCAAACCAACCTCAGCAAATATTTTAATTAGGCTTTGACACAATTAAGAATAACTTTTGCTATCAATTTTTTTAATGGTTAGCACGTGAGAGTGGGAAAACTTGCATTGTGCATTGAAACATCATTAAAACTACGGGTAGGTTCCGTAACCAGCGAAAATCGTGAAGGCAACATACTAAGAATCTAAGAACCACATAAATTTTAATAAATTTTGTAGCTAGACCTAGAGTTAAGTTTAATAATTGGCTAAGAACACACTGCATTTGATACGTTATAGTTATCTTGATATATTTCAGCTGTTATCATATTAAAAACTATATAAAATAGATGTAAATGTTAAATTTGTAGCTCATTCTTAATTGATTGTAAAAAGTTTGACCCTTGATTTTTGAGTAAGTTGACACGTAGAGCGCTGCAACGATCTCAGAAGAAAGGAAATTCAAAGAAACCAATAGGGTGAAATATATATATATATAGTCGAAACCGCTTAAGTCGAAGTCGAGTTAAAGCGAAAACCAATATGGCGGCAAAATATTAACATGCGCTTGAAATTTCTTTATGTACGTGTTGTGCGTTAATTAGTGATGGGACGATTAATCAGAATCGTATCGGAATATCGGGACCCTATTTCTTCACTCTTTCTTAAGGTTGTTAAGACCGTTCGGAACTTTAATTTATAATTTATAGAACTCTGTTTTCAGAGAACGGCGTTCGTTTTTAAAGACCGTTTAAGTTTAAATATAACGCCGTTTTGCGGTGATTCCCAGATTGAGCGATACTGTGCCTTCGAAGCCACTTGCTTGATTTTCCTTACAAGCTACACAAATAAGTAACCTACATCCCCTCATTGTCCCCGAACCATTCTCTTCCTAATCATCTTCTTTAGGTCCGTCCCCTCAGCTTACATATTACAATGGACTCGGAATGGTCTATCGTGACCTATATATGACTCATGACAAAGCGAACTCTTCTCTATATAAACGTACACAAATAAATTAGGTACTCCTTTTGAACTTTTGAACCTTCAACTTTGACATATTTTAATTAATTCTAACCAATAGTTAAATGGCTTTTGCACACGGCCACTTCTTATGAATGAAACAATGAGAACAAAGCAGTAGTACAGTACATGTAATATATGTAGTCAAAATGAGGTTGAAGGATGAATGGTTGCCATGACAACAAGTCTGCACACGGTACATTTTATTATTCCATACGATCCCCTCAGCTTACAATGGCCGTCGGTAACTTGATGCTAATAGGACTAACCAATAACAATGGTGTGGGAGATTGAGAGTGGGGGTGGGTAAACTGTCTGTAGTCTGTTATATTATATATTTTAAAATCTGGGGAGCCTTGTTTACAGTAAGCAGCCTATGATTTTGGTATCGTCCCATCACTAGCGTTAATAAATGATAATGTTCATGCACGTGTTTTTGGAGTTTTTTTTAACACAACAGCATTGCCGTTATTTGTTTGATGAAGCTATCGGCATGCTATAAAATTGTACATACATGTTTGCTAACAACAAAAGGTATATGTGCACCAACTGACAGCAGAAATTTACAAATTTAAAATAAAAACCAACGTCGATTATCGATAAAAACTTTTATTATTCTCCAACACATCTCTGAAACGTATCGTATATATGCAGTTACTTTGGTTTCTTTAAAAAGTCTATAATGCTTTGTTGTTTTTTGCCTTTAATCGTCTGCTTAAAAACAAATAACTAAGAATTTCAAAAGCCGGCGATTGCCATAG
>MUZC01000112.1:826079-853167 GCA_002072015.1 Radix auricularia | reverse complement strand
ATATATATATATAAAGTATGACTGAAACGTTAGCAGAAGTGGATTCACAACTTTATGAAGTATCTTGGCGATTGGGTAAATTAAATTTGGATAAATTATATTTATATACCTTACAAAGAAAACACTACTTTACGCCCCACCCCCGGGCCAACAATGAGTGATGATTGTAAAATGAGGTATTGCTGTTGTACATAAAACCTCCCGAAGTATCATGGCGATCTCTAATGAATGGTGAAGTAAGGCATAAAGGACAAACAGACACACAGACAGACAACATTCATCTATATAAATATACTAGCTGTTATACCCGGCTTCTCACTGGCTAGTATTAGGAATTCCATTTTGTACCCCAACCATTATGACCCACACCCATTATAATCGGCACGGTGTTCGAGTGGCAACGTGCTCGACTAGCGTACCGATGGTCACACAGACGGCTGGGGTAATGCGTGGAACCCATATAGCCGTGGCCTGTGAACGCTGCGTCACTTGCCAACAGATCATCCTTCATGGTCTTTTGAGCGTCTGTATATCTAAGATAAGATCCTGTCGTGTTACAGAATCCCATTCGTTAAATAAACCCATTTCCCATTTTAAAAAATACATATACTATAATTGGATTACATAGCTCAATTATATACCATTGCAAAAATAATCCTGTTTTTTCATAGAGTCATTTGCCCTCATATGATTATATGCTTCCTTTGAGATTTCATACCCAGATATGATCCTGTTGTTATAATATAAAAGCCTAGCGGTCATTGATGTCATATTATATTTATCCGTGTGTGAATCCTGTGTGAAAAGTGTTTCCAATTGCTTGTATACATTCCAATAGGATCCCTTTCTGACTAGCGGTAGTATCCACTGTTAATTTACTTTCTTTGAGCCATTTCATCCACTGAGAGATATGTTTTAGTATGGTAGTAATCATTATAGCCATTGTGCCAAGGGACAAATACTAAAATATCACGAAAAAAAAATGTTATCTGAAAATACGAACTACTCTATAAGTTTCAAAATTGTAAGAAAGAGAAACAATAATAGTTGAATAATTTTTAAAATGTTTATTATATTTAAACTTTTGATAATGAACACACAATCTTAATATGCGGAAATTTTAATCCATTAAAATTAATTTGACCCATATCAATTCGATTAAAATTTAGTAAAATATTACTAATAATTTTCCCCAATTTGTTACGTATTTTATAATTTTTGCTACTTCAATACATTTTTTGTGGATTTGAACTTTGTCGTTAAATACTAGCTTATTTAATGATTATTTCTTAGTTAAGTTATTGTAAATGTAAAGATTAAAGGTGGTCAGCGACGGACATCCCGCTTTGTCCTGAGGAGACACAAGAAAACATCAAGTGTCGACAGCATGATAGAAACCATGGGCTGGCCACCACCGAAAAAAACCGTTATCAAATGTCGTCTACTTAGAATAATAAGTTTCTATAAGTACTTTTGGTCGAATCGAGATATTTGCGTTGATATTAGTTTGCCAATATACAGTAAGAAACGTGTTTGTTCTGGACTTCCTACAACATTGTCTCAAGATACAACTTTCACATTTTTACCATGGTATATTAATACATGGACTATAACCCACTGGCTATGACTCATTTCGGTCACAAATTCGACTCAGAACCTTGTTAGTCTATTAACTGGCCAGGGTGACTCTGTTGTTCGGAAGGATATAACAGGCTGTTCAACTCATCTGGCATAGGACAAAAACTCACCGCACTCACGCCAATACAAAGACGATGTTGTGATAGGCAATTAAGTCTCATAAGAACTCAATACATCTACTAATTACTGCAAATGACAATAAGTAACTTGAACAATCTTCTAAGGAAACAAACTCCAGTTGAGCCGACATCACTTGACGCACTTGAATCTTTTGTCTCCTGCTCCAAAACCTCAAGTAACAAATAACCTTATGAACTGCCCCACTAAGAATCAGCTTCAACGATGCAATAAACACCTAAACTTAAGAGGTCGTAATAAATTTATAATTTTGAAAACCCTTAGAATTCATTTCTGGTTGGCCACTTTTTTTTTCAATTTTAGAAATTCCAATGTTTTTAAAAATATTCACTATCCTAGGCATGCTGCTGCAATCTGTCCAAATTAGTTTCAATGTAATAGATTTTGAAAAAAATAACAACAAATATCAATAATTATGTTTAATAAATATAAATAAATGGGGTATCTCTAAAGGCTCATCTATTTTTCAAAGAATTACAAGAGAGTTGGGGCAACATTAGGAACACTTCAAGCAAAGGTTTGTGGCAAAGGTTGTGATAAGCTGACTTTCCTTCTCTCACGAGGATCGTAACATAGAATTGGGCTTTTGTTAAACTGCAGTACGACCCAAATTTTAAACGGTAAAGAAATCCTCTTACGGTACACTAAAGCCAAATAACCTTGGATACAGCGCGGTTTCCCAGTTCCGCTTTTACCCAATGCCGTGGGTAGAAGGATATTAAAAGTTGAATTTAAAAGTTTTGTAATTCTACCTCGGTCGTGTACAATCTTGAGTTTTTAGTGTATGTGTTGTTAAACTACAGGTAGATCTATGGATTTTAACTTTTGAGCAATAATGTTACAGCTCAATGCATTGTATGAGACAATGTGGGAGTGCAGAATGTGACATAGATCTAGATCTACCTTTATTTTTAGTTTTCGCTTATAGAGTTTTTAGAGCACAAATTCATTTTTGCATTGCAGCTTGATTCTAGATACTTGTTTAATGACCTCTGCTTAAACATTGCTATATGTAGGTAGAAGCATGAAACTTTGGGAAGATGTTGAGTACAATCTCCCGATGAAAGTTGGCGAAAGGGAATGGTAAATTTCCACTCATAGGGGGCCGGGGGCCCAAATATAAGTTTTTCTTATATTAAAAACCGACTCATCACAAATTTCACAATTCATCGTGTAGGTAAAAATATAAAACTTTTGGAAGTTGTTGGGTATCCTCTCACGACGAAAATTGGCGTAAAATAATTTTAAAATGCACACTCATGAGGGCCGGGGCCGAAAAAATGTGTTTTTCCCTTATATGTGCTATATGAAAATTGAAAATCACTAATTCTCTTATTTCCCGAATAGGCAAACGCATGAAAATTTGGGGTTTGTTAAATACACTTCCACGATGGTACCAGGTGAATAATTATTTAAAATATACCTTACTGGGGGCTGGGGGGCCCAAATGTAGTTTTTTTCCTAATATTAACTATTTAAAAAGTAAAAATCACTAATTCTCCCATTCCCATGTAGGTAGAAGCATAAAACTTTTGGAAGTTGTTGGGTACCCTCTCACGACGAAAAGTAAGGTAATATAATTTTAAAATTCACACTCATTTGGGCTGGGGCCTCAAAAACGTGTTTTTTTCCTAATATGCGCTATTTACAAATTGAAAAGCAGTATTTTTCCTATTTCCAAAATAGGTAAACTTATGTAACGTTGGGGGTTTGTTAAAAATACTTCCGTGATGGCAGCAGGTGAAATAATATTTAAAATATCCCTTGCTGGGCGCCGGGGCCCAAATATAGTTTTTTTATGCACTCACTCACTCATCACTAATTCTCCAACTTCCCGCAGCAACGCGCGGGGAAATCGATAGTTTAAAATAATTTTCATAGAAATAATGTGTTTTAGATTACATTATTCGTGTTATTATGCGAAATTGTGTGATATGTTTTGTTTATGTTGTTCTGTACAATCATTGAGATCAAGGGAATACATTTTTTTTGAAGTATTCTCCTACTTTTGGAAATTTGTTAAAGGTAATGTATAAGTACATACTGACAAAACTTTTTTTTTCCGAAGACTTTATTTATTCTTTAAACTTTATTTATTGTGTAAACTTTTTGTCTTCTTTTTTTCTATTTTTAAACTGGGGCAGGGAAATCGTATGGCTAAAAACTGTAATTCTATTACCTTGTATACTCTTCCCGCATAGAGCAAATCTAACATTTTATGTTAAAAAAATATTACCAAGCCCACCTTTTGACAGCAGAATTTATGGAATCGTCTACGCAGTGGCGTAGCTAGGGGAGCGGTGGTGGCTGTCCGCCCCGGGTGGCACTCATTCACAGGGCGGCATTTGTGGGTATTTGAAAATTAAAGCCATTTTTGAAAACCGCCCTTTTTCTTTTGAAGAGGGAAAACCATGGTGAAACAAAAAGAAACTTAATTTTGAGTTTTAAATAACGGATTCGTGCAACATTTGTTTCATTACATAATGGTTGTTATAACTAACGAGAAACAGTTCAAAAAATTAAAATCGCTAAAAAAATGTAACGATTTGTTTGGATAATTAAGCGGTATACGTCACAGATGGTGCTTTTATTAGAAAACTGCACAAAAAACAACACGTCACCGCTGATCCAAAAATATGTACTATTAATATCGCCATGATAGTTTTAGCGTGAAATTTCAACATTCACAGAATAATGTGCTAACAAGTACCTACATGACATGGTGGTTCAAACATTGTGTTTAACTTGCAAGTAGTAAATCATATTACTATTTCAGTTTTCATAAAATTATTGTAAAGTAACTTATTAAAATTAAATTTACGTTGTTTTTATTGCATTAAAATAGCACAAATAGCTTGTGTTTTTTCATTAAAATACGGTTATTCATTAAAAATAAAGGTTATTCATTTCTCCATTAATGAACACAACAATAACATAAATAATTCCGAAAAAGACATACTTAAAAATTTCAAGCGTCTTGGAAAAATAATAATTGACATCTGAAATAACTAGTAAAACGAGGTCATTAGCTAAAATGTCAGTCAGTTCAATGCAATCTTTTTCTTTTCTATGGTATCTCAATTTATGGGAACCCATCTTTTTGTAAATTAATGCAAACTATGCAAACCCATTTCGTGGAACAAAGAAATGTGCTATTACAGAACACTGTTACAGAGTGTTGGAGATACTTATTGCAAACCGAGTTAGAAGGAGAAAAATATGAGTGTGGGAAAATTCGGAAGACGTGGTCCTATCTTTAGAGCAAGAATTTCAACGAGAAATGTTTTTATCCAGAGATGTAACTATAAAAGAAAATAAAAGAACGCGGTGATGAGTTACACGTCCTTACAATAAAATATTCCTGTATAATACCACCTAGCCTACTAAGTGATGAAATATAAATTTCTTTTTTTTAGATTGATAAAGAATTGTTCAAGATTGACCGAAAAAGAATCCAGGTTTTCATGGCAGTACACGGGACCGGTCTTAGTAATTGTGGGGCATTATGCAGCTTATTATGCGAAAAGGATTTTGTAGTAACCAGTTTGGGTAGGGATACGGTATTAATAAGGATAATAAGTGAAAATTAAGATACGTTGGGCCTTTGAACGGTCGGGGCCCACTGCGATCGCATAGTTTGCAGGAGCATAAGACCAGCCCTGGATGTGACTACAAGAAGAGGCATAAGGTTTTTAAAAAAAAAAACTGTGGGAAATGCCCCTTTGAACTATCAAAATACATTCTTTACCCAACATTATAATTTTGCTAGGAATTTTTTCAACAATTGCTATCAGTGTATCTAGTTGTAAAAGGAGCTTCTCCAAACTGAAGTTGAAAAAAAAATTTATTCGCTCTACAATAAGTGATTTTAGACTACAAAATATTGAAATATTGTCCATAGAGCATGATATTACAAACAATTTAAATTTTGATAACATAATACATAATTTTTCTACTATGAAAGTTAGGTAAATGAGCAAATGAATAAATAATAAAAGATATGTTCACATACTGATGTATAAATTTGTTTTTAAAAAATCAAATAGATCTATTTATAAATACAAAAATAAAAGCATATTTACTTTTAATTGGTTTTTTTTTTTGTGTAACTTTCTAATATATTTTGTATAATTTGGGGTGGGGGACCTGCAACCCCTATAACATTCTTGTGGCCTTCAAAACAATTATCTTGTACTTTTATAATGTGTATTATAGGTATATAATCTTATGCGGCCTCTTTTATTACTGCTTACATAAATAGGGCATGCAATGGTAAAATTGCTCCCACCTTTTACAATGCACTTCGTTTTTATTACAATAATTTATTCATGTTTATCAATTTATAAAAACCATCATATGATTGACTTAAGGGGCCGTCCCTTAAAATAAAAATGTGTGCACCGTAATTTGACAAATAAAATATGTTTGAAAGCTCTCAACATAAAGTATTTTTTAAAAATACAGCACAAAAACTAACTCCTTTGAGCGTCGCGTAGATTCTACACTTGTTCAAAAAGAGATTATTTTTTTTCTTTCTGATTGGCTGTGGGAGTCTTTAGGATTTGAGGGACCAATCGCTATCGATGACCTCACAGAAAATTGCCTTTTATTATATAGGAATATTGTGTAAATTATTTTTATTATGCATGTATTAATTAATAATATTTTATGTATGTTCATGTAATGTTTGGATATGTTCCTTTTCCTAAGCTGTGTTTTGCTTTTAACTTTATGTTATGTAAACTTTTATGTTATTTTATATCAGATCATGTTACATTTAGTTCTGGCATGTTATGATATGTTAAATAATATTTAGTTCTATGTCATGCCATATTTTTTAAATTTAATTTTTTTCTCCTATATTATGTTATGGTATGTCAATATAATATTATGTCCTGTTATTTTACGTCATTTTCTGGTACGTCTATGTCATATTATTTTAAGGCTTTGGTGTGTTACTCTATGCTATGTAAAAAGTTCTTTTATGTTATATTTATTGTTAAGTAATTGTATGTTGTGTTATTTTATGTTAAGTAAAAATAAAACAAGTTATATTTATATTATATTATACATTTTGTTAATGTTTATGTTATGTCTATGTTAAATTATGATAATTGCAGTTGGTCAAGTAATAATTAGATTTGTTATGTTATGTTTATCTTCCGTTTATGTCATGTCATTTCATGTCATGCTATGTTTTGTTGTTATTTTTGTGTTGTTTTGTTTATAATTATTTTGTTATGTTAATTTTATGGGATATTATGTAATATTACGTCATGTTATGTTTATTTACATATTAATTTATATTATGTTATTCTGTTTTGTATGTAATTTTGTATTTTTATCCATATGATCAGCCCCTTACACCCCAACCTCATTCAAGTTTCTTATTTATGAAACCAGCTGCTCTATACAACAAACTGATCTACCAAACACAATTAGAACGACACAGACACCAAGAGCATCACAAAGAGCATTACACCACAACAGTCAGACACCACCAAGCGAATCCCACCATCAAGGGCATTACACCACCAAGAGCATCCTACCACAAACAGACAACACTAAGAGCATCAAGTCACCAAGAGCATTATACCACCAAAAGCACACCACCACCAAGAGCATCACACCCCAAACATGAGATCATCATGGAATCGAATGCTTCTAGTTAGCAAAAGTAAATGTGGTTTCTAAGCAGGTCACTGCTATAACCGTTCACTTACACAAATAAAATAATTTTAACTATCTCATATTTTAAACGGCACAAAAACAAGATCATTATCTTAGTTGTCCACTAAACCAAATTGATACAACAAAACTCGGATCAGTCAACTTGTAATACTAGCAGCAAATTAAAGTTTAAATAATATGTTACCAAATGATATCTCTTAATTATAGTAGATGCATCTAAATGTGTCTCTTTTTTCAAGTACATTTTATTGTTTCTAAAAATTATATTAAAGTTTTTAAAGAATTATTTTCCCTAAATAATTCAAATATTCATTATACACTAATCCCAAAATTAGAGTACATTTTAAATTGGCTGTACTATATTCTAATATTATAGAATCTGTAAATGACAAATTCAAATTACATTTAAATTCATTTATCCGTTTGGACCTAAGAAGGATTCTCAGAATTCATTGGCCGGTAAAAATCAGCAACCGGGAACTGTGGCAGCGTACCAAACAGAACGCCATCGAGGAAGAGATTCCTCAGAAGCGGTGGAGATGGATCGGTCATACATTAAGAAAACCTGCTTCTAATACAAAGAGGCAAGCTCTGAGATGGAACCCACAGGGTAAGCGGCAAAGAGGCCATCCAAGAAACACTTGGCGCCATTAGAACTGGTGGAATACATCAAGAGAATTGGCCATGAATGGAAGATCCTGGAGAAGCTAGCCTAGAATAGAAGAGATGCGTTGAGGTCTCTCGTAGGTGGCATATGCCATTGGAGGAATCCCAGACGCCAAAGATGATCACAGGATGCCCCTCATACACGAGAAGGCTTAACAACGTATAAACCAGGGGCGGCCAGACCTGGAATAACTGAGGGCCATTTTAGTAAGTAAAATAATTTTTGAAAGCCGTAATGAAGCACTATGGATCGTTACACCTGGCTTGGAAATCTTTCAGTAATCTTTGAGACATATCTTTCATCAATAATACGCCAGCCGCAATGTGAAACAGGGAAAGCCGCATACATCGTGCGACCGGCGGTTTTGGTACTTCAGGCATAGGACTAAAACTTCTGAGAAATGTTTGAGATGAAAGTGATATATTCAAACAAATGTGAGCGCCGCTGATACACATAAACTTTTATTGTTAGTGTTATATACATACCATTCTTATCATAATAAAATATTGTCTAACCTAGTAAATAAGTATGTCTTTTTATTAGTGATAAGTGGTAAAATTGGTTATGCGTATGAGCTGATTTTTATTTATTTGGGTCGCGTTGTTGGGGTTTGCGGCTCTTGACACATCTGTTAAATCTTAAAATGACACATCTATTAAATCTTAAAATGACACATCTATTAAATCTTAAAATGACACATCTATTAAATCTTAAAATGACACATCTGTTAAATCTTAAAATGACACATCTATTAAATCTTAAAATGACAGATCTGTTAAATCTTAAAATATCTTAAAATGACACATCTGTTAAATCTTAAAATGACACATTCCCACATTCGATTTTTAGTCCCAAGGCCTAAACACTAAGGTGTGTCTTGTAAACACCGGAAATTCTTGATGAAACTTTCCTTCAGGGCTCAAATTTTGGTCCACATTTTAGTTTAGCGTTATTGTTTTTTTTTATAAATAAATAATAAAAAGGGTTCTCAACCAAAGAATCCAAAGCTTCCAGGATGTGAAAAGCTCATGATTTGCGCTTTAATAAATGGGATACAATTATGTTTATTTCGCAGGTAGCATATCTCATCGCAAAAGAGAACGATAAAGCGAGAGAGAGAGAGAGAGAGAGATAGATAGAGAGAGAGAGAGAGAGAGAGAGAGAGAGAGAGAGAGAGAGAGAGAGAGAGAGAGAGAGAGGGGTGTTACAAGGTGCACATTTTGAGATGTTTCTGGATTAATTTTTTTTTAATGATTTTAGGTCACTGGTATTTATTTGCCACCCTAAGTAGCATAACTTGAGAATTAAATCTGCGACACGAGTCAATAGGAAAATATCTGTAACCGTAATTATTTTATTTTGTAACGAGATCTCGATTCCAACAATAAATACGATCCCAGAATATTTCAACATATCCCCTCGCCAACCAGCATGAACGTCATTGTTATACTTCCCTGTTTTAGGAAATGGCGGATTGTAATGAAAGCCCAATTGCAACAAATATCACCGAATCCCAAGAATGTACCACAGCAGAAGTCGCAGACGACGAACCTGGACCACCACCGTACAGTTTTGGTCATCAAAATATAAGTGAGAAGAACATCAGCAGCTGGCCGGCTCATGGGGATGATGTAAGGCACCTACGATTTTCATTTCTATCATTTTACTATTGTTATTTAACATACATGTTTTTCTTTCGCTTTTTCTAAACCAAATGCATATACAATTACGTGTCTCCAACAGTTTGAACAAGAAGGCTTTGATTACAACGATACTGAAGTGAATGGACATGACCGATATCACGCTGAAGTGAATGGACATGACCGATATCACGCTGAAGTGAATGGACATGACCGATATCACGCTGAAGTGAATGGACATGGCCGATATCACGCTGAAGTGAATGGGCGTGACCGATATCACGCTGAAGTGAATGAACATGACCAATATCACACTGAAGTAAATGGACGTGAACAATATCATGCTGAATTGAATGGACATGACCAATATCATTCTGAAGTGAATGCACATGACCGATATTACGCTGCAAGTTCAAGATTATATAAAGGATCTCACAAGACCTACAACGACGACCCACATTATTCAAGCCGAAGGCATGAAAGATGGCAAGAACCTCCACGTTATCCATATCCAGACAAATCCTTTCCTCGAAATACCCATCCAGACAAACCGTACCCTGGCAGGGCCCGTTCAGGCAAACCCTATCCTGGCAGGGCCCGTTCAGGCAAAACCTATCCTGGCCAGGCCCATCCAGCCCAAATTCAACGTTTGGATCATGCAAATTCACGGATTTATTTTGACGCCTCCCAGCTTCCTCACCAAGATCAAATTCTATCGTTGATAGGAGCTGAACAACAAGATTCACCACAATTAAATATCGTCCGCGTTATTAACGTACAGGTATGTCTTTAAAGCGGGGAGTTTTGATTATAGTGACGCAGATTTAAGAATAGGTGTAGACAGACGGACACTATCTTTGCTTGTTAAAAGAGAACTCAAAACTAAAGTTATGGTCATTTTTAATTAAAATGGGGGATAATGATACATCATTTACTATTTTCTTACCAGAGTAAACAAAAAACCACGGATGAGTAAAAAAAAAAAAAATCAATGTCTTCAATACAAGAACCTGCTTGCTCGTATTAAGAAACAAAATTCAGGTCGCAAATAGATTTATCCTAGACGTTTTATTCCTTTTTTTAAAAAATAAAGGAATGCCTCAACAAATTTAATAGAAAATTATTTTTTAAGTTTTTATAATTTCATCGATTAAAGCAAAGAATTTTTTTTTTATTTTCAGGCACCAAAGATAAAAAGTTATTTAGCATTAAGCATTTGTGTCACTCTATGTTGCTGTCTCCCGTTGGGAATATTCGCGATACTTTCCTCACATAAGGTAATTGTTTTTTATTAAATGGTTTGCTTGTTACATATGTCAGTCGCATGAAAAAAAAAACTTTTTAAAAGTTGTTTTTCAACCATGTGTTAAACTGTCTATTTTTAATTGTGTGTTTTGCTAATGTGGTACATCTAAAAATGATTTCCGCATCATTTCACCTGTCGATACAATTGATAGATTTTTCATGTAGAGTCTATGTTCGGGGATACTTTTCTTTTTATAAATCCTTTATATTAACTCGTGGTGTCTGCGTGATTGCCGAAAACACTTTGGATCGATTTTTAACGCACTTCCGTGCCGATGATAAAAATGAGGTATCAAAATTTCATCTATCGAGTGTACTGTAATTAAATTTAAGAATTTTTAGATTATATTTATTATCTCTATGTAACGTGTTAATTTTTGTGCTAGATTGGTGCGTATTATATTGAACAATCATTTCTGTCGCGCAATAAGGTGCGTATTATATTGTTGATACTTTAAAAAAAATATATTATATTAACGATCGGTGCGCATAACGTTTAACATTTTTTACGAGACATAACTAAAATTTTGTATTTTCAAATTGTCTTACGCTGCGTATTATAATGAACATTCTGTATGTCTCTCATATAAAGGACTTACAGTCAAAAACTTGTTTTGTTTTGTTTTTTTAAAGTGTTTTTTTTTAAATTTCACTTTAATGATTTTTGTTAATTATATTCAAACATCACGTAAATGTACAGATTTCTATTTAAAAATATTATACTGGCAATTGTTATTTAAGGAAATAAGTAAACTGTTTACAAAATTATTTTAAAATTTTAAATATCCATATTATATTATCGAAGCAAATGATCATGCGATCCATCTATTTGAAGATATTAAGTATCTGTTAGAAATTTATCATAAGGACACGCAGTTTGGCAGCGGTCATGACCAATCACCCGCTCGGTAAATCCCTTGAGAAACTTCAGCGCCCATACTTTACCTCTGCTCGATTACCCCAACCCCATCTTCGTCACATTGACACTATGAACACAACCATATAAAGAAAATAAATTTCCAAGATTTTGAGGAGTGCTGATGACATCAAAATATTTTCACGTGCACATCTTTGGGAAACTGCAAACCTCTAAATAAATAAAGGTTTTACACCAGATAAACTTTGTCATCGAGACATCAGTCAACTAAACATTTGTATGACAATACAGCTGGTACCCTAGCTGTAGTGTACTGGGCTTTATGTTCATACATCTCTAGAGTCAAGATCGGGTGTCATATGTTTCTGTGATTCTTCATAGTCAGGAATGTGAGTTATTTAAATTTAATATTTTTCTTTTTTTCCACAGGTCATCACTTCAGTTGCTAAAAGTGATTACACCAAGGCAAAGACATATTCCAAATCAGCACTGATTCTTAACATCATGGGGATCGCTATACCCATACTATTTGTGATTATTGGCGTCGCAAAAGTTCTATCCCAGAAATAATAAATAGATAACCAAACATTTGGATTTTCAAATTTTAAGGAAAATTTTTAATGTAAAAAGTATAATTAGAATAGTTTTTTTTTGTTTTTTTTTTTTCTTTTTCTTAGTTTTCATTCAGACATGATTTGTCAGGGAATACATGTCTAGGAACTCAACTTAATATCGTGGGATGAATGAAATATAATTAAATTAGATGTGACCTGCGGCCTAGCAAAGAAAGGGGAAAAAGAACGGTTACAAACATAAACATTTTTTAAAAATTTAAATAATATATTAGGATGGGTCTTTAATAAGCACTACACAACGAAATGTATTTTATTCTGTGAAGGAACAACGAAAGTGAACTAAAAAAGCATCAATAGTCTCGATGACCCCCGCCTCCACCCCCCTTTCTCCGCCACCTTTACGTGCCCACCATTAACTGATTGGTAAACCCCATGGAGGGTCATTCGTCATGCTCATTAGCACATACTCGCTTTGGTTAATTATATGATATGTTTGGTTATCTATCTAACTACATCTTATCTTATCTTAGATATACAGACGCTCCTTCTATGCAGAAGATACTTGCGTCCACAGACCATGAGAGATGATCTGTTGGCAAGTGAGAGATGATCTGTTGGCAAGTGATGCAGCGGTCACAGGCCACGGCTATAGGGGTTCCACGCATTACCCCAGCCGCCTAACTAGTCTAGTTAGGTACCCATTCGGAGCTGGGTGACTCGGGGACTCCTCAGGCCACGAGAGCGGATCCTCACCTTCGTGTGGATTCGAACCCGTGACCATCGGTATGACAGTCGAGAGCGCTACCTCTCGACCACCACGTCCCACATGACAGTGAAAATAACTCAATAAATCATAAAAATGTCAATTACCTGTTTTTTGTTACTTCTCTTGTTTAAGAACGTCATAAATTTTAATTTTTGGCTTTAATCGAAATTAACGATTAATTCATGAAATTTATTGTTAAATTTTCAAAAGTTAGCGATTAAATTATAAAGCTCAGTTGGTGTTTGTATGTTCCACTTTTCATTTGTAATTTCGGCAATGACGGAAAAACCAAATGTCGGGCGGGAACCAAATTGTCAGTACTGTTCATTTTAACCTGCAGATGTTTTTAGTATAGTTTTTTTAATCGTCCCTTTTCCCCTAAGGCCTTAAATTAAACAATCAGAAAATGTAGAGACAAACAAAGAAAAATAATATCTCATTTCCATATTTCAGAACTATAGGCGGATGCTCAACACGATTTATTTTCCGAATAACTTTTTTAGCTGTGCAAATTTTAAAAAATAAAAATTATTGTCAAATACGGTGAGCAGATTTTCGTGTACGCTTCTTAAATTTAGTTGTGCTATTCCTATATAATAAAAGGCAATTTTCTGTGTGGTCATTGGTTGCGATTGGTCCCTCAAACTACTAAAGACTCCCACAGCCAATAAGTAGAAAAAATGTAATCTCATATTGAAAAAGTTTACACGGATGTTCAAAGTGAGTTTTCGTGCAGTATTTTTCCAAGAATTTATTTTGAGCGGTGCGATTTAAAAAATATTGTGTTTGTCCAACGACGGTGCACACATTTACGTGTACGCATATTAAATTGAGTTGTGGCTTTTTTTTTTTTTACTGGTAGATTCTACTTTCTTTATTTGATAGATACGTAAAATGTTTCATTACAACTGTCACATGATGCAAGGGGTTTATTTTTTTTAAACTTGTAAATGACGTTGTAAATTTTGTGAAATTCTTTTCTGATACTATATCGTTATTAATTTAAAATTCTAATTGAAATTCTGTACTAAGTGATTGAATTTTACGTGGACAGATATTGCCCAAGTCAAATATTTCTAATATAGAGATAATTTATAAACACATGTACAATTAAATGATATTCCTGTTGTAATAAAGTAGGGGACGGCCTGGTATCCGGATTTCTGGACCGGATATCGCCCCTATCCAGATTCGGAAAATACCTATCACAGATCCGAATACTATCGGGATATCAGTGTAGCATGGAATTTTTTTAATCAAATCAAATTAACATTAATAAGTTTATAAAAAAAATAATTTAAAAAAGAACAAGAAATGAGCGATACGCATTGAAATTTCTAGACAAAAACATTATGTTTACGGGTTATTTATAATAACTATAATGAATAGTATTTTTGAGGTGATGCACATTTATGGCCGTTGGAAACGGTTTTAAGGGGAGGTACAACATGCCACCAAAACGACGACGGAACGTCCTCGGATGGGCTTTGTTGCTCGTCTTATTATAACATTCATACATGGTTTGGCTTTGCGATACAGTGTCTTTTTCGAGTAATTTATTAACATGATAGATGAGCTAAAACTATTTTATTACATTGGTCACACTAGGTATGGTGTTTATTTTTAACATGGGAATACATTTAATAGTTTTGTTATGTTGTTAATGAGAAATAAAAATTTAATATTTAAAACTACTAATAATGTAATTAGTGATTGCATTTTATATCTTTAAATTATAGCTGCCTTTATAATATTTCATTACATTTGTTACACAATATTTGGACTTAATATGTTAACTTGTGCGAATGATATTGCGATATTTTTGTTTGTTTATATTCAATACTCGACATTTAATTAAAAAAAAACCTAATACTGTTTTGAAAGCGATGGCCCTTATCAAATAAACTTACGCGTTTAAAAAAAGCTTACATTAGCTATACATATATACAATTTAAACTTTGAATACCTGACATATTAGCAGAAGTAGATTAAACTAAATAAAGTTTTCCAGAAAACGCTTAATCATTTTTTATTGCGAATTGCACATGCTATGTTCATTTGTAGCTGGAATGAAATAGACTGTTTTAAAAAAAAAATTTGTCATAGTTTCACATGCATTCATGAACAGACGGTTTTTTTTTAAATTGTCATTTTTAAATGTGGCATATTATTTGTATATTTTTAGAAACAAAATCTGGTGTAAGTGTTTCGAATACAATTTACAAAATGTGATACTTTATTTGTAATAGGGACTCTAACAAATACTTTCATTTCTTTATAAAACTATACCAATTCCATAAAGCAGTAAAATACAATAGTAAAATTTAGGCACTAATATACAACAATTTAAATATTCTTTCCATATTGATACAACTATTAATACTTTTTTAAATGATGATATTTTTGGTCCAGTATGTTATAAGAAGACTTTATTTTAAGCCAGAAGATTGCTCTAACTTTTTATTGTCTAAGCACGGTGCGCACATTTTCTTTATTGCTTTTTAATACGACTGTTTTTTGTTACTTTTTAAAAGTATTTTAGAAAGTTCATTTCATATATAACATTTATAATGTAGTTCATTGGCGCTATAAAATAAGTAGCTTTTGCTTTTTTGAGGGGGTGGGGTAATGCCATATGTTCTTAATCTCATAGACACTGTTATATTATTATATTACTTTAAATTAATTGTGTTATGATGAGGTGTTATATATATTTATGATAATTTTGAGTGAACACGAGAGTGGTAGAGATATTTGGGGAAACTGTCAATTATGTTTATTTAGTACATTTGGGAATGAAAATGTAAATGTAGTTCTTATGTTCGTCAACATTAATAATTTAATTATACCTACCTTTTTAATAGTAAGGCACTTCTTTAAGTGACTAAATTTCACGTGATAAAATTGTAAAAAAAATATGTATAATTTTGATTTTTATTGTGTGTTTTTTTTTTTGTTTTTTTTTTTTGCGGGTGTTGGTAAAAATTTCCAATATATATTAAGATACAAAACTATATAAAATTTTAACCAAGAGGTTTTCATGTGAAGATGCGATTGGATATCTCTTTAATATGAACAATTTAAATGTTCTTGATTCATTTATGTTCGTCTAATTAAATCCCCCAGTCAATTATCACTAAGTTTCAAACTTCTCAAATGAATGGAAGGTTTTAATTTTGCATACTCATACCTTAACATTATTTACCAAAGTGTGACACAAATTAAGTTAAAATAATGTAGAGTAATATAGTTTTCTCTTATATTTGCTAAATTAATATACTTTAATCATAGGCTACTTGACTAACGTATAGATCACAACCAAACTTAGTACATATAACCCATATAAAAATTTGAATTGATTGAACTCAATAAGCCCACTCCTTCGTGTCCGGTGTACCAAATGCATTTTTTCCTTTAAAATGTTAAATCTCTTTTTAAACTTGAGTCACAAAAATTGTTAAATATCTCTGTTATTGTTTGAGTTAATATTTGTTGTGAGCCAGGAGCACACGTTGTGCTAGATTAGGGGAATATCTTAAGACTTGGGTCATGCTATAGATTAAAATTTGTTGACGAGATTTGTGTCAGTAGCTATATTTTGTGTTTTATTTCGCAAAGATGAATGTAGAGAACTCGTTTAATTGAGAGACAATATTAATGAGTCTGAATAACATTCTAAAATGATGATGTTTAAGAGAGCGGAGATATAATCGGGCATAGTAAATAGCTGCAGTTCTAATACAATGTATTACATATAAGTAACAATCGAACAAAAACTATTGTGGAGGGGTGGGGGAGAGTCCTATTTTTTAATATGTTATTATTTTTAACTATACAAATATGCAAACTTGTAGAGTATAAAAGAAAAACGAATGCTAAACTGAAGCATAAGTTGACTTGCTTCGTTTGCAGAATGAAAATGGCTTTGTAGTTCAAAACGTATCGAAACTTGACAACCAAACACAAACCAATTGTAATTATCATAAACTGAATAACGGATGTTATACATTGACATAAAAAATTAAATTTAGAATTACGTACATAATATTGACTGGCACGCATAGGCTACATAAAAACGGAAATTCAATACATAAACAAATAATAATAATCACATGTAAAAAATGCCTCTTTCTACTTCGTTCCCTTTTCACACATTAAATATAAGGTCAAATAATGACGTCTCGTCACAATATTTTATGGCGAGATACACGCTTTGTTATCTCGAAACCAACATTTAAAAAATTATTTTACATCCATATTTTCTTTTTTTGTCTGGAGTTAATTCGCATAGCTTACGCACGGCTATAACGGACATACATAGCAAAGTATATTTATTGATACTTGATGCACCATTCGGCTCACTTACAAACAATGGTTTGCAATAAGGGTTAAGCTATCTTGTTGACAATGATTCTCTTCTGAGAAATGTAACGTAGCTTTGGGCTTTCGTCAAAATATTTTTGCTGTAAAACAACTAAAGTATGAAATGGCAGAAACTATAAAAACTTTTGCGGCACACTTAAAACCCACTAACTTCAAACAGTGGCTTTTGCCGTCCGGGGCCGTCTCCAATTTGCCGCCCTTTTCGGGGTCCATAAATGACGTCATGCACTTGGTTGGTGAAGGAATAATTTTTGACGTCACATCTAAACTCGCAAATTTAAATAAAAGTCCCAATTAAAAATAACATTACCGACACTTTATTTAATGACATTGTACATGGCTTCAGGCGTGTTACTATTTAGAGTGCAGCCTTACACTGAAAACATATATAAATGACCCAAAAAATTGATATGAAACATGCTCATTTTCAAATAGAAAATACGGCTTTTATAGGGGGGAGGGGAGAAGCTTTGTGACGTCCTATTGAATCAGAGGTCTAAGTTTTTGTGACGACGTGTAACGATTGTGGGGGGGGGGGGTAAAAATCAGCCGAAATCGGGTGACGTCAATCATAAAAATGTATGAATGATTGTAAATGAAATAAAGTAAAGGTGGGGAACATTTTTACAATTGCATGCCCTATTTTTGTAGGCAGTTATAAAAGAATCCTCTTAAGATGAGAGACATAGAAATACACATTTATAAAAATACAAATTACTTTTTTTAAAGGTCACTAGAAAATTATTGAGGTCACATGTCCCCCTTCCCCACCCAAACGAGACAAAACATATTCTAAATTTACACCCAAAAACATTACCAATTAATGTGCTTTAATTTTTTATAAATGTATTTTTTTTTATAAACAAAGAAATAGTATATATTAGTATGTAAACAGATTTATACAATTACTTACCAACTTTCATAGTAGAAACATCGTATAGATCTATCATACTATACATTTTTTAAAATTATTTGTAATATCATGTTCCATGGACAATATTGCAAGATTGTGTATTCTTAAATAACTCATTGTGGAACGAAGATAATTTTTATCAACTTCAGTTTGGAGAAGCTCCTTTCGCAATTAGAGACACTGATAGTAATTGTTGAAATAATTCTTAGAACAATTATCATGTTGTGTACAAACTTTCCAACCTATACTGTTGAAAACATATTAATAAATCAAGGGGGCCTCCCCCCCCCCCGTTTTTCTAACGTAATGCCTATTCTTTTAGTGTAGGTAGAGCCAGGGTTGGTCTTAGGCCTCTGCCACCTAAGCGGCTGCAGTGGGCCCCATGCTTATATAGGCCCCACCTTGCTTGATTTTCACTTATTATCCTTATAAATACCTTATCCTTACCCAAACTGGGTTCCGCACAATTCTTTCGCAATTGCTTAGACCGACTCTGTTAACAAACTTAAAATCTGGATACTTTTTCTTTAAATATTGAACTTTTCTTTATCAATGTCAAAAAGAAATGTATTCGATGTTCAAATTCTTCATTTAATAGGTGTGTGTGTGTGTGTGTGTGTGTGTGTGTGCATTTTTCTTATAAAAGCGTCAATTATGATGTATTACACTTAATGTTCCAAATAAATTGATACCTGTTTGAGCATTTTAAAATTTTTGAACGGTTTTGCTTTAGTTATAAAAGCACTATGTAATCAAACGAATGTTGCGCGAATCCGTTAATTAAGACTCGAATTTCTTCCTTCAAAAGAAAAAGGGTGGTTGTCAGAACTGGCTTTACTTTTCAAATGCCCACGAATGCCGCCCCGTAAACGTGTTCTATCCAGGGCAGACCGCCTTAATCGCCTCATCAAATTACGCCACTGGTTCCAAAGTTCCACTATCGCCCAATGCCGTGAGGGCGGGGCGGAGAAATATGAAAAAGTGTCTTCAGACGTTATCTAATGCTCCCTCGGACAGATCTGATCTTTAGTTTTAGTGTCTGTACCGATAAACTACAGGTAAGGATTGTAGGTTTTGAACAACAGTATCATAGCCACGTACATTGTATACGACACTGTGGGTGTGCAGAATGTGACATACTTATATTTATCAGTTTTATGGTTGTTTAGAACCCAAATTTATTTAAAGACTGCATTGTTCTTTGTTGCTGGATACTTGTTTAATGTGCGCTGCTAAAACATAGCTGTTGAAGATTATGCTGGTATAGTATAACGCTGTGTTGTTGCTGTATTTTTTTTTAAAATAAATTTATGTTGCGTTTGTGAGAAATAGAAATATGAAACATCAAATAGAAAAATGTACAATGGAGTGCATTTTTGTATTCGATAAATCAAAACACAAAATCTTTCGCTTGAATTTTGCAATAAATAACAAACGGTAAACATCTTTTTAAAAATCGATTAAAAAAATTCCAGACAGGAATAATTTTGTGTCTCATGCCTAGGCACAAAAATACGTAATCATTTTATCAATTTATTTCCAATAGTGCGCTGGCCTCACAAGCTGAGGGGCGTGGGATCGAGCCCACGAAAAGCCACTATAAAAATGTTGAGAAATGACTAACGCTAATAAAGTCCTCCGCTGACCTGGAGAGGGATGGGCGCCGTCAGCGTCTATAAAATACCTGTTTATTTCAATCTAAATTATAATAGATATTACTTTTCAATATCTTTCAAGAGCGTGTAAAGTCATAATGGAAATATAGTGTTAAGCACTAACGAAGATAAAGATTTTGCGCCCCCGGCCCCAAAGGAATGGACATTAGGGTTTGAACGCAGTATGGTACTTTAATATGGGTTATAAAATATATATGTACTAAGTTTGGTGAAGATAATTTTCCAAGAACCTAAAGCTTAAGCTAATTTGAATATAGCTCATATAAGAAAAAAAAACATTTAGGGCCTTCGGTCCCCCATGAGTGTAAATTTTCAAAATGTTTTTTCACACAACTGTCCGGAAAAGTACTCAACACATATCCTAAATTTTAATCGTGGTTGCATGAATGGTTTAGTGAGCTATAAAGGACAAACATACATACATACATTNTATATATATATATATATACATACATATATATATGTTGATTTTTCTGGTTTGTTCTGATGAACATTTGTTCAAAATAAAGAGATTGAAGCTTAAATATATTTATTTTGAAAACTTCCTTCATTTTTTTACGGGTGATACCCTAGTGTTAACATATTCCTTTATGAATTGAAATTTACTAGTTTTATTTTAATAAATTTAATGTAAGCATAGTGTTTTGTTTGTATATTATTATACTAAATATTGTGTTATGTTGTTTTCATGTTATTCTGTAAAATAATTGATACTGTAAGAATAATTTTGAAACTTGTTTAAATTAATATGCAATTTATTCTCCGACTTTGAGAAATTTGATGAAATGTATAAGAACATAAGTTTCTTTGTGTAATTGTTTTACTGAGGAAATCAATCTCCAGGAAGGCAAACCGTATGGCTCAATAAAGTTTTTATATTACTTTGTAGATTATTTTCGCACTGTAGTAACATTAAAAGTTAAGAGAAAACCTAGACCCCTTTCACATCAGTAATTAAAACTAGTCTATGTATTTTTTAATACGAACTCATCAACATAGTACAATGACCATAACCAAATTTCAAGATAAAAGAACGGCCACTCTTGTCTTTGATAGCGGGCTCTTTCATGGAGGATAAATTCAGGACTTGACACTTACTAATTATTTTATTAAACAGTAGTTAAATGGTGGAATTTAAAACAATTTTTAAAATGATATATTTCACGAACAGACTTGATTGGCGGTGACAGTATTGAATTTTATTAACTTAATAAACTGATATTTTAAACATTTTCCTAAAATTTAAAGCCACCGGGCTTAGGTTTGAATCTTGTAAGCATCTAGTGTGGTCCTAGTCCACTGATATATTTATGTTTACTTACATAGTATTTGTTTGCCCATTACCCCAGGCTAGTGTACATGAAAATTTTCAAATCCATGCCGTTTATTATTTAAATAATTATAAATTATAATGTATAGTATTCGTTTATAAGTTTGCAAGATCCAACATACTATAAATTAACTTCGTTTCAAAGTATATAATTTATTATAACTTTTTTAAAAAATAAGATACATACAATTTTTAAAGAGACCGCCTTTTTCATATGTTATTCTAAATAATAATTAATATGCGTCCCCCAAGTTTGGAATATTATATGTCATTTTAAATGTACCGTATTTATTTAAAATATGAAAAATGTAATGAATAGGGCTGGAAATTACCTGATAAAAAGAAACAATTAAGAAATCAGGGAAAGTGTCCATAACAGGCATCCTTTAGAGACGCCATTTTCTGATTCACTTCTACATTTTAAATAAATTTCTTTCCATGAGAACCTTTAATAGTATCTCCTTGTGCCTTATTGTATCACGCACTTTATAAAAAGTTATGTCTATTCTTTTGTGCTAATAGAAGCTATGTTGACATTTTATGAAGTAAATTTTAAACCGCTAATTATTTTGTCTATTCCTTAAATTTAATTTCATTTAATAAAATAAAATTTAAAGAAATACTAGAGCAGTGGTTCTTAACCTGTGTTCGATCGAATCCGAGGGTTTCGGTGAGTCAGTCGACGAAGGTAAAAAAAAAAACGTTTGTCAAAAAAGCATGTAATATTTGTTCAATTACAAAGGGTTCGTTGAATGCGTATTAGAAATAGTTCAGGTTCAGTATATCAATTAACACGGTCATAACGAGAAAGCTAAGGGAATTACTTTGGTTGAAATCTGATGGCTGTAGCCAGCAAGTAAATTTCTCGACATTATCATTAATCTGTGGCATTTAGCAAGAATGATGGAGCATTTAAGTCAATAGCTTAAATATCGTCTTCTAATTTTCAAACTGTACTTTTATAAAATTTAAATTGTTTAAAAGAAATTAATGATTAGGTGTGTTTTCTGCAATTAATTCATGTTTAAATGTATTTCCCAATTTAAATAAAAAATATTTAAAAATGTAAAACTACTATTGCCGTATTATCTCTTTTGAGTAGCGCCACAAAGACTTTTGCAACACATGAAGCATGGTTAAACAAAAGTATTTTTTTAAAATGAAAGACTTACGGTAAACACTCCTTCCAAAACACTTGTCTCTCTGATGATGACGATAAACGTTTCGTGAGTATATCGCAAATCGGACATGGCTGTATTGCAATGATTTGTCTGTGCTGTGTTTATTAATAGGGATAAAAATCGTATAGATTTTTCTTTAAAAATTAGTTAAAATAATAATTAATGCAATAAAAACAAAGACAAGAGAAACCATAACAGAGTGGCTATCCTTAAGATTGTTCTGTTAGTTATATACAAATAGTTATAGTTCATATTGTTATCTAAGTGAATCTTTCAGTGCAACAATGTATTAATGCTGAATACTCATTATCGTATATTGTGATCTTTCATATGAAGTATATGTCCCACTTAGAGCGGAGCACCCATTCTACTCCATCTACTCCACTACATAATAGTTTTTAAAGTTGAAGAAAATTATATTAACTTTTATGAGACAACAATAAGATAAATTATAATTAATTCAGTCAAAGTGAAGTTGTCCATAATTTTACATCTCTTATCATAAGAATTGTATCCTTATTTCCTGAAAAACACTCCAGAGTTACTCCCCCACCAAAGTAGACTATTTCTCCAACACCAACAAAATATTTTACTAGATTCCTCATTCGTTTTTTAACATTAATTTTTTTAAACTGTCAATCTCGTATGCACTCATTTCAAAATAGAAAAATTTAGCAAAATATTTATTTTAATTATTTCAGTCCACTTTAAGATGATGGCACTTCGTAACGAAAATCAAAGTGCGGGAGGAGACCCAGATGACGTCGAGGAACAAGCTCTAAACTCATGCCCCCCGACTTACAGTGTGTATGATCCTAACACTGATAAACAAAAGGCAAGAAGTAAATCGGATGTCGAGGATGAGGTAAACACATAAGATATAGTAACCAAACTTGACAAATCATGCTGAGGGGCCGTCCATAATTGACGTCAGGCATATAAAAAATGGGTGGGTGGAGGGGGTCGAACATTTGTGACTATGTGTGACAAGGAGGAGGGGGCTCTAAGAAATGTGATGTCACATCCTACACGTGGAAGAAAATCAGCAGTCCCGAGCCTGCGCTCTTCATGGGGCTTCCCGGAAAACCCCCTCAGCCCTCTGGCCACCTAAGGGACGTAAAGACTGAGAAGCCCCCCCGGAGCGGTCGCTGCTACAAGCGGCCGCCTGGGCGTCCAGGACACTAGGTCGAAAACGCCTCCCACTTAAGTGTGCCTCCCAAGAGAGGTGTGGAATTTCCTACTATGACTCGCTATCAACATAGTATCACTCTGGTGCCACCACGGCAGAGCTTACGAGTCTCAATTATTTAGATCGCCGCAAAGCGTGGGATCATCAACTGACCTGCCTAGGGTTTAACCCCCACCGGAAGGTTTCCTCAGAGCTGGCGACCAAAAGCGTTTCCTAGCGGTACCTTTTGATATTCCGTGCTGGCGCTCCTGGCCCTAAACCGGCACCGCTCAACAGCGTTGCTAGTTACTTGAGGGGGACGAAACGGTCGCTTCGGAGTAACCCAACCCTCAACGGGTACTTTGGTTTTCATCATCGGCATTGCATCTAAATGCTTTGCCTAAGATCCGTACAGCGACTGTAATCATATATGACTAGCACCTAACACCTAACAACGGTCTTCGGCTGTCCAAGCCAGGGTTTTGTCGGTTTCAGGTCGTGGTCTGCTCCACGACCCTACTCGTCTGTCGAACCACGTAGAGGTCACCTTTTCTCGACAGGATGTCACATCAAAACGTGCAAGTTTAAATAAAAATTACGCTGAACAATTTTAATGCTTACAATTCATTTAATGGCGTTTTACATGGTTTCATGCATGTTACGATATTAGGCTTCAGCCTCACACTTAATATAGACTTAAATGATTTTTAAACAAAATGATTTGCAACATGGTCATATGAAATATGGCTTTCATTGGTTGGCGGGCAGAGAATTGTGACGAGGTGGGACTAGGGGAGAGGGTGGGTAAAAAAACCGGCCAAAATCGCGTGACGTCATTTAAGGACGACCCTTAATATTAATAGAAATTCATATGCCATTTTGTTTTATAACAGCATGGCCAGTTTTCGTATGTTCCAACAATCATGTGCTTTACTTCAACAGTTTCAAAAGAAAACTGTTGATAAGAGTGAAGTTCCACTGCTTGAGAACACAGAAAGTCCTGGCCAACAGTCCGGCTTGTTGAGACACTACTCACACACTTACAATGGGGCTGCCCGCTACACAGGGAGAAGACATGACAGGACAACACGACACCATCCAGCACAAAATCATTCTGTCATTTTTGTTAATTCCTTACCACACAGTTTTCAAAGACCATTAAATGCATCTTATTCTTCTTACCCAATGATACAGCCTGTAGGATCAATAATCCCCAATGGTGGTATGATCATTGAACGATATCCCAAACAGCAGGTGAAACGACGCAGAGTTTCTTTTATTTAAATAAATTTCTTTTTTTCTGTAACTCACAAGTACATCTATCTATTTTTTAAAAATGTTTATGCAATTGATTTGTTTTTATTTAAATTGTATATATTCAATTACACTTAACTAAATTTATTTTTTAAAATCAATATATTTATTTCTGTTACGTGCGATCTAAATTGTAAAACATAGTTTTAAAAATTAAAGCAATTCCTAAGTTTTTGAGAAATATTAACAATAATAACAACTAGAAATATACCCGCGCGTATGAAGCGGGAGTGTACTGCCTCAAAAGTTGTATTACGTAATTAATATTAACAATTATTCCTTAAGTGTGTAAGTTTCTGCGACGATTTAAGTTCAATTTTTGGGTGTATAAACATTGTGCTGAGCTCTGAAGATTTCAACGTGCAACTGGTCAGAAATATTCATATGAAAATTGTAATTCTGAGACAATTTTACGTAATATAAAGAGAGACTCCTGTGAACTAAGTTTGGTCTAGATATATGCATCAGTCCAGTAGCAAATGATCTAGGTCGGATCAATGTTGCAAGGTGCCCCCTGGCTCCAATTCCACCTGGGGCCCGATCCAGCCACCTTTATTATACTTAAATTATACAGTATATTAAGTTTGGGGTCCTTAAATCATCTGGTGCCCATTGAAAAGTGGAAAAAAAATTATTTAGTATCAAATTCTATATAAACATAAATCACGCTTTGTTTAGATTGTAAATAGTTCTTAAATATGTTGGATATAGTAGAAAAGTTGTTAAAACGTTATTATTATTTAATAAAATCTTTAACTTTTATTTTGTTTACTCATGAGCTGTTTTCACTTATAAAATATACTCACTATTTTAAGGGTAACACATTAAGTTAACTGTCGCATATATTTTCGACCCCACATGGTCAGACAATTCAAAGTAATGAAATATTTTTAACAGCAGCTACAAGAAACGGAACTAGGTTCTCAAACACTGCAAATTTCAAAGCTCTAATAAACTAAATTATAAATGTTGTAAATGTAATGAAGTTTCTAGATGAATTTTAAGTAACTAACCCAGTCTTATTTAAAAAGTTTGCAATGAAATTTGTGCACCGATTTTAGTCTATGAAAGTTTATTGAAAGCTGTTCACTTAAAATAAAGTCTTGTAATAATAAAGTACTGCATAAAAAATAACTCCACTTTTTATATTATTTATAAGTTTTTTAATAGGGAAATGATATATCATTTTTTTTAGATTTGTCTCTTTATAAGATTAAAATTTAAGGCTTTGATGCAATAGGTATAATTACAAAAAGGAAGGCTAAAATGTTTTGGATCACGTTTTCCAATAACACTTCATATTTTGTAAATTGTATTTCAGATTTAATTTCTGAAAAATTAACAAATTAACACATTTAATTTTTTAAAAAAAGTTTTATCAGTTTGTTTATGGGTAACAATGAGTTAAAATTTCTTTTTAAAATAGCTTTTGTTATTCTAGCTACAAAGGAATGACCATGACATATTTAATTCACAGCACAACTCAATTACGGGCTTTTAGGTTCACTTGCATTGCGATAATGTACTCCGTTAATAAGTCCGGTAGCCAAAGTTTAAATTGTACATTTGTTAAGCTTAAGTTTTTAAAAATACAGATTTTGTCCTAAGGATTTATATACATGTTAAGATCATTGATGCTTAACTTTAATAAGTAGATTTAAAGGAATGGGCCAGTAAAATGAGCTAGAAAGTATTTAGTTGGAGAAAATTATATCTATTACAAATTAAATCTGCATTAGGAATAAAGAACACACACCACACAGACACACACACACAGACACACACACACACACACACACACACACACACACACACACACACACACA
>MUZC01000112.1:744427-826044 GCA_002072015.1 Radix auricularia | reverse complement strand
ATATATATATATATAAAGTGGCAATTTTCTTCTGTCGCAGCCTCACCGTAAGATCAGCATTCATTACAAACTCAGCATCTTTGTGCTTCTCTTTTGTGCGTGGCCTTGTGGACTGGCTGCCTTATTGAAGGCCATTAAGGTAAACACATTTTTTTAAATTATAGCTTTAAGCAATAATATATATATATATATAATTCTCTACATGGTCCAACCATGCCAGACAAGAAGTAGCAAGCTGTCTGACCTCTGACCCCACTGACCCATCATCAGATTGCAAGAAAAGGTAGTAAACATACAAAATTTCGTTGAATTGAAGTCAATTACTCTGTTCTTTCAGAACAACGAAATAACATGTATTTCGTAGTAAAATGGTTATAACATTCGCATAACAAGCGGAGGTCGCAGGTTCAATCCTCAGCTAAGACATTACTTTTTAAAAATTTTTAAAATATTTGTGTATGTGCCCGTTCATTTCCTACTATCTTTTCGATCACCATAACAAGCACAAGACGACTGGGAATAAGCTTGACGAATGACCTTTGTCAGGTTATGCCAATTAGTTTCTGGTTGGCAAGCTAGGGTGGTGCATGGTTGTGGGTGGCAAGAGGCTAACCACAGTGCACATGTTTCCAGAACAACAATGCGTCGCAGTTATACCCGCATCCGAGTTTTATTCGCATTGTTCTGATTTCATCGTGATGTAGTTTGTGTCTGTTCACCCCCCCCCCACCCCACACACTTTCTTAGCACTATATATGAGCAAATCTGCGGCGTATGATACGCCGCGGGCATCTAGTAATAATATAATACTTTCTATGAAAAAAAAATGGATAGATCTAGATGTAATTTGGAAGATCGTAAATCATTTAAAACTAAAATAATAATAAAGGATTTCATTTTCTTTAAACGATTTTTGGAAATAAATCTTTTCAATTTTAAAAAATGTACTTAAAAAGTATAAATAAGTATAATTTACTATTAATTGGAATACAATTTTCAGTGCGTTCTTATCCAGAAATATCAACTTTTCTGATTAAGTTGATCAATAGATTCCTACAGACGAAAGCTGGAATCATTGCTCAATCTTATTGTGATAGTAAACCCGATAGTCAAGTTGGTTTAAGGTGGCCATAAAAAAATTACCCATTGTATAGTTTAGACCACAGGTTCCCAAACGTTTTCGGGTGGCCACCCCTTTTGATTTAAGCCAAATGACACGCCGCTCCTGGGGCAATTGAATGAGTTTAAAAAAGGTTTGTTTAAAAAACATTTTAAAAAATTGAAATATAATTTTATTTAAAATTTTTGGAATAATTAATTTAATGCGATGGTTGACATTTCATGCTATTAAACAGCCTCAAAATTCCAGGGTGCAGGGTTGCCAACTCAATAAAATAAAATTTACGGACAAATATGAGAATTTTCAACAAAAATTACGGAATTTTTATTTTACGGACTCATTTAACATAAAATGGTTATCTTAAAACGAACGAATATGAAGCATAATCCAAGCTTTGTAGCTAAAAATCTAACGTCTCCGTATGAGCACGTCTCTATTACCATGTTCATATTTATAACGTTAGTTAATTGTATGACATTCATCATCATTGACAGTGTTTAATTCCTCCTGCTTATGATCATACATAGAAACATTTACACTGTCGATCATTGTGGGAGTAATTTTTCCCGGTCCATTTCTCACAGTCAGTAAAGTTTCCAACATTGGAGTAGACAATTTGTTTCTCAAGTTTGTTTTAAATAAACTAACAGCAGAAAAAACGCGTTCTACTTCTGATGTTCCATGTGGAAGCTTAAGTATGTATTGTGCTTCTACCGTGGCTGCGAACATCTCGTACACCACTAGATGCAACACTAAATATCTTTCTACAGCACGTACATTCAGCAATATATTTGGAATCATTGTCCAGTGATATCCAGTCCTTAAATTCGCCATTTGTAATCCATGTAGGTTGAAAATAGTACATTTAGTTTACTTTAGCTTATTTAACAATAATTTTATCATCGTTTTCGTTTATTTCAGTTTTCACTGCGGCTATAGTGCCGCTATCGTCTTCGCTTGTATTCATCTTTTCCGTCCTTTTTTAAAGACAAATAGTTTTTTAGATTCATGTTGTCATAATTTATGCGTAATTGTGAAGTACATATAATGATCTATCTAAACAAATCTAACTTGCCGCGATGCGTCTCGCCGCGCGAGCCTAGCTGTCCAGAAAGCGCTTTCAGTTATTAATAGAGCGCGGGATGCCACTAAAACACTTTAAAAATTAAATTTTGAATTAAGAAAATAGATATCACAAACATAATTTACTAAATTTTTTTTTTAACGTGGAGATTGTCAATTTTTTAACGGAATTTTACGGACTGGCAATTTTACGACAAACCTTTACGGACTGTCCGTAAATTTACGGACGGTTGGGAACCCTGCCAGGGTGAGTTTTCATTAACACCAACCTCATGTCATTCTCAACATTTAATTAATTAATTTCTTTTGTTTTTGAACGAAGAATATCTGAAAATCCACTTTTGAGAAGGTTCGGATTTATTTAAAACATCCAAGTAAAACTTGAAAAGCAAGCACCGTCCATTTTGGTATCAATGATACATACCTCACCAGATTGGTGTCAGTGTCAGCAGTTTCTTTTTTTAATTTAACAAGTTACGTGTTTAGCAATCATTCCGCTAATCTAGGCATTCATGGTCACATTTTAACTTCAAGACACCATTAAAATAAAAAATTACATTATATTTATTTATTTTTTATGGTATAAGTTGACGACCTCTATAGGAAAACCCGACGCGGCTCCCTTGGGGGTAAAGACTCGCGACCCCTAGTTTTGGAAACAGAAAATATAGTTTCAGGTTTAAAATAAGTGTTCATTTTTTTATAAACTACTTTTCAAAAGTTGTCCTCTTTTGTTTAGACTGAATGTGAACGTAAGGTCCAGGTGCCCCTCTTCCCCCAGTATCTTATATTGGCAGTTATAGTAGCCGATAGGACTTAAGATAGTGCTCGCTGATCTCGTTCTTTCTGGTCACCACTCTTAGGCGGATAAACTTTCATAGAGTTACATTGTTACATAATGGTGTGTATGAGTATTTTAGTGTAATGTCGTCTTTTTAACGTCAAGATGCTGAAAGTGTTTTCAAATTGCGGTGAGCCCTTGGCCCGGGGTAACACGCCATAGATGAGTACATAAAAATTAATTAAATAATTAATACATAAATTACTGAATATGTCTATTTTTAATGGTTGTGGCTTTGGGGGGAGGGGGTGTTGGAAGGTATTTTGTATTTCCAGCAGGGTCAGATTTTGACTTGATGGGGGCCACAGCTATTTGACAGATGTGTCCCTTTATATATACATATTTTCTATGTCAGTGCCAAATATGAATGTTGGATACCCAGAGGGTTAAACTGGGATGTAATTAAGTAGTATATAGATAGTGAAATAAACTTTAACTTAAAATTATTTTTAGGCATACAATTTTTTCAAATACAAACTGTGGTTTATAGCAACATCTTATCTTATCTTATATGTTACAGACGCTCCTTCTGTACAGAAGATTATTGCGTCCTACGTATTTCTATGGTTTGTGTTTAGTCCTGTATTCTTACTAGAGTTTTAAATGATGATAAAGTGTTGGCTTTCCTGGTTTCTTCAGGCAATCAATTCCACGCCCGAATACCGGACGGAAAGAAAGAAAACTTGTATGTGTTTGTTCTTGCATATGGAATATGAAAGGTGTTTTTATCTTTATGTCTATTTGAGGGTTGTATTAAGTCATCTTTGTGTTGTATTTCTAAATTAGAATTAATTGCCTTATGTATAATTACTAATTTACTCTTGGTTCTTCTATCCTCCAGTGTTTCAAGGTTTAATGATTTAACTAATGGTGTTACTCTTGTCAGTTTTGAATATTCTCCAGTAATAAATCTGGCAGCTCTTTTTTTGGATTTGTTCTAACTTATCAATATTTTCTTTGGTGGATGGGTCCCATACAGAAGATGCATATTCTAGTATAGGTCTCACCAGGGTGAGGTAGCATTTTAGTTTTATATCTTTGTTACAGTTGTAAAAGTTTCTTTTTATAAAGCCTAAGGATTTGTTGATTTTTTAATAACTTCATTGACATGGGGGTTCCAAGATAGTTTCTCATTTATTATGACTCCTAAGTATTTTGCATCTTTAGTTTGGGTTAGTTCTTTTCCATGAATGAAGGAAGCATTTTGAATTTATTTGTTTCTTTTACTTTGTTACTCTTAATAGTTGACATTTTTCTGGGTGGAAGGACATACTCCAGTTAGTTTCCCATTTTATTAATTCATCTAAGTCTTTTCGTAAAATTTTGCTATCTTGTTCTGACTTGATTGTTCTATAGATTATACAATCATCAGCAAATAACCTAACTTTAGTTCCTGTTGAGATATTGTTGGGTAAGTCATTTATATAAATTAAAAAGAGTAAGGGACCTAAGACAGTTCCTTGTGGAACTCCTGAGTTAACCTTTATTGGTGTAGATTTAGATCCATTAATTATTACAGTTTGCTCCCTACCCAATAGGAAATCTTGGATCCAGTGATGTAAGGGACCTGAGATTCCAAAGTATTTAAGNTTACAAGCCTACAGACAGCCATAGTTTCCTTCTATATACATCGTCCCATCCTCAATCGTGTAGGAACTCTATCCCATTTTCACAACTACTAAGACTTAAAAGACTCTGCAGTGATGAGGCAGACTTCTTGGAAAGAAGTGATGAGATGCTGGACTTTTTTAGAAGGAGGTCATACCCGGAAACAATCTTAACATCAGCTGTCAATAGAATTAAAGGCATGACCAGACAGGACACATTTACATCATCTGTTCACGATCAATGTGATAGATGCAAATTTGTTTTAACTTTCCATCCCCATAATTTTAAGGCCCGCCAGGTGATTCTCAAAAACCGATCAATCCTTATGGCTGACCCTCTAACTCAGCAGGTCTTCAAAAAACCTCCTCTTTTTGCTTTCCGGAGAGATAAAAGCCTCAGAGACATACTTGTAAGAAGTCACCTTCCCACAATGAAAGCACATATTGGAACAAAAGGTTGCAACCGTAACCGTTGCAATACTTGTCCATATGTGGTTGAAATTAACAAAATTTCTTTCCCTCTTGAACAATTCTTAATAAAAGATGGATTCACTTGCACCAGTCGCAACGTGATTTATGCAATTATTTGCAAGAGATGTAAAAAAATTTATGTGGGTGAGACAGGTCGTCGTCTTGGAGATCGGTTTAGAGAACACCTGTACAATATAAATAAACAGGCTCAGTGTCCTGTGTCTAAACATTTTAACAGTGTTGACCACGATGGCATTTTGGATATTGTAGTTACTGGTATTTTATATGCAACCAATACCCATGATAGAGTCCACATGGAAAATAGACTCATAAAACGATTTGGTACGTTGGCTCCATATGGAATTAACCAAATCCACAATTTTACATGACTGCAAAATCGTTTTCCCGTTGTGGTTTTCACTGTTACTTTAGATACTTCAACTTCCTCCTTTTTCTTATATTCTATGTCCGTGTTTATTTTTGTCTTTCATTTCTTTTCATTTTATCACATAGAATTTAATATGTTTTAATTTGAATATATATGTAAGTACATGTAATTGTTTTTGTACTGATGAAGGCATGAGCCGAAACGTTTACCATTATTTGTATTAGTTGATAATAAAGCTTTAATTTATTGTTTCCTTACACAAATAGTCTGTGTAATTTGTTTTTTTTAAATAAAAAAGCTTTATGCAGTCCTTTTCTGTTGGAAATTAGAAGCTGATTGGTGTAATTTTATTAAGTTGCATTTATTCCAAAGATATATTGTTCTTCTAGGCATCTTATTTATTTTAGTTTTTATTGTGTTGGTTACCCTAACAATATCATGGTCAGACGGCCCAGGAATTATTGTGCAGTCTAGTACTAATCCTGGTCTGTTTGTTAGGAATAAATCTAGTATTTTGTTTTTCCTAGTTGCTTTTTTTACTATCTGTTCTAGGTTTATATTGTTTATAGTGTCTAAGAAATGTTTATTAATTTCTTTATTATTTTGGTGGCTATCAATTGTATAGTTTTTCCAATTTATATCTGGAAGATTAAAGTCCCCCATAGTCCAAATTACAGCATTTTTATGATTTTCTTTAATAGAAATTAGTTGAATGCAGAGATTCCTCATGTATTCTTTGTTTGTATTTAGTGGCCTATATATACTGCGTACAATAAAGGGTGATGAGTTTGGTGTAACTATTTTGCAAAAAACAGATTCTATATTAGAGTTTGGTTGTATGTTAATTTCTTCGGCTATGAGAGTTGATTTTATTGCAAGTAGGACGCCACCATGGTTGTCTCTTCTATATTTTCTAAATATACTATAATTGCTGCTAAAAATTTCAGAGTTATATATGTTGGGATTCAACCAAGTTTCAGAACCAGCATTTATGTCTGGTTCTTCTGTTTTTATAAGAAGTTCTAAATCTGGAATTTTATTTTTTATGCTTTGGAAATTAATTATTAGAGTTTTAAGAGTGTTTTGGTTGTCAGTATTATTAGATTTTTTATTTTCATGGGTTTGTGTGGCAGGTCTGATTTTATCTAGGGTGTTTCTTATATTAGAATTAGCCAAAACACTGTAAAAGTTTGTGGTGATCAGGTCCCTATAATTGAACAAGTCTGAATTGATTTGGAGAAATCCACAATGTGTGCAGTGCCAAGATGTATATTTATTTATTAGGCCCATTGATATGTACCTGGGTGAATTAGCATGCAGGCAAACTGTGTGGTACCATTCATTGCAGGTGTCACACTGAATTGCTCCTTGTTTACTTGTGCATGTTTTTCTACAAACATGGCATTTAGATGGCACTGGGCCTGGGTTTAGCTCTATGTCGCCGGAGAGAAGCAAGATTAAAATTAGGTGCTCTTGCCTATGTCTACATATTTTATGTTTCCATTGTTTTAGTGTAATTTCTTTTATTGTACTTAAGATAGAGGTGTAGTCAGGTACTGAATCTGTGTGCTTAGTGTTGTGGTGGTTTATAACTATAGATATGTTACTATGATTTTTAGGATGTGTTTTGGTTGAAGTTAATGCCCTTAAAAGTATTGTGGTTATTACTAAGATTAAGATTCTCATTTTCAGTAAGGCTAGTTTACTAGTTTAAGTTTAAGGGTTACGACAAGTAGTCTCAAATAGACTTAGATTTAGACTTAATATATTTCTATTATTATTATACTATAACTTTAAGTATAATTTGTTTAAAGTGCGTTTATTTTTATATTAAGTTCAATTAAATTTAGCTTTGAATGTATAATTTATGTAATCCAAGTTATTTGGGAGGTTTATTTCTGCTTTTATTGTATGTGAACAGTTACGGTTAGTTCAAAACAATAATAATAAAAATGGCCGCCTTAACAGGTCTTTGTAATTTTAGTGCAAAATATCATAAAATACACAATATAGTATTATTAAACAGCTAATATTGTTATTATTTAACTAAATAAAAATTAGATTAGTGTTTTAGAAAGGATTAAGTATAATTAAATTTGAGAAATAAATGAAAATAATATGAAACTTAGCTCCAGTAAGAAACAACGACTTTCACAACCGGAAATACTTTCCCAAGTTCATTTAAAAGGCGTACTTATCGAAGGTTTATATGTAGTCTCTTGAAAAATGCTTATCAGGATTAAGGAATTAGATCTATATTAAACTAAAATATTTTCTTTCTTGCTTCTGACAAAACAAAAACACAAATGAATCATCAAATGATAAACTGAATAGTTTGTCACTAATAGTTTGTCACTAATAGTTTGTCACTAATAGTTTGTCACTCTCTATGCAGTAAGGGAAAATAATTTATTTTGATGCATTGATTTCAATTTATGTTGTTATCCTCTTCGGCAAAGAAAAATATCTTTCTCCAAAACAATGCGCAATCATCATACTAAGAAACAATCTCAAAACTGATTCTACATCAGTGAATGCTGATTGGCTGATTGGACACGATTTTTAACTATTACCAGCTATACAGATCATTATGTGTCAGACTATCATGTTTCTCTGAAACATGGGCTCAACAACGTCTATCATGTTGATAACAATGGTTTTCTTCTCCTACAAGATTCATGTCCACATTTTCAGAATAGTTTTAGCATTAAGTATTGATTCACAAATCTCATATTCTTTACCTCTTACATTTTTTATCAAGTCTGAAATCTCTTTGCAGCATCAATTCATTGTATAATGAAGCCCTCTGTACCGAACTTGCCTCGTGATTCCATCACTAATATTATGTTTAGGTTCTGAACTTGTCTCTTGACTCAAGTTTCTCCTAAAGCTTGTTTAGCTTATAGTTTAATCCAGCACTGATTGCAAGTGAAAATAATATAGAAAATATTGGACTTACATTTTTAAATACAAATATTTTGAATTGAATAGATAAACTTGAGGAAATATGCTGTCGTCCCGCATATTAACAAAGCGTGTGCACATTATGACGTTAGACACAATTAATTTTTTATTTTTTAAAGACTATTTAAATTAAATGTTTAGCATTTATTACCATATACAATGTAATTGTAAATGATAAAAAGTCATGACGCGTCATTTGAAAATCATACTTTTGTATTAGAATTAAATATCCACTCTCTGCAAGTTTCATGCATTCGGGATCACTCTATCAGTTGCCCATATTTAATCACAAAATATGCTAAAATTTTTATTTGTATATTTACATTTTATTTCAAGTAGATCTAGTCCTCAAATTATTTTCTCATTTCAGTTTTCATGCCTTTCAGTATTAATACCATACATGAAGGAATTGGGTTGTTCTCTGATCATGTCATATTGTAGCAGATGGGCTGGAAGTAACAGTGTTTGTTACTTTTGGTCTGTGATTGTCCTCTGATTATGTCAGAGCCAAGAATCGTGCGAAGGCAATTTCAGGCTGAAATAGTAACTGCTTTTTTTAGGCAAACACACAAGAGACAATATCCGTGTTTCACAAATGTTGTTTCTTTTGTTGTATGCACACATCAGCAGAGTAAGAGAGGTAATCACCAGAGAACTGATGCTGTGGATGATGGTTACTGACGGAAGATGCTCAACATATCTCATCGGTCTTGTAATTGCCTTACGTGTCCCCTTGTCATGCTTCCATAGCTGAGTAGGAAATATTTGATGTACTTTGATCACGATTAAATTAAAGTTTGACTTTTCCTGGTTAGTTCATCAATGTGTGTAAATTAAGCGAGAAAGTACCTTAAATTTAAATTTTAAAAAAAAAGCTTAAGCCCACAACTATAATAAATTGAGCCGATAAAGATTTAGTCACAAAGATCAAAGTAGAGAACGAAGTTAGATCCTAAGTTTGCAGGTGTGGTAGGTGTTGGCAAGTATTTTCTCGGTTTTATTTATGCTTTTCTCGTACTTTGGTGAAGTTGAGTTAGGACAAATCCTGATTTGAACGATCTTTGAAACCTCAAAAAATAGAGCATTGCTTAAACACATTCTTTTAGAGTTCATGAAAAGATTTGATATTATTGTAGCGGATCTGATTGATGTTAAATGCCCGTGTATGTAACACACCAGAATTCATGACGTGTGAAGGAGGTTTCGAGTACACGATTTTAGTAACTGTGCTTTTCGGGAACAAATAACATGTTGTTTTCCTGGTCATAGTCTTAGGTCAATTGTCATCTTGCCTTTAGTATATCTATCGTTTGTTTGTGTTTGATTTTTTTAAATTATTATTTTTTGCTGTTGTTGTTTTGTTTTTGTTTATTTGATTTTTTTTGTCAAATTCTTTTTCCTTTTATTCTGAACCATTTAACACTAATCTTCTCAGTTGATTGTCATTTGTTTTCTTTTCTTTTTTATAATATTTTTAGGCGATAAAAAGCAAAGCTGCCGGAAATTACGACCAAGCCGAGGTTTATGGGAGAACTGCTAAAGCGTTTAACATGGCTGGCATCTTTTTTGGAATATTGAGCTACATAGGTATAGGGGTCAGTTTGTATTATGAGTTAAGAAAGTTAAATTAGAGTTTTTATCATAAAGAATGGAAAAGTGCGTTAATTAAAACTGATTGATTAATTGAGAGCTAATTTTCTGACTTAATGACTTATAATGTTTTTTTTAATATAATTGTGTCTATTCATTGAAATGCAAGGGGGGGGGGAATGTGATTAAACACTTGAATCACATATATGCAACTGCAATTTATAATATCATAAAAACACATTGTTTAAAAAAAATAGACATTATAATAAAACAATGCACCCACAATGTTTAGGCAATTTTTAAAAAACCTCATCATCAATGACACTGAATTCAATGAGGGAATGTGGCTGTGCTGGCAGGTCGTCTCTTGAAGGAAATTCTAAGAAACCCAAAATTGTTATATACATAAAAGATTATGCCTGAAACCTTCGCGAAACTAACAAAGTTTTTTACTCACTATTTCAAAAAGTTTCTCGGCGAATGGATAAATAATATTTGTATTGCTTACATAATTTCTCAAAAAAAGACATTACGGGCCAGGCCCTTGGTCGTAAAAAGTTTTCAAGATGTTAAGTTCGAAAAACGTGTTTATTTCAATATCATTTATGATGGGTAAATGTATCAATATTTTTCTAGATAGTGTAAAACTCAATGTGAGCATTAAATCTTATATGTATACAAAGAAAATAAATCTTTTGGGACCCCTGTCCCGAAGCAGAGGACATTAGGAGGTCAGTGCCCTATGACATAATAATATGGACCATCAAGTATTTATGAAACGAGTTTAGTCAAGATCCATACATTTACCCATTGTCTAAGGCTTAAACTACATTTTATATTGCTCATATAAGGAAAAAACTATTTTTAAAAACTAAATTTTTGGCTTCCCGACCCCCGAGAGTTAATTTAATTTTCTTTTCAATGTTACCGGTTTCCATTCCAGGGGCGTACTCAACAACCCCCTGAAGTTGCATATGACATCAGATAAATGGTGTAGTAAGACATAAAGGACCAACACACCAGACAGACATATAGTTATTTATATAAAAGTTGAAATATTATTTCTTTAAATTTGTAATTAAAGCATTTCAATAAGTGTCAGCTTATACAGTTGTTTAGTTAGTTGCACGGGTTAGCGACAGATTCTTAGGTAAATGCATCTTTCACTAGGACTTAAATATTTTATTCATACATGTAGGCTACGAGGGAAATGTTCGGAGCTGGCTATGTTTGATCTTTAGTAGTATGGATGTAACAATTTATTATAAGAGAAATAACTGCAACGACCAAAAAACTTATATCCTCACATATTATTATATAGGGCTATTATTTGTCTCGCTGTGAACTAGCGCAAGGCATTAAATCTACGATTTCTATTGAACTTAACGGACATTTCACGTGAAAATAGCAAAGCTCCCCAGAAACAGTTAACATTTTATTTTACCACAAATATTAAGCATTGTAAGGAACATGGTTCTGTATTGAATATGGTTCATATAATAATGATCAAATAATGATCAAATAGATACAATATTACTAGACTTCTCAAAAGCATTCGACAAAGTTCACCACCTTAGTTTGCTCAAAAAACTTAAATACTTTGGAATCTCAGGTCCCTTGCATCACTGGATCCAAGATTTCCTATTGGGTAGGGAGCAAACTGTAATAATTAATGGTTCTAAATCTACACCAATAAAGGTTAACTCAGGAGTTCCACAAGGAACTGTCCTAGGTCCCTTACTATTTTTAATTTATATAAATGACTTACCCAACAATATCTCAACAGGAACTAAAGTTAGGTTATTTGCTGATGATTGTATAATCTATAGAACAATCAAGTCAGAACAAGATAGCAAAATTTTACAAAAAGACTTAGATGAATTAATAAAATGGGAAACTAACTGGAGTATGTCCTTCCACCCAGAAAAATGTCAACTGCTAAGAGTAACAAAGAAAAAGAAACAAATAAATTCAAAATATTTCATTCATGGAAAAGAACTAACCCAAACTAAAGATGCGAAATACTTAGGAGTCATAATAAATGAGAAACTATCTTGGAATCCCCATGTCAATGAAGTTATTAAAAAATCAAACAAAACCTTAGGCTTTATAAAAAGAAACTTTTACAAATGTAACAAAGATATAAAACTAAAATGCTATCTCACCCTGGTGAGACCTATACTAGAATATGCATCTTCAGTATGGGACCCATCCACCAAAGAAAATATTGATAAGTTAGAACAAATCCAAAAAAGAGCTGCCAGATTCATTACTGGAGAATATTCAAAACTGACAAGAGTAACACCATTAGTTAAATCATTAAACCTTGAAACACTAGAGGATAGAAGAACCAAGAGTAAATTAGTAATAATACATAAGGCAATTAATTCTAATTTAGAAATACAACACAAAGATAACCTAATACAACCCTCAAATAGACATAAAGACAAAAACACCTTTCTTATTCCATATGCAAGAACAAACACATACAAGTTTTCTTTCTTTCCGTCCGGTATTCGGGCGTGGAATGGGTTGCCTGAAGAAACCAGGAAAGCCACCACTTTATCATCTTTTAAAACTCTAGTAAGAATACAGGACTAAACACAAACCATAGAAATACGTAGGACGCAATAATCTTCTGTACAGAAGGAGCGTCTGTAACATATAAGATAAGATAAGATTTATATAGTGAAGAGGCATTTTTCACCAGATTAGATATTTTATAAATTTTACTATCCATCTGAGAATGACAGCATCGGTCCATAAACACCTTCATGCCCTGCCATAACTTTCAATCCCTTTCCTTGCATCTTCATCCAAAATCACTTCGGATATCATTTATTTAAAAATCCATCTTAATAAACTTAATATGTATTACATGTTACGTTTTATTGCTTATATTGATGTTGTATATTGACTGTAGAAATATAGAAAATCCATTTCAAGCCAATATAGGTTTTAATCATATTTTAATACTATTACCAATATTTATTAATGACTAAACAGAGTTTTTCTTTTACATAGGAAAGGTGGAGCCTAAAATATGAACCCAAATAATTACAGTTATTCAACAATTTTCGTGCCTACTCCCAGCTCAGGGCTAATATCATTTTATCCACTTAAACATACATTATGACAAACGATAAACTAGATTATACAATACACAATCTCATCTCTGTCGGGATCTATATCAGGGTTAACTTTAAGGGATGGTCGAGAAAAAAGCGAAAACTCGCATTTCACAATGCTGTTCAAAATAATATAACAGGCTGGTCACCTCATGCGGCATTGGACAGAACTCATTCCTCTCTAACCAATGTCATGAAAGGCGATTAAGACTCATAAGTACAAGATCTCAATACAGCTGCTTATACTTAACAAAAACATTTAGTGACTTCAACAATCATTTAAATGAACAATATCCAAAGATGTCAGTTGAATCTATTTCCTCCTGCCCCCTAACCTCAAGTCACTAAGGCCCTTAGGAGCAGCCCTATAAACTATCATCTTTACCGACGTATTTACCACCTCAACATCAGAGGCCATAATGAATTCATAAGTTGGAAAACCTTAGAATTCACTGTTGCTTGGCAACACATTTTTTTTTATTTTATAGATTTCAATGTTTTGAAAAATATTTACCATCTCAGGCATGCTACAGTCATCTGTCCAAATTATTTTCTATGTACTAAATCTTATTTCATCGTGCATATATAACAATCGATGTGTACAATTCTGTAACTTTGTATTTTAATAGCATCGATGGAGTTAAACTTAACAGAAATAACAACAAATATCACTACATATGTGAAGCATATCCAATAGCTCAAATATATTGCAAAGACTCGCCACACTTCAAGCAAAGGTTTGCGGCATGGGTTGTACTGCCTTGCCTGTCTTTCTCTCACGAGAGACGTAACTTAGCACTGGGCTGTTATGAAACTATTTTGATATTATTAAAGGGTATAAACCTCTTATGGTACACTACAGTCAAATAACTTTGGTTGGAACACGGCTTCCCAGTCCCGCTTTTACCCAATGCCGTGGGTAAGAGGATATTTTACACAATGACTTCAGACGCTTTCTTATTCTCCTTCGGACTCATTTAATTTTGAGTTTTTAGTGTCTGTACCGATAAACTACAGGTAACGATTGTAACTTTTAGCAACAGTGTTATATCAAAGTCTACTGTGTAACACAATGTGGGGGTGCACAATGTGACATACTTTGCTTTTTAGCTTTTGCTTTTATAGTTTTCATAGATTTTATTTTTTTAAAAAAACAATTCATTTAAAGATGGCTTTGTTATTTGATTACAGATACATGTTTAATGTGTTCTATTATAACATTGCTATAGAATATTAAGTTGTTGTAACCATTGTTGTGTGTTTTCTCCATCAAGTCTAAAATAAATTTATATTTTATTTGCGAGAAATGGAATTGTGAAATATCAAATAGAAAATGTACAATTTGAGAGCATTTTTTCCATAAGGTAACTTTTAAAAAAAATCATTCGATCTGTCCAAGGTAGGAATATTTTCAGTGCCTCATGCCTAGGCACAAAATGACACTACCTTTACGCTAATAAATTATTTTAACAATTTTCATTCATGTAAAAAAATGTTTTTTGCTTAAATAATTGGTATGTCTTTCTTATATTGGGAAAAATAAGCAACACTTCCTGATGTTTCATCGCATCGATCAACAGAATGTTAAAACTGAATTTGTGCATTTAAATTAACAATTGTTTTTATTTCAATTTAAAATAACTTATGTAGCAATAATGTGTTTTCAATTACAGTCTGTGTGTTATTATAAAAAATTGTGAGCTATGTTTGGTTCCTGTTATTGTGTGCAATCATCGAGATCATGGGAATACATGTGAAACTTGTTGAAATAAATAACTCAAATAAATATTTTATTCTTCGACTTGGGGAAATTTTAAAGCTAATTTTTATGAACAAATTGACGATTTTTTTTTTCAGAGGACTTTATTTATTATTTAAACTTTATGCAGCAAAAAATACATTCAAAAATGGCCTGCCAGATTTTTTAACGCAATGATCTGTATAGGAGCGTCCTTGTTATGGAAGATAAATAAAGGACTTAACATTTGCGATTGTTCTTCTTAAAGAGTATTTAAAATGCTTGAAATTAGAATATATAATTTTATTTAATTCTTGAGAAATCTTGGTTGACTCTAACACACTGGGTTTTTAATACCTTGAATTCACTGATATTTTACAATTATTCATAGCAATGAAAGCCATCAAGCTTAGGAGTGTGTTCCTGATCCACAGGTATTAATATAGTTATTAAGATTATATTCCCTTGCCACCCCCCCTGGTTTGCCAATTCAATAAAATAATATTTACTGACAAATATAAGAACACTCAGCAAAATTTACGGACAAAAACAAATGTTTACAGACACACTTAACATAAAATGTTAACCTTAAAACGAACGAATATGAAACATAATCCAAACATTGTAGCTTTAAAAAAAAAGTAAAGTACCTATATGAGCACGTCTCTATTCATATTCTATAACGTTAGTTTATTGTGTGACATTCATCATCATTGACAGTGTTTAATTCCTCCTGCTTATGATCATACATCGATACATTTACACTGCCGATCATTGAGGGAGTCATTTTTTCCCGGTCTATTTCTCACAGTCAGTAATTTTTTCCCGGTCTATTTCTCACAGTCAGTAATTTTTTCAACATTGGAGTAGACAATTTGTTTCTCAAGTTGGTTTTCAATAAACTAACAGCAGAAGAAACGTATTCTACTTTTGCTGTTCTATGTGAAAGCGCCAGCATTGTTTGTGCAAAGTTCGAAAGTAGCAGAAATCTGTACTCTTTGTTTTCGAAATTTCTAGTCATTTGTCCAATTTGATGCCAGAAAGCACCATAACCTCAGTCGGCCTTGACGTTGCTTAAAATCCGCAACTTGGTAATCAATAAACCCGGCCTCTAAGCAATCAAAATCTGCTGGAGACATAATTTTTGGAAAAAGCTGGGCCAGTTCCAAAGTTTCCGACTGTTCCACCGATATTCTGTTAGTGGGTTTTAGTACTGACATGAGCTTCAGCACTCTGTTGCTAATAGGCATTCTTTTCTTAATTGCACTGACTGCATTGGTATAAAATGCAATAACATCAACATAAACTTTTCAACAGTCGATGGATCATCTACTTCTTACAGCTGTAGTTTAGTTTGATAACCAATTAATAATTTATCGCGTGATTTAAAGTTTGTACTTTCCAGCTGTCAAGAAATCTCTTACAGTTTATTAACAGAGCGCGAGATGCCACTAAAACAATTTTAAAAATTAAAATTTTAATCAAGAAAATAGATATCACAAACATGATTTTTATGATTTTTTAAACGTTTGAGATTCCACGTTTTGTCTTATTATTTAAATGGTTTTGTTTGAAATTACATCATTTATAAAATTATCATTAAAATACAATATATATCTTTTGTCCTCCTGGCCGAAAAGGTATAATTTTTAATTTAAAGAAACTGCATTCAGGGTATTATATTCTATATAATGATGAGCATGTGTCCCCTAATTTTGGAGAATAGTATGAATGTAAAATGATATAGATCTAGATATTTATTTAAAATAGGGAAAATTCATTAAACATGAAACAGGAAAAAAGTTGATAATTATTTTTAAAAACCGTTAAAAAAACACAAGTTTTTAAATATAAATCCTTTATATACGAGACATAACTATAGGGATTTTCAGTATAATACGCAGCGCAAGACAATCAGAAATTCAAAATTTTAGTTAAGTCTCGTAAAACATATTTAATATAATGCTCACCTTACTGCGCCACAGGAAAGGTTGTGGAACACAATACGCACCACGAAACTCTATCTCAAAATTTAACATGATACATAGAGATAAATAAAATAATATAAAAATGCAATAATTTAATTACAGTACATTCGATCGATCTGAAATTTTGATACTTCGTTTTTATAATCGGCAGGAGTCTGCCTGCAAAATTTCAGCTCGCTAGCTTACAAGAAAGTGGGTTATAAATCGATCCAACGTTTTTTCGGAAAGCAAGTGCTCAAACAGACACCACGAGTCAATATAAAGGATTTTTTTTTTAAAGAGAAAACATTTAAGAAAGCACCGAAAGTTTCCATAAGAAGCCTCCTTTCGGAGAAGTCTTCTTCAGAATTCTTCCTTTAATAAATATTTTTTCTACCAAAATTATTACGAGTGTCTCCTGATAGTATCACATACTTCATACAATGTCTCAAATTTAATCTAAAATAACTACTAAAGAAAAGCTTTTGGGAATTTAGGCAAACGTAACATAGCTGCGTCATACCAAGCTTTCTTACTTTAAATTTTAGAAATTACTCCATTGACATTAACAATAAATATCATGTGTTTGTTGTTTGTTTACCATCCCAGCAGGTGATGATTGGAGCATTCAAGAAGTAATTCAGTCTATTTCTTAACTATTTTTAACCGTTAATGCTAAAATATAAATGATCAATGTTTGAATGTAAATTTAAGTTTAGTGGAATATCTCAAGCTTACTATAAGTTAAGCTTAAAGCTGTTCATTCAATATTTTCTTTATCCCATTACATGACTCTAACTTGTACTTCCAAATTTCGCAGACGTCACCGATTTACCTGAGCGTTTCTTGGAAACGCAGGAAGTAGATTGTTTACAATCCCCACTCCCTGGCCATGAACTATAACCCACATAACCATTATTAAGGTCTTGATATTTTTTTATAAAAAAAACATACTTCATAACGAGACTTTCTGATCGTTACGTCTTGGTAAATATACAATGTTCTTTGTTAATAGAACAATATGTTCAGAATGTACCCGGGGAAATGGGGGGGGGGGGGGATTAGATTTAAATCACTTTTAGGGAGGATATTGGGTAACCTGTCAATGACAGCCCCCCCCCCCGCTAATCCGCCATAGGATAGACCCATAATGGGAAGGAAGTGGGTTCTTTTGTTGAATGTTATTTTCTCTATAATTTTTTTAATGACCTTGATTCAATGTACATTTTAGGAAAACCTAGAAAAACCTAGCAATCTATAAATAAAATGTATGTGATACCACATATAGCTATCAAATTTTATCGATGTTTGATTGATCTTAATTTTGTTTAAAATACATTATATTAACTCGTGGCGTCAACAATGATTGATTGCCGTAAAAAACTTTGAAACGATTTTTAACCCGATTTCCAGAAAGCTAACAAGCTTAACTTAAGTTTTTCAAGCAGATTCGTGGCTACAATAAAAATGATCTATCAAAATTTCAGATCGATCGAATTTACTGTGATTAAATTGATGAACTTTTAGATGATATTGTAGCATGTAAATTTTTGTGCTAGACTGTCGCGGTGCGATGCGTACGATATTGAGCACCCTTTTAAAAAATACATCGGTAGATGTTTACGCGGTGCGCATTACGTTAAACAGGTTTTTATAACCCTTTTCCTATGATCTAATCGAGCTGAAATTTATCACGCAGACTGTAGTAGTTTTGTTTACAAAATAATCCTAATATATGAGACATAACTAGAATTTTTGGATTTTCGTGCGATGCGTATTATAATGAACATACTTTTAGGACATAAACTCGAAAAGGTCCTACCTTTAAATATCTAGGGGCTATAATATTAGATGATGGCTAAAAGCCAGAAATTCTTGCCAGAATGGCCCAAACAACTGCAGCATTAAGCAAAATTAAACACATCTGGCAAAGCAAGGAACTCTCCCTGAGAACAGAGATTCGACTATTGCGCTCTCTGGCTATGTCAGTCTTCTTGTATGGTTGTGAGGCTTGGACGCTCATTGAAGACCTCCAAAGAAGAATTAATGCGCTAGAGATGAGATTTTTCGAAAGGTACTAAACATCTCCTACACTGCGCACATCACGAACGAAGCGGTCCGCGATAAAATAAGTGCTGCCATTGGCCCTTACGAGAACCTTCTCACCTCAATTAGAAAGAGGAAATTACGATGGTACGGACACGTGACAAGATCTGGAGGTCTCTCAAAGACCATATTACAAGACACTGTCCAGGGAAGAAGAAAAAGAGGCAGACCAAGGAAGAGATGGGAGGACGATATCAAAGAGTGGACCGGCCTGTCATTTAGCGACTCCCAGAAAGCAGCTCAGGACCGTGACACGTGGCATGAGATAGTGTGCAGCTCAAAATGGTGCCCCAACGACCCAGCCATGGGTTAAGGCACAGTTCAGTACAGTTCAGTGACATACGTGTATATATTTGATATTTCGTCATTTATGAGTTGTTTTCCTGACTTTTATTGGTGCAACAAATTAGTGTGTGAGAGATGATACTCTTTCACAAGCCCACAACAAATTAGTGTGTGAGAGATGATACTCTTTCACAAGACCACAACAAATTAGTGTGTGAGAGATGATACTCTTTCACAAGCCCACAACAAATTAGTGTGGGAGAGATGATACTCTTTCACAAGCCCACAACAAATTAGTGTGTGAGAGATGATACTCTTTCACAAGCCCATAACAAATTAGCGTGTGAGAGATGATACTCTTTCACAAGCCCACAACAAATTAGTATGTGAGAGATGATACTCTTTCACAAGCCCACAACAAATTAGTGTGTGAGAGATGATACTCTTTCACAAGCCCACAACAAATTAGTGTGTGAGAGATGATATTCTTTCACAACCTCACAAACACACTCAAAATAGGTCAGACACAAAGGAGAGACTTTATTTCGCGACACCGGTAGTAAGCTTACAAAAATGAAATATTCATGAAATTCATGCAGCTGATACACACATTAACTTTTAATGTTAATGTTATATACGTAACATTCTCATTTTAGTAAAACAGTATTTAACCTAGCAAATAAATATGTCTTTTTTTATTAGTGATAAGCGTTAACATTGGTTATGGTGTATGAAGTGATTTTTGTTTATTAGGGTTTGCGTTGTTGGGGCTGGGGGGGTGCGGGGTTTGCAGCTCTTGGCACATTTGTTAATAATAAAATGACAAATTCCCACATTCGAGTTTTAGTCCCGTGGCCTAAACACTGATATAAGGTGTGTATTATAAAGACCGGAAATTCGTTTTTAAACTTTCCAACAAATCTAAAATTTTGGCCCACATTGTAGTTAAGCATTATTGCTGCTACTTTTTAATTTTTTTTTTAAAAAAGAAACCAAGGGTTTTCAACCAGGATGTAAAAAGCTCATGACGTGCGATTGAACGAATTGGAAAGCAGTTGTCACATTTCGCAGGTAGCATATGTCACCGCAAGAGAGAGAGAGAGAAAGGGGGGGGGGGAGAACAAAAACAGAGAGAGAGAGAAATAGAGAGAGAGATGATATAAGTTGCACTTTAGAGTTGTTTCTGGGTGGGTTTTTTTTAATGATTTTAGGTCACTGATATTTATTTGCCATCCTGAGTGACATAACTTGAGAATTTAATCAGAGACACGAGCCACTAGGAAAATATCTGTAATCGTAATTGATTTATTTTGTAACAACATCTCGATTCCAAATAAATACGATCACAGAAGATTTCAACTTATCACTTCGCCAACGGACATGAACGTTATTTTATTACTTTAAAATATTTACCTGTTTTAGCAAATGTCGGATTGTAATGAAAGCCCAAGTTCAACAGATATCTCCGAATCCCAAGAATGTACCACAGCAGAAGTCGCAGAAGACGAACCTGGACCACCACCATACAGTTTTGGTCATCAAAGTACAAGTGAGAAGAACGACAGCGGCTGGCCGGCTCATGGGGATGATGTAAGGCACCTAGGATTTTCATTTCACTCATTTTAGTATCACTATTTAACATACATATTTTGTTTTAATTTTACTAAATCAAATGCATGTACTTGTGTCCAACAGTTTGAACAAGAAGGCTCTGGTTACAATGATACTGAAGTGAATGAACATGACCGATATCACACTGAAGTAAATGGACGTGAACAATATCATGCTGAAGTGAATGAACATGACCGATATTACGCTGCAAGTTCAAGATTATATAAAGGATCTCACAAGACCTACAATGACGACCCACATTATTCAAGCCGAAGGCATGAAAGATGGCAAGAACCTCCACGTTATCCATATCCAGACAAATCCTTTCCTCGAAAGACCCATCCAGACAAACCGTACCCTGGCAGGACAGGTCCAGGCAAACCCTATCCTGGCAAGGTCCGTCCAGGCAAACCCTATCCTGGCCAGGCCCATCCAGCCCAAATTCAACGTTTGGATCATGCAAATTCACGGATTTATTTTGACGCCTCACAACTTCCTCACCAAGATCAAATTCTATCGTTGATAGGAGCTGAACAACAAGATTCACCACAATTAAATATCTTTCATGTTGTTAACGTACAGGTATGTCTTTAAAGCGGGGAGTTTTGATTATAGTGGCGCAGATTTAGGAATAGGTTTTGAGAGACGGACACTATCTTTGCTTGTTTAAAGAGAACTCAAAACTCAAGTTATGGTCATTTTTAATTTAAATTTAAACAAACATTTATTTACTATTCTCGTAACAGCATAAACAATAAAAACTCCGTAAATGAAAAAAAATGTATTTTAAATATATTATATACAATAATATGCTTGCTCCTATTTAGATTTATCCTAGACGCTTAAATTAATTTTTTTCAATCAAGGAATAGCTTAACAAATTTAATAGAACATCATATAGATATCTAAATGTTTTTATAATTTATAAATCTTTTATTTCAGGCACCGCAGATCAAAAGTCATTATGCATTGAGCATTTATGTGACTCTATGCTTCTGTCTTCCGTTAGGCATAGTCGCGATGATTTTCTCACACAAGGTAATGAATTAAATTGTTTTCAATTTACATTTTTTTTCGTTACGAACATCAACGGTTTGAAAACAAATCACTTAAAACAGTTGTTTTTCAACCACTTGTTAAACTGTGTATTTTTAATTATGTGTTTTGGTATTGGGCTGGATCTAAAAGGACTTTCACATCATTTTATTTATTGATTTAAGTAATAGGTTTTTCATGTGAAGTCTATATACGGAGACACTATTCTTTTTCACTTTAATAACTTCAATTAATTATATAATTTAGATGTAAAGATTTAAATGTAAAAGTTATATACTATACTGTCGATTGTTTTTTCGGTCAGCCTGACACTACCAGTCGCTTGTGCGTATTCTGTCTGCTTTCATGTCACTTTGTCAACTTTAAATCGCAGAAGCGGGCGACCTCTTTCTCGATGCCAGTTCTCCATAAAGGAGGGTGTTAGGGATGCGGTCAGGGCTCATTCTTTTTACATGTCCTAGCCATGTTAGGCGTCTAGCACTAAGAATTGTGAACATACATTGGATATTAGCACCCATCAGGACTTCACTATTTGGTCCTTTATCTTGCCATTTAATGCCAAGGATGCGACGCGGGCACCTCAAGTGGAAGCTATTAAATTTGCGCTCTTGGGGTGTTTAAGTGGTCTAACACACAGTCCATTGAGGATAAAATAATCAGTAGAATTGCCAAAGCAGCTGCGATGATGATTAAACTAAATAAACGGGTCTGGTAAACACCAATCTAACTTGGAAAACCAAACTCTGTCTATCGAGCCTGCGTGATAAGTACGCTGCTATAAGGGAGTGAGACATGGGATTGTTATTTACGGAACGAAGAAATAATTTATCAATATATTTTAAAACTATTAAAGCTCAAGTAACTTATTCTTGTTTGAAGAATACTATATACTAAACTTCCTGAAATGTACACACTGTGTTTTATAATTATAAATGCTCAAATCCTCTTTTTACATCGTTCCCTTATCCAAAATCAAAATATAACCTTAAAAATGACGTCATATAATATTTTACGGCGAGAAACACTGCACACTTTTTAACTGCTATTAAAAAAGGACTGTTGTACTTTGTCACTCACGGAGACAGACTGGGAGTGAGTGACGTTATAAATCTCAAATCCTCTTTTCACATCATTCCTTTTATCAAAATATAACCTCAAACAATGACGTCATATAATATTTTACCATGAGAAACACCTTTTTAAACTGCTGTGGACTGTTGTACTATGTCCCTATGTGTATGTGTGTGCATTTAATAGGTAGATCATACAAGTCTGAATAAACTTTTTTTATGAAAAATAATCAAAAATTCGTCTGAGAACCAGATGCAGACATTAAATGAGCCACATCTGGCTCGCGAGCCATGGTTTCCCGACCCCGGACTAAACTTTTAACTCTAGAGACTAAAGCATGATCGGGTGCCACGTGTTGTCTGAGGCTCCTGATAGTCTGACTTGTGACTTATTTCAAGTTCATTTTTCTCATTTTCCACAGGTCATTACTTCAATTGCTAAAAATGATTATTGCACGGCCAGGAGATATTCCAAAACGGCACTATTTCTTAACATCACCGGCATCATTTTTGGCATCGTTCTTGGCATACTGGCTCCAATTTTTTTGGTGAGAGTTTTATCCCAGAATAAATAAAGTACAAAACACTGTCAAACATTTTGCTGATCAAATTTTAAAGGAAAATTTTAACTTAAAATATCTATTTAAAAAGAATTTATGTTTTTCTAGAAATAATTTGTCCTGAGGGACTCAGCTAAATATAACATGATAGATACAAACATAATTTGATAATTTGAAATACCAATTCAGCTGCATGATTATGTGATAAGTAAATTATGTTTTCCGGCAGGATTGGTGGGGCATAATTGAAAATTACATAAAAGCTATGGGTGGTTTGTAGGGCGCCTACGGCGCCTACTTTTTTCAAAAGCCCAAGTAACTTATCCTTGTTTGATAAATACGAAATATGAAACTTCCTGAAATGTACACAAAGTATTTTATAATTGTAAATGCTCTAATCCTCTTTTCTTTTTACACCTTTCTCTTTTCTGAAATGAAAATATAAATTTAAACAATGTCGTCATATAATATGTTACTGCGAGAAGCACCACACGCTTTTTTAAACTCCTATGGACTGTTGTACTATGTCCCTCTCCATTAGGGAGACAAACAGAGGGTGAGCGACATTATAAATCTCAAATTCTTCTTTTTAAATCGTTCCCCTTTCGAAAATGAAAATATAACCTCAAACAATGACGTCATATAATATTTTACGGCCAGAGACACCACACGCTTTTTAAATCCTTTATATTAACTTGTGGTGTCTGAGCCGTACGACCGACCGACCGACCTTGCCGAAAAAACTTTGGATAGATTTTTAAGCCACTTTCTCGTAAGCTAGCGAGCTGAAATTTTGCAGGCAGACTCATGCCAATGATCAAAATGATGTATCAAAATTTCAAATCGATCGAATGGACAGTTAATGAATTATTTAATTTTTAAATTATTTTATTTATCTCTTTATATCATGTTAATTTTTTGATATAGGGTTGTGGTGCGTAATATGTTCAACAACCTTTCATGTCGCGTAATAAGGTGCGCATTAAATTGACATTACTTTTTAAAAATATATTCCGAAACGGTGCGCATTATATTAAACACGTTTTACGAGAGATAACTAGAATTTTGCATTTTCGGATTGTTTTGCCCTGCGTGTTATAATGAACATCCTTATAGTTATGTCTCGTATATAAAGGATTTATAGTGAAAAATTTGTTGTTGTTTTTTTATTATAGGGTTTTTTTAACTGCTAGGGACTGTTGTACTATTTCCGTCAGCGGTACGGAGATATTTTAGCCACCAATACTTGTTTACGTGCTTTTATTTTAAAAAATATACTTGATTAAATATTTATTTTAGAGATCTAAAACCCGTTTAAAATGATCATGTGTTAATCAACTTATGTATTTCTTTTGTATTAAAATGTGATCTTTAAGATGTTTATATGATTTTTGTATTTTTGTTATCTAGTTCAATGTCATTATACACTGAAATGTATTCATATGTTAATTCTGCTACTCTATTTACATGTTTAGCTAACCCAAGTCTTATTAGAGCTTTCCATTTTACGAGCTGTTCTCTAATGTCCAATTATTAAAAATATTTCTGTGTAAAGGTTCTTTTTACTGATAATAATGCTCCAAATCGTTTTCTTATTTATGTATATAAATCAGTTAAACAAAATTGAACTGTTATCTAGTTTTAGTTATTCTTAAGATTTGAATTATATCTATTATAAGTACATGTTATATCGTCTCTCAATCTAAAGTGTTTATCTGCTATCAAAAGAGTGAAGGGGCCATCCTTATAGTATGTACGCAAGGAAGTGGGGAGGGGGTCTTCAATTATCGACATTTTGCGAATGGATGCGTACGGGGAGAGGGGTGTCTCGACTGGTGTGTTCGTACGCACAACAAATTTAATTTGCATAATAATAAGCCTTGTAGCGTAAGCCACCAAGGCCTCAAATGGCATTCGAAAACCGACTGAATCAAGACTGATATGCAATAACTTTTTATAATTTAGATCAAACAGAATTCTGAACTTTTAATTACTTGGAAGTAATTATAATTTGATTCAGACCAAACGTTCCCACAATCACATTGCTAAAATATATCCTTCTTATTTACATTTTCCCATCTCTTGAAATTAGTAGAAATTTCTCTTTCGCCCACCAGTGCCACAGCCGTTACATCAACTTAACAGGACGGTGATTTAACTTCTTAAATTGTTATATTTTATCAGATTTTTTTTTGGCATCCATTAATGACGTAAGGTGATTTTGGCAGATTTTAAACCCCTATCTCCCTCGTCAAAAAACATACACCTCACCCATCCAATAAACAACATATAGATTTACACCCCACCCCCTTTAAAAGTCTTTAGTGTAAGTCTGCACTCTAATATCGTAACACGTGTGAAGGCATTGAAATCTAATTAAATAATTTGTAAGCAATCAAATATTTAAGTAAACTTTTATTTGAGGTAGCGCACTTTGATGTGACGTCACATTTTTTACCACCCCTCCCCCTCGTCTCATGTCGTTATAAATGCATGACCCTTCTCTCCCCCCTCCCCCTGGCCGCGCCACGCCCTTCACGGACGGCATCTTTTTGCAGTGTTCAATACAATAAAATTTAAATTTTCTATGATATTTCTTCAATAATTTTAACATGAAATAGACGATTTTAAAACAACAACAAAATTTAAAGTAGCCGTTCATAAATGACGTCAAGCGAAATTTTGCCGATTTATCCCCCCCCCCCCGAAAATGCGACTTTTTGCGCGTACGTAATATATGGATGGCCCCGAATAACGAGGCTTACCCGCCATAAATCAACTGATTAATGTAAATGCACTGTACCCACATTAGATATACACTAATAAATGTTATTGTTAGAAAATATCTTGCGTGATGTTACAGGTTGGTGTGACCAAAAGGAAAGATTTGTCATTATTTATCTAATTTTTGAAAAAATAAAGTGTGGACAAATTTTGAGTCTGTGTTTACATGGAGTCATACATATTTGGGTAATATTATCTCTTCTTCTTTCACTCTCAATTCTTCACTAGATAGACTGTGGTTACTTCTTGCTTCAAACATAAAAAACTCCAAGACTGAATGAACGATTATTACTACTTTATTGCTTCAACTAATAGACGTTCCACGTGCATTCTAATGTAACTGTGTCCTTATTTGTCTGTGTTCCTATCTCCGTCTGTCTGTCTGTCTCTCTCTCTCTCTCTCTCTCTCTCTCTCTGTGTGTGTGCGTGCGTGCGTGCGTGCGTGCGTGCGTGCGTGCGTGTGTGTGTGTGTGTGTGTGTGTGTGTGTGTGTGTGTTTTTTAACCAGTGAGTCCACTCTAATACTCGTGAGTCTCCACCCCATAATTCCCCTGGTCTGAAAGGCAACTGTCAATTATCTAGAACCAACCCTTATCTATTCCCCCACCATCCAGGCCAGGTGGCCCGTGTGTTCATCTACCCAGTTACGGCCCGAGTTCACACCTCGGTCCAGTCAACGAGGCAATAGATTCAACCAATCCAAATAGAACTAAAGATGAAATAATTCTGGAAGACACTAGTAAGATAGAAGTAATAAAATACATTACAGAAACATACAACCTAACCGATGCCTATAACTATAAGGAAAAACGCCCTAAAAGAAGCGACAAGACCCACCAGAGCATCCTACGTACGTACATCCTAAGTGTTAGACTAGATAGGTTGTATGAACCAAAATCTTCCACAATTTATAGGGTCATACATATCCCAGATACACTTAAATACACAGATCATAAAGCAAATAACATACAGATAAATGGACCGATTGAATTATTAAAAGACATCAGGTCGATCTCCACATTGGAAATTTAACAAAACTTAGCTAGATAACAAACAATATTTAGAAATAATACAGCACATTATTAAACAATACACAAATAAGATACCCACTAGTGTAGGGAGACACTGGGAACTCTGCAAATAAACAGTGATCAGAGTTACCCAGACAATCGCTGCAAACATACAAAAGGAGCGCAGGGACAAGGAAAGGGAACTCAAACATAAAATACCGATACTAAAATTAACCGACCCCACGGACCCAAAAGTAATAGAATTAGAAAAAAAATTAGACTCTAAACAGCAGTACAAATATAAAGGTCTCACATGAGAAACAGAACATTCATAGACAACTTTGAAATCCCCACTTTGAAGGAGTGCTACATGACGATAACGAAGGAATCGTACACAGATTCACAGACTATTACACAAAACTATACACACTCGTACAAACAAACCCAGACATTCAGGATAGGTACCTGGCATACGCAAAGACGACCAGACGACAGAGCTAGACAGACCAACAGATGCAAACAGACATCAAGACGGCGTTGGCCGGTATGAACAACGGGACCCGGACCAGATGGATTAACAAACGGAGTTCTTCAAACACTTTGCTTCACAGGTGACATAGGAACAGAGAACTCCCTACCACCATTGGTAGAGTCCTACATAAAACTTCTTCCCAAAAAGGAAACCCGATAAAACTCAAATTAAACACTATAGACCAACATCGTTACTAAATACAGACGATAAAATATTAACTAAGTAATAGGAAATTAAATTAAACCTTACCTAAAAGATTTAGTGCATCCAGACCAGGTGTGCGCAACCTGCGGTCGTAAGGCTGCATGCCGCTGTGGCACAAAAAAGGTGCGACCGTGGAAATATGTTTAAATTATAATAACCTGCGGCCGTAAAGTTGTAAATGAAATATTGAATATTCATTTAAACTCTTAAACACTTGTTATTGCGCAACATATTTCGATTCCGGCAGGTGTAACGTTAGCTGCAGAGTTTGGCACGCATATACATTGTAGCTAATGAGGGCAGGCCATGAAGGTTAGCAGCCTCATGTTGAAGCTCTTCATATAGTTCACATAAGGATCAAGCCAGTCCATTTGTGTGATATGTAAAGATTGACAATAAAAACGTAGATGTTATAAAATATTTCAAAGATTTCACAAAAGCTAAAGTGAACCTGCATACGACATATCTTAAATTATTTTAAATAATGGATGTCCTTAAAATGATTGACTCCAGATGCCCAAATCGTGTTAATACATAGATTCTATAGCTGAATGTATGCAGGAGTTCAAGAAAGACGCTAAAATCTGAATTTCAAATCTCGCTCAAACAGTTCATTAAACCTATTTTGTTTACATGGTACTCCAACTGAAACAAACTCTTTAGTACACTAGAAAATGTTACAGATACATTTCTATGTCCATAAATCATTGGGAATATCTAATTGCCCCCACAAGCAAGGCATGAAACAGACTTCGGGATACTAAATATTGAATGAAATCATAGAAAACTGATAGAGGCAGATGAAAAGCTCAACACATGAACAGGTATAAGTTTATTAAAAGCATTAAATCATTTTATTTTCGCATTTATTCTTGACTTTTTGAAATATGTATTTAAGAATTCAATGATGCCTGAAATTATTTACAAACTTATTGTGATAAAAATGTGGAAATTCATGTGAGATTTTTGCAGTTATAAAGAGGCTGGAAAACAGATATGGTTTTCGTACACCAGTCAATCTACTAGACTTTGAACATTTGTTTTTAAATTAGAGTATTAAAAAAAATCTCATATGACATTTCCAAGCAAGGAATATTTACCTCACGAATTATAAAAAAAAAAAAAAAATTAAAAAATTTAAATTTAAAAATTCAATATCAGTTGAATTATTAAAGATTATTAAGATATTTGGGCTCTATCTTAATTACCCCGCCTAAAATAATTATAATTACTTGGAACTTTGTTTAAAAATGTCTTAAAACAAGGTGTTAAAGTGGCGTCTATAAAATTAAGTTAATGAATATTTATAGCAATCAATAATATTGTCTAATTTATGGCTGTTATTGCTAATGAGCATGGCTTGACTGACAAATTTGATACACGAAAGTTTGTGCCATGCGGAAAAACAGAAAACTTCAATTTTATTAAAGAAATGGAAGCTTTTAACATAAAAATGGAAAAACTTCTGATTTTAACTTTTCAATACAAACTGCATTTTCCTATTAGCTTTTTACATCACTTTTTTTTTTTTTTGGGGGGGGGGCGGCAAATTTGGGATCTGCCCCGACACATACTTACGATACGCCGCTGGGCCCTTCGGCTTCAAAGAATGAAAAATATAATTTGAATGGCCTTCACTTCACCATGGTAAGATGATGTCCAGTGAATATTTTTCATTTAAAAATAATTCAAAGGACTATACTTAAACAAATTTAATATAGCAAAAGAGTTGGTCAATCTAGTCTTTTTTTTTTCTTTCTTTTTTTTTCTTGTAGAAGTCAGTTGAAATTACATCTATGGTCCTGAGTCACTAAGACTCTTATAGGTCTCCTCGGAGAATCCTCCGTCAGCTCTTACCTCTTCACTAAAAGGAGCTAACCAACGGGGAAACCCCCGAACCGCTCCCCTCTTAGAGGGGGCCGCCTGGGCAGGGTTAGGTTCGTTTGAAGTTCACCGGCCTGCCTCTCAAGGGGGTTACCTCCCAGAAGGGAGGGTGTGGATTTGTCCTACTTCGATCCGCCATTGCTGCGGCGCCACCACGGCACAGATTACGGTCTAACAACCTGGGACTGTGGCAAGATAGGGGGAAACATCACTGTGGCCCTACCATGGGGTGCGGGCAAAAGCAGTAACCAACCACTTAGTGTTGGGTAAGGGCACCCTTTTTGGGAAGGTCTCGTCAGAGCTGACATTCGACCAAGTTCTTCACGCCACTTCTGCTAGTATTTTTCTGGCCCACCTGGTCCTAAACAGTGCCGCTCACTGATATAACTAGAAAGGGTGACGAAACGGTCGCTTCGGATGACTCGACCCTCAACGGGTACAATGGTTTTCATCATCGACAGGGGCATTCTCCACAACGGACGCCCCGTTCCATACAGTGACTATAATCATCTGTTAAACTCCCTAGCTAGCCCTAACCTGACTTCGACTTTCGCGTACCCTACTTATCCCAGGACAACTTAAAGGTCAGCCCCTTCCACCGATATTTTTTTTTTTAAATTTTTGTATTCAAATCGTTTTGTTTCCTTTTTATTATTTAATTACTTGTTGAGGTCAAGTTTCGCTAATCTACTTCGTATCATTTGTCGATCGATTGTATAATCGGAAGATTATTTAAAACTTGACTTCTCCTATTGTAAATGAAAGGGTAGCAGATAACCGATGTGTGTTACACAATTGTCAAGTCTAATTTTTTGCAATTTTTGTTTTCAAATTCGATTAAGATTGAGTTACTGTTTCATTGAATAACTGTGACAACTGTTCCAGCTCAGGCAAATCCAGAATCCGGCTGAATTTCAATTCATAAATCCGCCTGACCGGTAGAGGCCTAATATTTTTTATTCATGATGGTTCCGGCAAATCCGGTATCGGGCCATTTGAAAAAATCTCACTCCAACTTCGACCAGATCACTTCATAAATCCGGTCAGATTTCAAAATTTTGAATCCTACTTTTAAGTGGAAATTGATTTTTTAACAGTTTAATAGTGACGTGTATTTTAAGTATTAAATTTAATATTATAAGTAGGTGTTAATTAAAAATAAGTTTTCGAAAATGTGATACCTTGGGGGAGGGGGATCCCAAGATTTGTGACAGGTTGGGACAGGGGGAGGGATGTCATAAATCGCGACACTCTAGCAAACAAATGTACACGCAATGATACACAGAGATTATGTAAAAATTCATTAATATAATTAGAGTACATTTAATCGATCTGAAATTTCGATAGATCATTTTATCGTCGTCACGAGTATGACTGCAAAATTTCAGCTTGCGGGGAAGCGGGTTAAAAATCAATGCTAAGTTTTCTAGGCAATCAAACAAACAATCAAGCAGACGTCTCGAGTTAATAGAAAGGATTTTAAAAAATAATAGTTTTAAAAAGAACATGTGAACAATTTCCTCAACGAAGTCAACCAAGGGAAATTTTACTGGCGGTATTATTCTAACATTTTATACATTTTTCTTCCAATAATAAAATATGATAAATAATATAATTTATATTGTATAGTATATTATATGGTCAAAGTTATATTACAAATTTTAGAATAAATAAATTTTCCTTTTCTTTGAATTTGTACGCATAAGGCGTTAGCTTCACAATGTATGTAACGCTAGCAATCGTGAATAGGTGTAAAATGGTTATCATTTTACTTTATGAGTATCCACATTATTTCGTCAGTTTAGCATAATGTCCAGAACACATTCTATTGAACATAGGAATAGATTAAACAAAAACGAAAGTGTAAGGAAAGATAACCACGTGCACCTTACTACCGTGTTAGTCCGTGTTGGACGAGTCAATAATAGTCAAGAGGCTTTACTTTAGTTTTAATTTAAATTTTAACTAGAATCAGTTTTAAAGCTGTCGTTTACAAAATACATATTTCATTTTAATTGCAAAAGTCGATACTTGTTATTTATAATGCCTAAAAATAAACATTCAAATAGAAAACAAAAGGTAAGCATGTTTCACTTGTTTGTAATTCAATTTGTCATTTGTAATAAATGACAAATGAAAATAAATAAGAAGTTTTAAGTTTATTTTATAATTAAATTAATATTTAATTTATGGTCTATAATTTATATTTATACATCTCATAAGTTATATATTATATATAAGTAAGTATAAATTATAAGGTGTAGGTAGGCTATACTGTATAGAATAGATAATTGAGAATGATTAATTATAATTAAGAAGTTAAGATTAAGAAGTTAAGTATAACTTATTATGACTTATAACTATAACTAGGCCTAATACTTAAGTCAAAGTCACTTAAGTAAGAGTAAGACAGAAGTTTCAACTTTCAATTTTAATAATTGAGATGCTGAATCACTGATACTGATAATCATATATTCAGTGATATTACTGGTAAATTGTGCTATACTGTCCATACTGTACGGCATACAAACACTTTCACGTATACTTAATTTGATACTAAGAAACTATTATAGGGAGTCCTAGTCCTTGGGTTAAATTACATTATCTTATCTAAAGATATACAGACGCTCCTTCTATGCAGAAGATTATTGCATCCACAGACCATGAAATGTGATTTGTTGGCAAGTGATGCAGCTTTCACAGGCCACGACTATGAGGGTTCCACGCATTACTAACTAATGACTAATATTAAGTACCCATTTGGAGCTGGGTGGACTCAGGCGCCCTAGGCCTCTGGAACAAATCTTTGAATTCTTTGCCTTTGCATAGATTCAAACCCGTGACCATCTGTACATTTGTTTACCTTGCTTATGACTTATGACGCTAAACCGCGTAAGTGGCGTAAGACAGAATAACGCATTATATTATTTAATTAATTTTAATCAGTGCGTGTTTGTAGCTACGAAACAGTGTTAGTCAGGACCAGCCTAACCTGAGGACTCCCTGTAACTGTAATAAGTTATTACATTACAGTTACAGTATTTATTTTACAGTGCACTCTGCACAGATTCAGACACTCCTTCCAACAATTACTATGATTAGATACTTTTTAAAAAAAAATACTTTGCAGCTTGCACCTGCATCCTACTCCGAGCCTACACTTATCCATGAATTTTATGGTCCATGTTAAGACTCTGGTCTTACATATTTAATAGTAATTAATAGTTTTAAATAAATGTTCATAGTCACAGTGTTATGGCAATGTTGGTTTCCTGGTTTGTTCAGGCTCAGGCAATCCATTCCCCTTTGTGGGGGATGAGCTATGCTATGCAGTTATGCATTGTAACTATACTTCCTTATATTTTTACATATTTTTATTATTACTTATTTTTACGTGTTACTTTTTAATAGGTTAAAATGTGTTAATTTTTATATTTAAAAATCATCTTTATTTGTTGTTACCACCAGTTGTCAAGTATTAGTCTTAATAAATAAAGTTTAAAGTTCCCTTAGAAATTCTTTAACTCTACGTTTTGTTTTTAAAATGTATTAATATCAATATTTTCCATATGCCTTAGCATTTTAACAGAGGAGGAAAAGTTGGTGAAGCATATGACCTTGGAAAGAGAGACAATGAACTTTTTGCCAAATATTACAAGGTATGAATTATGAATAACAAATGAATGTTTGAAATTTTGAAGACGTTCATAACTTTGGTGAAAATATGTTGTTGTTTTTTTTAAAGAAATAAATTATATTTGGTTTAATTTGTTTGGATTCAAACTGATAGCCTTTTTTGATTGAATTCACAATCTTAGTCCAATCTACATGACAATATATTAAAAAATTAAATTAAAGGTGTCACATTTCTTTCATCAGTCATGACATTAATGAGTTCCACTCACTAATGTGAGGACGCAATAATCGTCTGTATAGAAGGAGTGTCTGTAACAGATAAGATAAGATGTGTATATTCATAAATATTTGGAGCTACTTAAAAGAAAATTTTTTGTCAACAGGGTCAAAACATTGTTCCAGATAAACAATGGGAAGAATTTTATGAGACTTTAAAAAAAACATTGCCTGTGACTTTTCGCATAACTGGATATAGGTAAATGATTCTTCATCAGTATACTCATATTAAATCCTAATCATATTGCTGGTCGCAGACATTTTTAGATAAGCTTATAATTCTGATTAATTACACATAATTCAGAATCACTATCAAATCCAGAACTTTCTGGAGTTTCAAAAATTTCAATTAATTTACATTAAAAATGAGAGTGAACAGAGCAATCAGTTTATATTTGACTCCAATATTAACACCATTTCTTTGTGTTTTTTTAATTATTTATTGAGATGAAATCTGTTTAACTGCAAATTCTCATTTTGTGTGTTGAATTGCCTTTATCACCATATTATTCATATTTAAGACATGTAATTTAATATAGTGTTTTATTACAATGCTTGTGTTAATTTATGTAATGTTAATTTTTTAAATATATAACCTACTATTTAACTATCACACCAAATGCTATCTTTATTTTCAGATTACACTTTTTTTTTTTTACATATAAAACCTAATATTTAACTTTCATAAATTAATTACTTTTTTACATGTAAAAATTACAATTTCTTTAACATAATTATTCTTCAGTCAGTCTGCAGAAATGTTAAAGAATATAAAAGGGAAATTTTTTGACAGTTTGTTAAATGTCAAAGTGGAAGGGGAAGATGTACCGCCACCTAAACAGTTGCCATGGTAAAGTACTTTTCATATTGAAAATTTTTTTTTTTTAAATTAATGTTTCCTGTGCATTTTTATTATTTTTGAATTTTTTCTGAGAAATAAAAATTAAAACAATGTTTTATTTTCAAAGGTATCCCAATGAACTTGGCTGGCAACTTGATCTCACCCGCAAATTTGTGAGAAGTAATGAGCATTGTTCTCGTCTTCATGATTTTCTTGTAGCAGAAACTGAATGTGTAAGCTGTTAAATTATCATATAATTTATGTTAAAAGGAAACATATATACTCTATCATTTTAAAACTTTTTAAAAAAATGTATATTTTTATATTTAAATATATATAGATAGAAAGATAGATTAAAATTCAACTTGGCGTCATTATAGACCTATGTTAAAAGAAAAAAAATTATCTGTTGCTTTAAAATTTAGGGTGCAATTAGTCGTCAAGAAGCAGTCAGCATGATTCCACCTTTAGTTCTGGATGTCAAATCACACCATAAGGTATTCATTTGAATTTTTAAAAATTTAACCTATCAAGTTGCAATGCCATCAACCAACTTCTCATTTATGGTTACTTGTTTATCAAGTGCAAGAGATTTATGAAAGGCATATGCAAATTAATTTGTTAAAATTTCAAAAAAATTTCTATGTTAAATATTTTCAAACCATTTACTAATTATTTAACAATTATTGTTGCAATGTAGAAAACAAACCTTTTTTTGTTTTAACTTAGATTTTGGACATGTGTGCAGCTCCTGGCTCCAAAACAGCACAACTTATTGAGTACCTTCATAGTACTTGCCCAGCAGGTAAGATTGGCGGAAGTATGTCTTATTTTCCTGATGACATTAAGATCAGCATTATTTAAGTTAAGTAAAAGTTATATTTGATAATAATTTCTCACTTATTCATTTTTCAGATATGACAATTTGTTGCCTGTATCCTAGATAAAGAATTAATATTCTTTTTGCCCTTAGGGGTCCTTTGCTCTTAGAAAACCTGTGGTTTTAGTTTCTCCCTTATTATTATGTTTTTTTTAAGAATAACTTTACCAATAATGTTTTCAGGTGAAATACCATCAGGTTATGTAATAGCCAATGACACTGATAACAAGCGCTGCTATCTAATGGTTCATCAAGTGAAGAGACTGCAGAGCCCCTGTTGTATCATCGTTAACCATGATGGCACTTCTTTCCCAAAGATCAGAGTTAATTCAGATGTGAATATTTATAATATTTTTGTAATATTAGTGTTTTTCTTGAATGTTAAATAATTAGTATCAGTTTTTATTTATAGATAACTGACTCGCAACATTTTAAAAACCAAGAAGTTTTGTAAACAATTTAATTTGATAATGCTGTTTTAATCTTTATGCATTTAAATACACAACTTCAAGACTTTAAGAACATTGTATATATTTCAGGAGAGAAATCCTGAATACCTGCTTTTTGACCGTGTTTTGTGTGACGTGCCATGCAGGTAATGCAATTTTTTTAAAAAAAGATAAACGTCATGATTAAATTTTGTTGGTCTTATAATACAAATGCTACTGTTAGAATTTCTGTAAAAAAAAGTTATACACAACTTATTACTCTTGCACTTACCTTTAGCTAGAGAAAGGTTTTTATATTTTCTTATCAACTTCTTATTATCTTCTCTAGTGGCGATGGTACTATGCGCAAAAACTTCGATGTATGGAACAAATGGCATCCATTACAGGGAGCAAATCTGCATGGGTGAGATGCGTTCATAAAAGAATTTCATTTATCAGTGTATTTGTTGGAAACATTTTTCCTACAAGGAAATAAACATATTAAATTTATTAAAAACTTTTAATTACTTTCAAATCTTTTAATTCTTGGCAGGCTTCAGTGCAAACTCATCCGTAGAGGGTGCCAGCTACTTGCTGTGGGAGGCAGGCTTGTGTACTCCACGTGTTCACTGAACCCCATAGAAGATGAGGCTGTTGTTGCTGAGATGTTGAGAGCTTCTGAGGGTACCATGGAGCTAGTTGATGTCCATGATTCACTACCAGGACTGAAATTCACAAAAGGCGTTTCTACTTGGAGGGTAAAATATTACATTATTCAAGTTCTGAGTTAACTGATAAACATGTGTAGTTAAATACTTTAACCCAAAATATCTTTATAAAAATCCATATTTATATATGTGTATATATAATATATATATATTATATATATATCCAAACTTGTAATTATTGTTACCCTTTACAAAAAAAATCTCATCCAAAAGCTATGCCATAATTGTTAAATCAAGTCAAATTTTCAATTCATGAATTAATTTTTTGTAAACAACACTGCATGGAACTGAGATCAAAATTAAATTTTGTAAAAATAAATGTATTAGGTCATGACCAAAACTGGAGAATGGATTGAATCTGCTGCTGAAATTCCAGCCTCTATGCAAACTCAATATAAACACACTATCTTCCCTCCTAATAAAGAGGAAGCAGAAAAGTTTCATCTTGAGAGATGGTGAGGGGTTAAGTATCCTGTTTTGATGTTACTTCTTTAAATTCTTTATATTCTTAATTAACACTCTTTAAAAAAATAAGTTAGTATGTCCTCTAAACTTGAATTGTTTTCAAAGTCTTACAACTTGTTATGTCCAGAAGAAAATGTCATGAGCTGGCCATATGGAAAAGGCTCTCAATTCTAAGGGAGCCTGAAAAGACTTATTAGGCAGAATAAAAGCATGTTGAGGTGCACAAAACAGTTTGGATGAACACTTAGGTTTTGAACAGCCCCTAAAAGTGATACCTTTGGTCATATTCATAGACATTTTTTAATTATTTTTTTTACAGTTTGCGGATTCTTCCCCATCAACAGGACTCTGGTGGGTTCTTTATTGCTGTCCTTAAGAAGGTAGGACATTTGCCAGGTTCCAGAGAGGCAAGATTGGAAGCAGAACAGGTTGCAAATGGTACGTTTACTTTTTTCTGTGTGGGAAGCCTAAATAGTTTTAAAGTGAAGGTACCATCGTCAAAGATACAAGTAGTTTTGACCATTTTTGAATTTCCTTTATTGCCTATAGCTAAAGCGGATCCTGCAAACTCCCACTGCCAACTGCAGTGCCAACTAGATCTGCTGCTGTCTTTCTTTCAACAAGATACTTACAGTGTTCACAATGGTCAAAGTTGATCTTATGTCTTTTAGTCTGATATGAACTTCTGTAGCATATCTAAATATAATTCTTCCAACCTATTTCTACATTTAAAGTGAAAGCCTAACATTCATCAGCCTCTTTCCTCGTACAACTCTTTATTTTCCCAACTTGTTCAAATACAATACAACTCGTCAATCATATGTTTTTTCCACGATTGGGACAGTGTCACCTTGTTATCAGTTGCAATTTGCTGTTGCTTCAGCTCAGTCTCATGATCGCTTCGGTGCAAGAAATTAAATCAAATATTCAAGAGATTGGCAATGTTTCCTAATGGCTCTTAATAATGCAGAATGGGAAGATCTTGTCACGAGTGTATGAACACACTTCACTTTTAACAAACATTTAAATATTACTTGTGTAAGTAGGTATTTGATGTTTATTGTACTGATGAATGCATTAGCCGAAACATTTACTGTTGTGTTTGTTTAAAAATAAAGCTCAAAATTATTGTACTCATTACACAATTTGTTTGTGTATTTTGTATTTTATTGAGAAGCTTTAGCGTTGTCCTTTTCTATATGATTTGTTGGGTATATGTTCTTTCTTTTTGTAATATCCTTTAAAACGAAACAATACTTTGGTCCCCTCAGTTTTTAACAATATTTCCCTTGGGGAAAAATTGCGTTTATATATTTGACATGTCTGTGCTGTCTGTTAGAATTTGATCATGCAACTCCCCCTGAACCATACTAGATGTAGGGTTTGGGTCTTTTGCAAATATGTTAAGGAGGTCCCAAGGATGTACATGTAGATTTACTGGATATCCTGGAAAAAAAAAAAACAAAACAGAAAAAGTATCAGAACCTTGTGAATTTCTCGCCAACTATAACATCTATCAGGTTGAAACAAACGCCAAACGGTAGCTAATAATATTTAGAACAATGTTGGAGGAGGATTTTTTTTAAAAATCTCTTTTTGTACGACTCCTGCAATTTATAGATAGCAATTGTTTCTTTTAGTTTCAAGATTATTGATTTGAAATGACTTTTAATGTAATCTAGAATGATAGTTAATAGGGTTTTCCCGCTTTGTGAATGCCAATGTTAGATTGTTGTGTGGTGTGCATTATATTGACACATTCCTGGTGTGACTTAGGTGAGGGGATATGACTCATATTTTGTTTACTTTCAGAATTCCTGATTTTGAAATGACTTATAATGAAATCTAGAATAATTTCCCTTAAAAAAAAAAAAGGAAATTCTTTGTTGGAAATTGCGTTTAAAAACTCAGAGTTTTTATTACTTGATTTTAAAGATTTTTATTGTATTTGCATCAGTTCATTAGAAAAGAATATTAACCCCAGTGTCCTTTACTTACCTAATCTCAGAGTTCAAACTAAGTTTTTATTTTTACATTTAAATCAATTTATTATAATTGAGGACTAATGCTACCATTCAGTAATTTTAAGACGTTTGATTATGACTTTAAAATTATGAAGGGACTTGACTGGGTTTTCTTGGCTGGTTTGACTTAACCCATTTCTAATAAATTAGCTTGTTACTTCCTGTCATAAATCTATCACATTTATTTAAATATCAACAGGTGCAAAGGAAGATAAACAAATGGATGAAACGAACAATACGACAGTAACAGAGAAAGAGACTGAACTTTCAAATACTGATACACAATCAAAAGTTCCTGCAGCTAATTCCTCTGAAATAAATCTTGGAGAGAAAAGAAAAGGACCAGCCAGTGGAGAAGAGTGTGTATATTGTGATTTAAATAATTTTGCATCTCTATAATTATCACCATTGAAGTAAGTTATAACAGTGTTTATATTTGTTACCCTGTATTTTTTGTTTGAAACTATGAGATGTTGTATTTGTGCAGGCCAAGACCTAAAAAGCAAAAGATCCATGGTTTCAGAGAAGACCCCTTTTTGTTTATGGACACCAATGACGCAGAATGGAAGCCCATCAGGTACGGCTCATCAGCCATCTTGTGATTAACAAAGCCTAGAATTGCTATAGAGAAACAGCAGAGTTTTATAGAGAAAGTTTTGCTACTGTGCATATTTGAGAATATCAGCAAAAAATGTTAATAGTACAGGCACATTGGTCATAAATTGCAACAAAATAAAATTATATGAATGAAGCATGTATGTTTGCAAACTGAAAAAAAATATTTTAGAATGGCCTTTAAAAAAAGTCTAGTGGTAGAAATTATTATTTATGAAACAGTTTCTAGGGTTTTTCACATATGTCGAATGAACCAATCATATTCCCAGCCATCTTGAGATCATGTTGCTGCTAGATACAGATGTATGGACTGGACTGACAACTTGCACTAATAATTTCAAGTCACAGCGCAGTGATGTGAAACTAAGCCTAAAGCTTGGCATGATTTTGTCCTACCAGTCCTAATTATTTTCAAAACAGTTGTTTAAAATTACTAGTTCATCCTCATGAAAATTAATGCTAGAGGAAAATTCAACATTTTAAATTTGATTTTTTTATATACTCTATAGGAAGTTACATACATCTAATAATTACATTATTTGCAGAGATTTCTTTGGTCTATCTGAAACGTGCTCTGTCAGTCAATTACTGTTCAGATCTCAAACTGGTAGGAGATCTCTCTACTTTGTCACAAAAGCTGTAAGGGAGATTACAATTTATAATGATGATCATATTCGGGTTAGTACATTTATTTATATGAATTTGTGTGTTTTTTTTCTACATATTCTTTTGGCCTGAGACTTAGCCTCTTAAGGCCTTGGCTATTACTTGGGCAACCAGCTTCATCTGCTGAGCAGTGCCATACAACACTGTCTTCATGGGGGGCTCTTTTGCCTCCCTAACCTCCCTGCTATGTCTATTTTGTGTGTATTTGCATTGCTTTGATTTCGTACTTTCTCTTAAATTTATCTTAATGTTATAAGCATCTATATCCTCCAAAAGTCATTTAGAGAATTGCACACTCAGCAGTAGTTCTTGCTGGTATTTAGTGTGTGTAGTTTGGCTTAATTCTGTAGGTAACTCAGGTGTATGTTTTATTTAGTTTAGTTAAAATTAAGCAGTAGTAGGGTGTTTAGTTTGGTTTAATTTGGTAGCTAACTCATGTGTGGGTTTTTTTTAGTTTTGGTGAAATTATGTCCTGTGCTTTGTGAAAAGGTTTTGGTGTTTTTTAAGGCATTTTAAAAGATTTTTAGGCTTTGTATGAAAGGACTTCTGCTTGTGTTGTACTGCCTCACCCTATCTTAACAGAGAGCCATCATATGGGATTGAATGTCTGGCAGCAATAGTCTCTTTAAGCCGTGCAGATATTTGATTGACACCGTGCAACAGTTTAAATTACCACACCACCAATGTAAAATTTGCACAAAAAATGGATGCTGAGCAACTTTGCACGCCAATTTTTTTTTACTTTGCAAACATCAGATGGGAAAATTACTCACTAGTATAACTGAACCCTAGGGAAGAGGTAGTCATTTTATCTTAAACTAACCCAGCCCAAAACTCCCTTGATTAGATTTATGTGTTCTTCTTGATACCTTCATTCTTTCAATGCCACACTCTGCCTTTGGTTGACATAGAGGCTTTATCCTATTGTACCATCCTGTCACTATAAGTCGTATTTAGGATATGATATATTAGGATATGATTATTTCACAGTGAATACATTTAATTCTTATTCTTTTTATGTGAAGCGCTGTGAGCCCAGTTTCTTCCTGGGGTACAGCTTTATATAAATTATCAATTCATTATTTAAATTATACAATTTAATGGATAAGAAGAATATATCTCATTGCTATGTTGGCAAGGCCTTGTGGACTCTACATTACTGAAGATCCTAAAGATATTTTGTTAAAAGAGAAAAGGGAGCAAAATTGTATGTGTTCATGAAAAATATATTTAACTATTCTTGCTACTTATTTGTGAAAAATCATGAGTGGTGTTATATATTGTTTAGCACAATTCTTTCTTAAACACATTTAATGTATATTTTTGAACCATAATCATCCTATATTTTTAGTTCTGTTTTATTCTTTACTTTTCAGTTTATCAATATGGGAGTAAAAGCATTCAGCCGCAGTCCTTCTCCAATTGTTCCAGATTGTGATTACAGGATTGCCCAAGAGGTAAATTTCTATTCTTAATTTAACTTAATTAAAAGCTTTTTTTTTTTTTGATGAAATCTTCTTTTAGTTTAAAAAAAGACTTTCACAATACTTTCCATTCTCTCTTCAGTGCTTAGGAACTCTGTTGCCCTACATAGCTAATAGGAAAATAAATGTGACCAAAGCTGATGCTATTATTATTATCAGCCAAGAAAACCCATTTATTGGAAAACTGAGTGAGGGAACTCAGAAACAGCTCAATGATATGTGTGAGTACTATATCAAACTGAATGTTATGTGTGAGTACTAAATCAAACTGAATGATATGTGTGAGTACTAAATCTAACTGAATGATATGTGTGAGTACTAAATCTAACTGAATGATATGTGTGAGTACTAATAAATCTAACTGAATGATATGTGTGAGTTCTAAATCAAACAATTTATGTGAACACCAGTAAAATTACTGTAACCTAAAGTGATTAGTGTTATTCTATAGTTTAGTGAGTCTAAGTTTATGTTAATTTTTTATACAGACCCCTCTATACATCCTAGGGATGTTGGCCTGTGCCAGTATAAGACTATAATATTGGTACATAAGATTTATAAACATTACCATTAAATAATTAATATTAAATGACTGATATGAAGTTAGGCCCATGGTGTGTATTTGAAAATATTTCTTGTGGAAAAAAAAATGTTGCTCAGTGGCTTGAATATGTCTAAAATCAACATACATCATATTTCTTTCAGCTCCAGGGAGTGCAATATTTGTCTTCAATCCTTCTGAGCAGTAGGTTTTTCTGATAAAATATTCTTAAGTTATGTTATTATTAATCAATTCTTGCTATATTTGATACTCTCAACCAAAAATTTTGAGTAGGATTAAATTATTACATTTGAATTACAGGTAAACATTTATACTTTTAAACAATATTTATAGAGAACCATCACCAAGTTGTGAAGTTGTTTTTTGTGGTTGGAGGGGGAAGAACTCAGTCAGATGTTTTGGCTCCAGGTGTGACAGAGCTCATGCCTTGATGCTTTTTGGAGAAGATTTGAATGAAATAAGTAAGTGCTTCAGAATATAAATATAAGACCATAAAATTATAATTACCAGATTCAAAAAAATTTATTTTTATCTTAAAATACAATTTTAGTTGGTGTAAAATCTGAAAATTTGTAGCATTATGTGCTTCAACTTTTTTTTTGCATTAAAATATTATTTATATTAGAGTCAAAATTTCTACATAGTCAGTCTGTTGAGCAGTTGCAATCAAGCTTAGGAAATTTATTTGTGACATAAAGAGACAATCCATGGATATGGAATACAAAGTTTGATATCATTCTTTTATTTAGAAATGAGTTGAGATATGAACTGTTATGTGCTTTAAAAATATGTATTTTATAGACAAAAGAGTGGAAGCAGAGAGAAAAGCAAAACAACAAGGTCTTGGTGATGATGGCGATGTTAAAAGAGAAGAAACAGATACTATTAAAGATGAGTTGGAGGACGACAAAGTGTCTATAGAAGTACCAGAAATTAAATGTGAAATTGGGAATGTTCCCCATGATGGCCTCAAGGAAGAAGTTGTTGAAGAATCAGGTGAACTGAAACTGAACTGATGACAGCAAAGTGAGGAGCAGGTATCATCAGTTCATTTGTACTCCAATCTCAATTTTGTAAGGCAGGGGTCAGTGTTTTTTAAACTAGCTGTTATTTGTTGTAATAATATTGCAATGGGCAGAGGATAAATTGTATTGGAAAGAGTCATTGATTTCATGCAAACTTTAGAAGCAGTTCTCCACAGGAATAACCGCATTGGATTTAAGTTTTACAAATAATTTTGATTTGTTATGCATTTTAAAACAAAGTTCATATTATAAAATATTATGAGGACAAGGCTTTGTCCAAACACAATGTTTTTAATATTATTAGAAATAAAACATAAAAATTGACTCAGTTTTGCATTGCTACCTTTTTTATTTAATTTTGTTGTCTTTTTTTTAAACCTGGTTTTAACAAATATTTGTCTGTTGTCTGACTCATCCATAACTTTAATTGAAAAGGGGAGCTTCTCTATAGAAATAGTAAGTAACAAAATTACAAATATACCTTACCTTTACATAACCCGTCAAACATTCATACGTCGGTGAAGCCAATGCTATCAGATAAATTCACCGCCACTCCCAGCTCCCCAAGCGAATTAAATTCTTCTCTCTGGGGAAGAAATTAACTGCCTCTAGGTGCAAATGAAATCTGCCCACAATCACACTTTCAGTACAATACAATATGATCACCCCGAAACATAAAGCAAAATTATTATTGTCGTTTGCAAATCATTGCAATGGTACAGTTATTAGGGTGCAGGGAGTGTGAGGACCACACCATTTGACACAGTTTCTAAAGTGGAAAAGTTGCATAATAACTTGATATTGTTGAATTTTTATTTTAAAAAGTTTTTTTTAGCTGCACAGATTGAAAGTGCATCATTCAGTTGTGTATTTCGTTTTGTGTATTAAGTCAATTGTTGGGTTTGTATTAAGTCAGTTTTTGGGCATGTATTAAGTCATTAAAGCCACACAAACTTGCGCCTTTATGAACTTTATAAAATAGCCTGTGTAAAAGATCCATATGCTTTCATTTTTAAAAATCTTCAATGTCAATAAATGAATAACCTGGTTTCAATTAACTGATCTATTTCTTTTTATATAATAAGAAAACTGCTAATGGGATTCAAATAGACGGCTATTTAACTTTTAATTTACAAAATTGTTGTTTTCTACTGTCCCCTTGTGAACAAATGGTCAATACAATTTGAGATCTTTATGAAAGAAATTTTAAGAGGTTTGAGTTTACAGGATATTTTTACTTTAATTAACAATAATATTAATTATAGTTTACAGTTGAAAAATATAAATGTCTTAAGGTACATGCTGTACAAAAAAATTCCATAGGTTAATAATTTTTGAAAATAAGATAAGCTTTGTGTAAATCCTAAACCCGTTAATAAACAATATCTCTCACTCATGCACAGGTAATATTTGAACAACAAATTATTAATAATGCATAGTTGAATAAAACTAGAAGACATGACTCAGGAAAGTGGGATGAGATGTAAAGCTCATCTGGTATTGTAATATTTAGAAAATTAAATACAAATGTTTACATAATTGACTATATTGGGTTTTAACAAATGCATACCCTTATAAGTTAATGACATTATGTTTGTCATCTATAAAATATTAAATATAATTATAACTTTTTCTTTGTTTTTCAAAATAAGTATGGGCATGGATTCTAAAATGTTAAAATCATTGAGTTTTGGGAAATATCTGCTTTCATCTGAAATGCTAAGAAAATTGATTTACTTGTTAACATGTATAATTTATAATTTTAAAAAAAACAACAGTTACATGTTTTAAAAGACTATGTATACTTTAATAAAATTAATACAGATATTGTGAGGTTAATGTAAAATAATAGAAAACCAATATGATTGATTGCATAACTTCTAGTTCTAAACATAAAATTTAGCAGCATAAAAACTTACAATTTTTTAAATCACATTTTTTCTTCTCCTAAAACATGTAGTTTATTAAAACATCTAGATAATATGTAAAAAAAAAAAAATCTAATAATTAATATGAATTGAGATAGTCAAAACATTTAATGAGTAGACAAACTAGAAATAAATGCAGTATCTAGAGTGTGAACTTTCAGATCAACATTGTTTTAGCTGTGGAGATTGCTAATGGTTAATAAGATAATCTCAGACTCTGCTAAAATACTTTTCAAATTTTAATCTCTCTTTTATCAACACAAAAATACCAAATGACTAATATTAATACTAATAAATGAGGTTAAAATATCATACAGAATAGGACTGCATAAAGCTTTTTATTAAGAAAAACAACAAATTACACAGACTATTTGTGTAAGGAAACAATAAATTAAAGCTTTATTAACAACTAATACAATTAATGGTAGACGTTTCGGCTCATGCCTTCATCAGTACAAAAACAATAACATGTACTTACATATATATATTAAAATTAAAACATATTAGTGTATATGTGATAAAATGAAAAGAAATGAAAGAAAAAAATAAAAATAAACACGGACATAGAATATAAGAAAAAGGAGGAAGTTGAAGATACTTCAACTTCCTCCTTTTTCTTATATTCTATGTCCGTGTTTATTTTTATTTTTTTCTTTCATTTCTTTTCATTTTATCACATATACACTAATATGTTTTAATTTTAATATATATATGTAAGTACATGTTATTGTTTTTGTACTGATGAAGGCATGAGCCGAAACGTCTACCATTAATTGTATTAGTTGTTAATAAAGCTTTAATTTATTGTTTCCTTACACAAATAGTCTGTGTAATAAATGAGGCTTTAACTATAACATCAAGTCGTTAACAATAAATGCAATGTCAAAAATATTATTGTTAAATGAACCCAAAAAATAAATCCTTGAGTACTTTGAGGTCTCAAATGTTTACAAGATATTGTAAAGGGAAAAAAAAAACAGACTTGGTTAAATTTCATTACAAATTTATAAGTTGAAAAAACTATGACTTAGCTGAATAAAAGAACTGTCATGTTTGTTACACTGTAAAATATTTTGTTCAATCATTAATTAAATTTATAGATTGAATTTCATTACATCAATTTAAGACAACATTGAGCTGATTCAACAAAAAATTGAAATTGTCATCATAAAATCAGAGCACTTTATTAACCAGAAGGTGAAAATGCGCTGTTTTGAGTCATTTTTACTTTATGCAACAAATTATCAAAGAAAAATAACTGGCTCTGATTTTAATGAGTAGAAACATTTAGCCTCAAGATCATATTTTAGATAAATTGCATTCTAAACTTGTTTATCGCAGACTATGAATACTTCTTAATGAACTTGACATGGAAATCTCCAAATCTATTTAGCATATCAGCTATTTTTTCCAATGGTGGCAATATGGTTGTCCTAAAAAACAAAAAAAAAGGTTTTAAACATTTTCTTCAATTTTAAAAAAAAATAAACATAAACAATTCTATCTGTTTTAGGCAAGTAAACTCATATCCACTTACCTGAAGTGCCATGTGCCTTCTTTTTGACCAAAACCACTGCCTGGGACCACACAGATACCAGTCTCTTCAAGTAAACTGTAACAGTAGAAGGCGTCAGCTTCCAAACCCTTAGCCTATAAAACAAAATTAAAAATTGGGCTAAACATAGGCATATATATACACATATGCTAAATGTTTTTGTCATTTCTACAGAGTTAAAATTCAATAACTTATTAATTAGAAAACTAAAATATCAATTGAAATATATTTAAATTGAATCATAGAAATGATCACAAAATCTTGATAGTTAAAATTACATTTTTTAAAATGGTGCAATGAGACATCTAATAATACAAATTTGTTCACTTTAATTGACTAAAAGTTTATCAAACTAACTTTTGCCTCCTCTATTGCCTTTTTTGGAATGTCTATGTTTGGAAAGGCATACATGGCTCCCTGTACAGGATTGCAATGAATTCCAGGAATAGAGTTAAACATTTCAGTTGTCATACGACCTTTTTCTGATAGCTGTCCAAGCACTGTGTCTTTTTCCTTTAATGTTGTTTTTTTTAAAATAAAAAAAAAAAGTCTAATAGAAATAGAAAGACAGTTATGACATTTGTTTGTTTTTTCCACTAGCTTGCTCTTTCCAGTTACATTAATTCAATTTACATCAACATTGGTTATTATCTCCTAATCAACATTAATTAAAATAAACATTAAAACCATCAGATTCTATTAATTCTTTATTTATATGCTATGTTTCGTTCCATGCTATTTTAATAACTTAAAATTATTATTTGTATTTATTTTTAAAAAAAATATCTTTTTAGCATTTGATATTTATCTAAAGTGTAATGGTTAGAAAAATAAGAAACCTATAATTAAAATAAACTAGATACTAGTAATTTTTATGTGTTTTTTTCTAATCTGGAAACATGAGAAGCTCCAGACTGAGGAATGCTGAGCTAAGCCTTTTTGTGTTAGCAGCTTGTTAAAGTGGCAGCACAAAATTTTCATTAATGGCTAGATCAGATTAACTATGGATACATTTCTTTCTGAATTGGCTTGGCTTAGAAAGAAAATTGGAAAGAATATTCAGTGGTTGTAATTAGCTCTTTTTTTAGTATCGATTTTCTTCTGCAGGTAGATGAAGTTGGCAATATTATTTTACATACAGTAGTTACATTTTTTTAAAAAAAATTCTGTTTTATCTCCAATATTTTAAAAGTGCTCAAAACAGGAAGTGAATAATTATGTCTTAGATCAGCGATGGCATAAGAGCCTAAAGTAGCATGTGAGACAAATGTATGTGACACGTCAAGAAGCTGAGAGAAAAATAATTTAAGCATCTTGCAAAATTAATTAACTGAAATCTCAAGTTATTAATAATAATTACCAATAATATGGAATGAATCCTTACCATCTTATTTCAATTGTATTTTTTTTATATTACTCAAGGTGAATCAGGGTGCACAATAATTATTAAAAAAGAAATTAGCATATCTGAATGAGATATTTTTAATGTAGGCATGATATGGCAGATGATAGCTGTTGTCATGTCACAATTGTGATATTGAACAATATCAGATTATATGAATTTTTATGTTACAAATGATGTCTTCAAAACTGAAAAAGATAGACCTTTCTGGAAAAAAGCAGGGACTTCCATTAGTTGGTGAACTCACCAATATGGAATAAGCCACATGCAGAATAAAACCTTGTGAGAAAATGAAGTTATAAGTCTTTAGTAGTAAAGTAATAATCAGCATATCTATTTTAAAATATTTAATGACAATGAATTTTTGTGTGTGTACTTAAGTAAATTTGGTGCTGTTTTTTTTTAGAACATTGTTGTCGTAACTATATCCTGTCAATACAAACAGTGAATTTATAACTGTGTAGTTTTTAAGTTAATTTGGCCAATCACCCTTCATAAAACAGTACTGTATAACCTTTTTTTGTAGATATTGTCTTCTACCACTTAGTGTTGGGAATAAATTCCCGACTGGAAAGTAGTAATGTTAAATTATTAACTCTAAATTTATTAATTATTGTGACCAATTCCATTGTATGGTGAATAGCTAAAACTGAAAATACTTAAGAGTCTCAAATGTATTGTTATAGAGGATGAGTGCAAGGCCAAAATTTCATATATTAAATAGCACGTGGGAGATTTAGATTTGCTTTAAAAATAAATTTTTAAAAAAACAACAACACCTGATTATATACTAAGTGTTTACATTAACAAATACATTTTCTTGTTTTCAAATAATTTGAAACAGCTAAATAAATAATTATCTGTCATTGTTGTCATAACTTAAGAAGGGGTGGTCAATTTTTAATATATATATTTTTTTAACATTAGTTTCCAATTTAAACAGTTAAAAAATGGTTTGTAATTTAGTCAAAGGTTTTGATTCCTTCAAATGAGTTACAAAAATGAATTTGCTTTCTGAAATATTAAATTTCAGGGAAAACTTCATGGTATATTTTTCCCCCTTAGCACATAAATTGCAAAAACAATTTGTCATACAATGTGTATACAACTTCACAATTATAAAAAAAAATAGATGTTTTGAAATTAAACTAATAGAAATCCTGTTTCATTTTCAAAAAAATCAAAATACCCCCTTTTAGACATTTAGTCCAAAGATTATTGTCTTTATTTATAAGATCAATAGAGCAATTATAGGAAAAAAATCAATATATCAATACAGGTAAAGATTTATTTTATGAACCATAAAATCACTTTACATACCTGTTTAAACAGGGCATAAGAAGGTTCACCAGGCCTAGGTGGATTCACCACAACATCTAAAGCAGCCTAAATGAGGTAGAAATTTATAGTAATAATAATTAAATTAATGTTTGTATAAAATAAGGACTCTTCATTGTTCTTAACACTTAGAGACTTCATAACATTTTCACTGACAACATTTTGAGTTAGTTATTTAGAATAGTTTGCTTTCAGGGAGAGTTCTTGCCAGAATCATGTATATATATGTATATAATTATATATATATAATATATATATGTGGTTGTTTATATATATATATATTCATTCAAATTTGATATGCACCTGCCGCACCAGTCAGTACGGAAAATAAAATTTTTCCACAATTTACCTGGCCAGTGACAGCAGAGCAGAGTTTAGCAGAGATGGCTTTGGTTAACATTGCTTTGACCATTGGATCCATATTAATAACCTCAACATATCCACCTCGAAAACCACATCTGAGAAGACAGCAGTTAGATTTTGTTAACTTGGTTATTTGGAAAATTATACATTAAACTCTACTCATCTTTTTATTAAATTAAAAATTACAGAACTATAATTGTTTTGAAAGAAATGAATTTTTGTTGTTAATTTGGATTATTTAAATTAAAAAATATTATGACATAAATTAAAAATTTCTGCTAAAAAATTTTGCTTAACAATTAATAATTTTAACATGTAAATTTCTAAAATAGATTAATTAAATGTTAAACTTAAAAATTTTGAAAGTTTAAAAAATACTAGGTAAACTAATTCTCTAATTTTTTTCTCACAAAAAACGTATAATTTTCTGCCCTTATTATTTACTCACTCATGTTAATGTTATATAAATAAATCCTCTTTATTTTGATAACAACAACAAAAATTAACACTACCATTATACTTACTCTCCCATGTAACCTTTAGATGTAGACATAAAAGATGCCAGCTCCATCTCATTATAGGGTGGCCCTAGTTCTGTCAAAACTTTCTTAAAGGAATGAAATTTTGACTCTTCGCCATAAACATTGTGTTGGTATACCTAGGGAAATAAATTTATAAAAACTGCTAACTCATTCCATGTCAACAAAATTCAAATGAAAGCAATATGAAAGTATTTTAGTTTTAGCATAGAATAAAAAATGACAAAATAATAACAATCACGATAAAATGATATTGGTTTAGAGAACGAGAGGAAAAGATAGATTGGAATTCATGAAGAAGGGCATATAGAAATAGGTTTTTCTCCAGTAATGTAGGATAAATTTATTTTTTTGTAAATAATTATTTAAGCAATTTCCATCAAGTTATACTGGACATAATGATTTCTTCAACAGAACTTATATCCATTCTTACTTCATCAGCCATAATAAACAGGTTCTCCTCTTTAGCAAATTTGATTACATCTTCTATGTTCTGCCTGGTGAGAACCTGACCTGGAGATAAAAAGAAGTGTTCTTTGAAAGTCCTATCTTACTTGCTTTCACACACTATACTTCCCTCTTAACTAGCCCTCACGCACTATACTTCCCTCTTAAAGATAAGATAACACTAAATTTAAAGCAACAGAAAATTTTTAGTGCGGTTTTATTTTAATTATTTTAACCCACCTGTAGGATTGCCTGGGTTGATTATGCAAATGGCCCTTGGCTTACAGTATCCTCTGGCTTCATTTATGGCCCGTCTTAGCTCTTCGACACTTAAAGACCATTTATCTGACTCATTTAGATAATATCCTATCTGAATAAAGGGAAAGAATTTCAAGAAAAAAACTGTTTCAATAACAACTGTTGAGTTAAGCTTGAATTATAGGTAAAATACAAATTTCTCAATGATTTGGCAAATGGGTACAAATAAAAACATTTACAATAGTTTAACATATTAGTATATGCTTTCCTAACCATGGAAATAAAGAATGAACACAAACTTTAACAACAAACAAGATCAATGGGATTGCAATGTACATGTCTCTACAGCTTTATAACATTATGTATTTATTTTTTTTAAAATACTATATACAACATATGCAGTCCCATTCTGTATGATATATACAACATGAAATCTTACCAAATATCTTTTTTTATATTGTTCCCATTATGATACTATACTAGGTGCATAAACTACATATAGCATACCATTAACATATGTTCCCTTTAAGCTGAAGGCAAGCAGTTACAGAGTGGTATGTTTTGATACTGGGTCAAATGAACTATGAAATAAATGATTGAAAGCAAACGCAGGAGGAGATTACTCCACATAGAAAAGTCTGATAGATTGCTCTAACCTTATATTATTACAGGTTAATTTAGCATTGACTTCACTGCAGAGCATATATCTAAAAATTGGTTAATAAAGATAAAACTGAACTTACTGGTTGAGCATTGAATTCTGCAATAGTTGCTGTATACAGAGGGTATTGTGGGATAGGGATCATCACACCAGTCCGATCTTTGCCAGGGAGAGTGGTCATTAGCAGCTTCATAACATTCTAAAATCAAATGTGTTTGTATCAATTATATTATAAATTGAAACTCTATTTATTCATACTACTTTGATAATTTTTTCAATGGGATCTCATTCTCATTTCGGGGAATTAGCCAGTCATTGAATCTTATTATATAATATAACTATCACCCAATGTCACAATGTGCTAGTAGAATAAAGGACTTTTATTGCTTCGATAAAGACTCATAAAAGATAAAAAGAAAATTCTTGTAATTTGGATGATGGAAGACTTAAATCTCCTCGACATAAATTGGAACAACTGCCCCTGAGAACAATATCAAAATTAGAAATAATATGAGAACTTATAAAAACATTCTTTCTGTTAATAATACACACACTAAAACATATGGTGTAAGAACTATCTCTTTATCCCCCAAACATAGAAATTATCCACTATTACACATTCATAGCATTCCTACAACTAAGACCTTTAAGACTGCACTTAAAAACACCTGGCTAGCTGGGGTACTGCACTCTGCACTATAAAATTTCTAAAATTATTAATTTAAAAAAAAATTGAAGCTACCAATGCAAACAAATACACAAAAGATATTTAAAATTTAAATACTTAGCAAAAAAAATTAGCAGAAATCTCCAAACTGAAAAAAGTGAACAATGTAAACTCTAAAGAGAACAATCAAAACTTATGGTCTTTTTTTCACATGAATAGCCTCACTAAAAGGCCCAAACAAATAAACCTATAATGATGTTGAGTTCAAAGCTAACAACTCATACTTTGTATCAGCATTTTCAGCCTCAGGTGACAAGATGGCTCAATAAACTCACATACAAAGAAGTAATAGATAACATAACCTTACATGAAAGAGGCAGAAATAAACTCTTAAGAAACTTAAAAACAAAGCTACTGACACTGATGTATCACCAGCTATATCACTCAGGTATGAACTGTCCTCAATCCTTCAAGTACCTTTTAAACCTTCTCTAAACCAAGGTAAAGTGACCCATGATTTAACTAGTGACTCCCCATTACAAAATGGAGATAAAATAGACCCTGTTGATTGTAGACCTGTTCTACTTACTAGTATTACTTGTAACTTACTAGTAGAATAGTTAATCACTTAGAAATAGATAATGTCTTATGTCCACATTAACAATGCTTTAGGAAAAACAGATCATGTGAAACAATTAATATGTACAACAGATGATTTGTCAAAAGTCTTAGATAATAATAACCAAATAGATACAATATTACAAGATTTCTTAAAACCATTGTAAATTGTTCACCATTAGAATTTACTCAAAAAGCTTAAATTCTTTGGCATCTCTGGTACCATTAATCAGTGAGCCCAAGACTACCAAGATAATCTGATACAACCCTCAGACAAAAAGATAAAAATAATTTTATATATTCCATATGCAAAAAAAAACAAAACAACAACACATTCTTGTTCTTCTGCCCGAAAAACCAGGAAAACAAATACACCATCAACATTTAAAACTCTACTACAAATGCAAGACTAGTCATTAGACATGGATAAGTGTCTATTTTCCATTTAACCTTCACTTAAGCTGAATCCCATGTTGTTATTAATTAAACTGAACCAATTTTATGCATAATTTCTAAGCTTGTTAACGGTTAACTGGTTAACCGGTTAGCCGGTCCTCCGATCAGGATCGGTCCTTTTTATTGAGGACCGCAGGACCGTGTAAACAACAACAAAACAAAAAAACACTAGCGGTAACGTAGTGAAAAAAGAACAACACAAGCCGTAACGCGCCTCTCCCTCTCGCTTTGTCACGGTGAAAGCGATACCACGATCCGGCTGACAAGTAGCATAGGTTGGCATTCAAACTAATCAAACCTTCAGTCTCCAAGCTGTAAGCGTGCGTACATGACGCGTTATAGCCTTGCTTCACTGAAGTTCACAACTAATAGTACTAGTTACTAACAGTGCGTGTTTGATGTCAACAACGGTCAAGGCAGAGGCTGTTTCTATTTATATTTATTATAGTCTGTTTCTTATAAAGACAAAGAAAGCTATAAAAGCATATGACCCCGTGACCTATCCGCATTTTCTGATCACCGGTTTATAGTCCATTTCAGGCATTCAAAAAACGTATTGGCGCACGCCGCTTAGTGAAGTACATGTACCTATATTACGAGAGGTATTTGAAAGACGTACCAAAGATACCGGGTGATTAATCAGCCCACAAATTCGAGTTCGGTCTTTTAGTGACAGTTTTCCTGCCTATCAAAGGCATTTGTTTACCACATTAACAGTACAGCGAGTGTAGCTCAAACCCTATTTGAACAGAAAAAAACGGGGAGGCTGAACGTGTGAATCGCAAAATTCAATTATTCTGGCGAGTTGACGATTGAAAAATAATGTTTTTTTAAAAAATCAATTCCATTTTATCATCATTGTTTACTCCATAGCTTTATAATTTTATTATATTATTAATTTTAATACGCGAGTTGACGGGCATCACACACAAGAGAGGTAAACATGACGTCAAAACGGACGGGACGAGGCGTTGTTTTTTGAAAGTAATGGAAAATACTTCGCTAATTTTAACGAACGATTGAACATGTCCTCTTATTTAGACCCACAACGGACGGGCGAGGCGTTGGTTTTTGAAACTAATGAAAAATACTTCGCTAATTTTAACGAACGATTGAACCTGTCCTCTTATTTAGACCGGTGAACTACGAGTCCTCAAAATAAAATATAAAAAAGACAATTAACCATCACTGTTTAGTTAATTTTTTGGATTTAAAAAAAAATGCTATGAATTGAGGGCAATGCGGAAAGAGCTGAACGCAAGCGGGGGGAAGCGGGCTTTGATGCCAGCAGACGACTCGAGGGCACTCAAGGCGACAACATTCTCTTGTTAGTTCTCAAAACATTAAGGATATAAGGACGAGCGGTTAACCGGTCTTTTTTTGAATGGTTAGCCGGTCCTCAAAAACGAGCGGTCTTAACAACCTTAATAATTTCCTCACATACTTTTAACAAATACTTTTAAATGAACTATGAGCAATTCAACATATTCCTTAATGACCACCTCTCACTAACAGACACCTGAAGATTTTTATCTAAAAAAAGTTAATAAATTGACTCATTTAAAATTGGTTCTCTCCCTAGAGAGTTAATTAAGGCTATTTATCTTACATTAACTATCATCACCATTTCTTATTAAGTTAAGAATCATTTCAACTGAGCTACACTCATACTCTGATAGCTTCACTGGCTCCTCCTGACAAGAATATGTTCATGGGATCTGCTGGAATACCATCTCTCTCTGTAATATAGGCTGCAACATCCTCTTTTATTACTGGTACGCCTGCGCTATCACTATATGACCCTAATAATGAAAAGTTGGACCAAAGTAAATATCATTTATAAATATTTATCTTTAACTATGCAACTAATCAAAGCTCACATACTGCATCTTTATCAATTATTCATAGAGCTGAAATTTAGGCTTTGATAAAGTCAAATAACTATTAATGTGTAATTTACTAAAATTTTACATTTTTGAACTAGATTAATTGCACCCATTTTGTCCATATATTCTTAAAGAAATTCCACTTTAAATCACATGACTAATAAGATATATTTCCACCAGCCAATCTTATGGGTTAATTTATAGAAGAATTCTATCTCACATAACTTTGTTCACAAACTAGAGAAAAAAATCCTTGAAAAATGAAGTTGTCTCTGCAAATTTTTTTATAGTTTTTAGTGCAGTTTCAAAAGTTACCCAATCTTAAACTTACTTGAAATAAATATTTTATATCAAACAAATAGTAATTAGCTGGCACTTGCTTGAGACACATTAAATAAAAACAATATACACTATATGACACTTTATTTTCTGTCAAACCTAGACTTCTTCCTCCACAGGAATCCAGTATACGATCAGCTCTTTGCTTAGCATCATCAGGAAAACTGGGATCTTTCATTAGTTTGGGGTACACACAAAGAGCAATAACCTGTAAAAAAGACACTAAAAACTTAACATCTAATATAATTTAGAAAATATTGTGCTGTGAGACAATGGTGTAGATTCAGTGTGCTTTGTTATTGACTGAATATGGTGATAGAAAATTCTTACAATAGATCACAGACAATTTGTTCTTTTGTTAGACTTTACTTTTCCTATTTTGAAATGATGACATGGGGTGGGACTTCAGTCAGTCTAGGCAGAATTAAAGTTTATTGAATAGAGTATGGGCAAGCCTGAAAAAGACTCAACAAAACAATGAACATATTGACAAAAAACCTTCCTCAGCAACTGAACTGTCCCTTAACCCGGAGCTGGGTCGTTGGGGCACCTCAGCAAACTAACAACAAAAACACCTAAGTAAATAAAGTAAAACTTGTCTGAGGCTTGGAGTCCAGGTAGATAACCAGAAATAGCTCTTTCTTTTCCACCAAAGAAGGCTTTTGACAGACCAATTCATTGTTCTGTTGCATCTTTTTCAGGTTTATCTATAATCCATACCATATTCAATAACTTGTTTTTGCTAATATGATTTTATTTATCACAAGGTCAAACTTTTGGATTATCCTATAAATTAGCCAGCCATAATGGATATCAGTATGAAGCATAATATTTCAATGTTGACAACTCTCATTTAATTTTCCAGTACATATTGATAGCAACAAGTCTTGTTCCCTCCCCATCCTTACATCCAGCCGATTCTCAGCCCACCATGTCTTTTCTTCATCTTTTTGCATGGCCACACCAATAAAAAGACCTCTTACAAACAGTGAAGAACACACTGAACATTTAGAAAATTTAATCACCAGTGTGCCAGTTTAACAGGCACTTGGTCAAGCAATTAAATGCATTGCACAAATTTAAGTAGAATTTGTTGAATTGTTACCCAAGACTGTTTTATAAGAACAATATGTATTAATAAACAAACTTGCTTGGTGAAGAAGAGTGTATAGAGCACACATGACTAAAATAAAAATAAAAATTTTTCCAGAGATTTTAAAACCTTTCTACCTCTGTTTTATAGTGCCAATTTATCGTAGACATAAATAGAATAATATATTGTATAAAGTTTGTATTACTTAATTTGTCATTTTAATTTCTCTTGATAGTTTATTTTTTAAAAGACCTCAATAGATCCTACATGTGGAAGAAAATCAGTAGCCCTGAGCCTAGTGCTCTAAATGGGTCTCCCCGGAAAAGCCCCTCATCTATCCCGCCCCCTTCCCCAAAGGGACTTAACAGCTGAGAGACCCCCAGGGACGGTCGTTTCCAAAACGGCCACCTGGTCATGCAGGACATAGTCAAAAATGCCTCAATAGAAAAAAGATTTTACTGACCTGTCTAAGAAATGTTAGTGGCTTTTGTCCGGTTGCATGACAATCTCCAATATTGGCACGAATAACTTCAGTGAAATTTCTTTTAACTCCCTGAAAAATAAATAATTTTTTTTGTTAACATCAAGTCTCTGTATTTAAAATAGTTGAAACTGAAAAATGCCACAAGTTGAAAATACTAAAAACATGACATTTAAACAATTTAATTATTTTTATTAAGTTTAGCTGAATGTATTGGGACTATATTTCACCAAAACAGGTGAAGGATTCAGGAGTATAAATTTCTATTCTTTATTGGTTATATAATTTACGCACATTTAATAGCTTCAATGTTACAACAAACAAAAATTTAATTTTTAAAAAAAACAATGTACTCAAGACAGCAAGCAAAATTGGGTTTAATATGGACATATGTTAAGCATTTCATTTCTAAAGATAAAATGGATCTTAAAAACAATGACTGACACTGATACTTATTTTTTTTATAATTTTACAGAAATCTAATCACTTCAAATATAACAGTAATTTTGTCTCGTTTTATTAATCAAATGGAATAAATGATTACATTTCATACATTAGTAACAAGTTATCTTTTTGTATCTAAGTATTATAATAATAAATGCATTAACAATTTTATTGAAGTAATTTAAGAGTTGTATTACATGGTAGATATAAGTCTAGTTTCTAGTTCTAAATTGCTCCACAGGGATATATTTCAGTATCTTCAATCTTAGTGAAAATTTATTTCAATATCTTTAAGAAACTTCCTTATATTGGTAACTTATCATTTTATAAATCTTCTAATACTATTCAAGAGGCTTCAATTTATTTCTATAAATTATTATCTTGTTTCAAATATAAATATAATTACAAAATGAAGTGAAACATATAATATAGTGTTAGCCCTAACCCAAACACTTAATCTTATTATTCACTTCATCATTATATTTATATGCTCTTGAATTGATCATCGCCTATTTCTTAAAATGAAAGAATAAATTCTGCCTTCCCACTGAAAAACCAAACTAAATTTCATTTACATGATAATAAGTTAAAAGTATTTGATAATTAAATGCATTCATTTTAGCTCAAACTTATCCCGTGAATCAATAGATAGACATGCAAAAACAATAAATGTGCACTGATGAATACTGATGATAAATTTGTCTCAATAATATTTCAAAATATGTTTTTTTATCATACTTTTGGCTGATAATGTCAATTGCTACTGCATAGATAGCTTTTCATATACTCATACTACACTCACAGCCTAATAGCCAATGATCCCTCTAAGGCAGTGGTTCTTAACGTGGGTTCGATCGAACCCTAGGGGTTCGGTGAGTCAGTCGCCGGGGTTCGGCGGAGGGAGGTCAAGACAGCACCTGACTCAAGGCATCTATATTACTACTATCAATGATGTCCTATGACTACTGTACTATATATAAGAGCCTTGCCCGCGACTCATTCGTAATGACACGCCCCGCTTGGCCATCATTGGCTGCCGGTGATCACGCCACATTGTTTGGCCAATCTGTGCTGCAGGGAATTTGGTGCACTCAGTGTCGACTTGTGACTGTCGTGTGATTTCTTTCTTAATATTTTAATCCATACTAACTATGTCGAGCAAAAAAAGAAAGTGGTCGGACGAATATGTAAAACATGGATTCACATATATAACAGAACGTGATGGGAGTCAGCGTCCTATATGCATGATTTGCAATGCGAAATTAAGCAATTCTAGTCTAGTACCGGCAAAACTAAAGGAACACTTCCTTAACCTGCATGGAGATGGGGAACACAAGAACACAACGCTCGCTGAATTCAAGATGAAAAGATCCAGATTTGATGAAAAAGCTACTCTGCCTGCTCTTGGCTTTGTACCAATCGACAAACCGATTATCACAGCATCGTACGAAGTTGCTCACCTGATCGCAAAGCAGGGCAAACCACACACCATTGGCGAAGCACTCATAAAACCAGCTGCGTTGAAGATGGCGAATCTGATGCTGGGAAAAGCGGCCGAAATGACATTGTCCAAAATTCCTCTATCAAATGACACCATCAGAGACAGAATAGAGGACATGAGCAATGACATCTTGGCTCAAGTAGTTGCAGATCTGTTTTCAAGCCCGACAAAATTCAGCCTCCAACTCGACGAGACCACAGACGTTTCTAATCTGAGTCAGCTTGCTGTATTTGTGCGCTATGTGAAAGACAACATGATAAATGAAGAATTTTTATTTTGTAAGCCTCTTATAACAACAACTAAGGCAGCCGATGTGAAGAAACTTGTGGATGACTTTTTCAGAGACAATAATCTTTCGTGGGATATGGTTTCTGCAGTTTGTACGGACGGAGCTCCAGTCATGTTGGGAAGAAAGTCTGGTTTTGGTGCGCTAGTGAAAGCCGATGCACCACACATCATTGTTACGCATTGTGTTCTGCACAGGCATGCGTTGGCAACAAAAACCTTGCCTCCAGAAATGACCGAAGTATTAAAAATTGTTGTGGAATGTGTGAACTATGTGCGAAGCAGTGCACTGAGGCACCGCATCTTCAGTGAGCTGTGTAAAGAAATGGGCTCTGAATTCGAGGTACTTCTGTACCATTCTAACGTTCGGTGGTTATCCAGGGGACAGGTGTTGAATCGTGTTTTTGCCATGCGTGAGGAATTAGCCCTGTTTTTGCAAGAGCACCAACATCCTCATGCAAATTGCTTCAAAAATTCTAAGTTCTTTCTCATTTTAGCGTACATGGCTGATATATTCGAAGCTCTCAATTGTCTCAATCAGCAGATGCAGGGTGGTGGAGTCAACATCATTGAAGCGGAAGAAAACCTGAAGGCTTTTAAAAAAAAGCTACCGTTATGGAAACGACGAACAGAGAATACTAACTTTGCAAACTTTCCCCTGCTGGACGACTGTGTAAGTAACATCGAAGATATGTTTGGAATCGGAGACATTTCTGTACTTTCGGAACTGAAGCAAGCAATTGCCACGCACTTAGATGAGCTTGCAAAGTCTCTCGACGGATACTTCCCTACAAGAGAGTCATATCCAGCATGGGTGAGACAGCCGTTCACGTTTGATGTTGAGACAGCAGATGTCAATGATGAATACCTCGACGAAATCATTGAAATTCAGCAGAGCCAGGTTCAACAGGAACTCTTCAGGACAACAACGCTCTCAATGTTTTGGTGTCGACAAATGGTAACGTATCCTGTTATTGCTAGGAAAGCTCTGGAAATATTTATACCGTTTGTTACAACATATCTTTGCGAGCAATCCTTTTCCAGGCTGCTGGACATAAAAACGAAGAAAAGGAACAGACTTTGCTGTGAAAATGACATGAGAGTGGCACTTGCCAAGGTGAAGCCACGCATTTCTGAACTGGTCTCTCGAAAGCAACAGCAGAAGTCACACTGATTTGCAGAAAATATTCGTTATTATTGTAGCCTGGTGGAACTTAGTATTAAAAAAGGTCATGTGTTTGTGAAAAAGTTTTGAATTTATTTGGTTGTGAGTTCATGCATTGTATTGGTTTTGTTCTTGTAACAATTTAACACAATGATGTTAATGCACGATTCATTTTGTGAACCAGTAAAACATATACCCATGTGCTGAATTTGAAAAAAAAATTTCAATAATGAAGGGTTCGGTGAATGTGCATATGAAACTGGTGGGGTTCGGTACTTCCAAAAAGGTTAAGAACCACTGCTCTAAGGTTTGTTGATCCTGTGCCAAAAAAAAAATCTTGTGTTCATAGTTTTACAGCATCAATTTTTCATGCACAATTTTACAACCCACACACACAGATATCATATTATTCCTTGTGAAAATTTTCTGCTGCACAGTGGAGTCAGTCAGATATCTACGCAGCTCGCAGTGCTCATCAAGAGAACATTACTCATACTCACAGCTTTAAAACACAAAAAAGATAAGAAAATGGAGGTGTTGGTTGAATGGAGAAATAGAGAGGGGGTGTAGACACAGAGGGGAGATAGAAAGAGTCAAGGAGAGTAGAGTGTATCTTGGTGAACAGACAATGATGCATTGACAAACAAATAAGTTACCAGTCCCAGTTATTAGTTATCATTTTAAAAAACCTGAATTAAATCGTTTTCAAGTTCTTGGGCATTTCTTAAAAGGAATTCCAGAGAAGAGGCAGTTGAATTAGTACTAGTACCTGAATCCTTAACTAAGCCTTACTAATAGTGTATCCAGGCGACCCAGTCGAAAGGCAAAACATAATACATAATATGGCTTATGGACCATATAGACTGTAGATTTGCTAGGTACACTGCTACTTATATTACTGTCAGTGTTAGTAGTATTAGCCTAATTATAATGAAAATAAAATGTTATCATATAATAATTTAAATAATTATATAATTATAATAGGACATATAACATATATCTAATATTAATTATATCTTATCTTCTTATCTTATCTGTTACTGACGCTCCTTCTATATACAGAAGATTATTGCGTCCTATGTGACATTTATCTTTGATAGTTCTATGGTTTGTGTTTAGTCCTGCATTCTTATTTTATTTAATTAAGTTTTAATTGTAAATGATGGTAAAGTGTTGGCTTTCCTGATTTCTTTAGACTTCAGGCAACCCATTCCACTGCAGAATTCCAAACGGGAAGAAAGAAATAAGAAAGAATTTTTATCCCTTTTCCGTCAAGTTTTCTTATGTCTATCTGAGGGTTATATTAAGTTATCTTTGTGTTCTATTAATAAGTTATATTTCTAAATTAGAATTAATTGCTTTTTGTATATATTATAAAGTATAAGTAATAAGTATAATAAATACTTTACTTTTGGTTCTTCTATCCTCTAGTGCTTCAAGACTCAAGTTTAATAATACTAACTAAGACTAATGGCCAATGACAGAAACAATTGTAATGATTAGCCCAAGTGGCAAGCATGATAGTGATAGATAAAGATTATGAACTGAATTTATGACAACACAATTAATTTTATTCAATGACTCTGAATGACTGACTCAGTCTGACTGACCTGTTTAAGTTCTTTCTCTATTTCTCCTGCTCTTATTACTATTGGACCCCTTACTGCATACTCAATGTTTTTGACATGTGGATTCATTGAGTCGATGGTCAAAACTTTGGTCCTTCTAAACTCTTTTCCAACAATCCCATAGCCATAACTGTTATGATTGTAATAGTTGCTTTTACTCAAACAGCACACAAATACTTTTTTCGTAGACCGCAGCATTGTGGCTTTACTTTACACAAAATATAAATTAGTGGATACCAACAAAATAGTTTTTTTGGAAACTATTTACAGATCTTCACCACCACAAATGAGAAAATCGTTATATTGTTGTCCTTATCAGCTCACTTTGAGTTTAGTTTAAAATGTGATTCACATTCACTGTACTCAATTCCGACAGCTCCAAACCATTTGCAGTTGTGTACTGACAGCTAGTTGGCAATGTTGGCAAATCAGATATAAAGAAGGGTAAGGTCAAAGTTTACAACCTATAACCCTCTTATTTATCTATCTCCATTCGCGTAGTGCTCCGGAAGTGGCGGAGTCACACAAGATGGCGCATGACAGTGAATTAAATGCGATAAGGCTGAAATAAAATTACAAAAATCCCTACTTGTGACCTACGTACGATCTGGAAAGTGTCACCATGTCACAGTGCAAGCAAAGTGCAAATGAATTCATCCAGAATACATTTAGTCCACACATTGCTGTCCTTTGTAGTTCCGATGCACAGGTGTTGTGTCAGAAAAATAATCTGAGTTTTGTTCAGCTGATTCAACCATTTTGTCGTTTGTCATCAGAAGGTAGGCTAATCAATGTCAATTATCAATACTAATACACTTTTGCATTGATTTTGATTAAAAATGTTTATTAATTGATCACACTTGAACTCTAGACAAAGTGCCTATCATAACTAGCAGGACCACCCCACCCTCAGCCTCAAGAGTCAAGGCCAGGCCAAGGGATCAAATTCATTATTCAAAAAGTGGGCAGTGGCTATTGAGACGCTAGCGTCTTAATAGCCCACAGGCTATTGAGACGCAAACAAAATAAGCCAATGAAAATTAAGTATTTAAGGTTGGCGTATTTCGGCTATTTCTTTAAGGACGTTTTCAGTGGGAAAAAAAAAGATAATAATAATAAATCATAACTCCACTTCCAACTTCCATAAAAGGTAGAAAGACAAAGCAATTTTTTGCGTGTCAAGCCCTTTAAAATGATATACGGTATTATTTTTAAGCATATTGGATAATTGGACTACATTTACAGTTTCTGTCAAAGTACTTAGTATAAGCCACGCCACAAATCAATTAGCCTAAGGGGTCATCCATACGCAAGCAGGGGGGAGGGTGGGGGGTCTTCCAAAATGGCATTTAGCGCATGGATGGGTACGGGGTGGGATGAGGGGGGCTCCATTAAATACGTACTTACCAGGGGCGGATTGAGACTGCACGGGGCCCCTGGCTGCAAACGGGGGCCCTATCCAGCCAGCGTCCCTTACTTAAAATCAAATGATTGCTAACAGCTAATATACGACTGTAACTAAACATTATTAATGAGAAAAAAAAAACAAACACGAAGAAATAACTGTTTAAAATGTTCGCCGGTATGTTAACAATTGAGTGTGAAAAGAAATTTTTTTACATTTTACCAATGGACATCGAACCCAACACCGTTTGATCACAAGCCTATGCCCTTTCCACACGGCCAGCGGAGCTTGTCCAGAAGGAGAAATTAAAAAATATAAACTATATTTTATACTATATTCTCTAAGTGAGTCAAGTTTTATAGATTATTAAGACTGACAGGTAGATAATAATTTATAAATTTATTTAATTTATTATATTTTCAAGGGTTCGTGCAAATATTTGTACACTTTTATTATAAAATATAATAAGTTTGGGGGCCCCAAACCGTCAGGGGCTCCTGGCTTTAGCCCGCTCAGCCCCCCCTTAATCCGCCATAGGTACTTACGCATAAAAAATGTAATTTGCATAATACTAAGAATAGTAATTATACTACTAGTAACGTAAACCGCGCAGACTGACAGAGTCAAGACTGATATGCAAAAATGTTTTATATTTTGATGCAAACGAAATTCTGAACTTTTAAATTCAGACCAAATGTTCATACATTGCTAAAATATATCCGTGTGATTTATATTTCCACTTCTTGAAATTAGTAGATGTTTCTCTTTCGCACACCTGCGTCTCAGCCGTTATATTTTACATAACGGGACTGCGATTTCACTGCTTATATCTTTATATTTTATAAGTTTTTTGGCCGTCCATGAATGACATCATGCTATTTTTACCCCCTTTTCCCATTGTCACAAAACTTAGACCACAATATGACGTCACAAAGCTCTGCTTGCCCCCCACCCCCCCTAAAAAAATTACCACGTTTCAATTAACATATTTGTCATAGAAATATGTATTTAGTATTTAGTGTAAGTCTTTACTCTAAGCCTAATACTAATATTGTAAACTAAATAAATTGTGAGCAATCAAGTTGAACTTTTATTTCAAATAGCACATTTTGATTTCTTAAACTCCGCCCACCCCCTTGTCATAAATTCTCTCTAATTCCTTACCCTTCTCCGCCCCCACCTACAGGCACGTGACGTCATGTAAAGACGGCCCCTTCATGCATTGTTGAAGACAATAAAATTCGAATTTTCTATTACTTCTTTTTTTTTTCCTTCAATAAATTTGACATGAAAAACATACTGTTACTGTTAAATTTAAATATGTATTAACTGTAAGGCAATCGAATATTTTTGTAGAAGTTATATTTAAAGTTGCTCATTTGCACTTGACCTCATATTTAACACCCTCTCACACACCGTCACAAATGCATGCCCCCCTCCCTAACCCAACTTGGCGCGTGATGCCAGTCAAGGACGAATACTTAATTTTCATTGGCCTATTTTGTTTGCGTCTCAATAGCCTGTGGGCTATTAAGTTGCTAGCATCTCGATAGCCTGTGGGCTATTAAGACGTTAGCGTCTCAATAGCCACTGCCAAAAAAGTGATTTAACAGTATTTAATTTAAATATGTATTGTATGTGATGACGAAGATATGGCTTGCGTGCCACAGTCGGCATGCAGATTATAATCAGCCCGCACGCGATTAAAAATATTACTTTCTTGCCTTAATCAAACCAACCAGCTAAGCCAAACTTCCATTTTCTGGCTTTATTGCACTTTCACTTACGTCATTTTGCTATGCTATTAATTAGTGGGTTTTGGTTAAATTTTGGGCACCCTGCCCCAAAAAGATTTGCCACCACTGGTCTATGACATATTGTTATTTTAACATTTTTTTTTTGTGGGTAGAGGTGTGTGAGTCAAACTAGTAGGATGTGCAAGTGTTAATCTAAGAAATTGTTGGGTTTACAATAGGGTATTAGGGTTCAGTTTGCTGTCAGTTTTACTGATCAATACTTGTGGTTATGAGTATGTAATATGAATATGGTAATTCTTATGATTACTGATAGGAGTATCCCCACCATTGACCATGTCTTTGTGATTTGATCCTGTTTTGCCTTTCCCTATCCACAATAGTACATTTATGTGAAGACCTGCCAACCCCTCTGTATTTTGTCTGAATTATATGTAGGACACAATAATCTCGTAGGACGCAATAATCTTTTATATAGAAGGAGCGTCTGTAACAGATAAGATACAGATTTTATACCCCTCCTTCCGATTTTCTGACAAACCCTATAAAATTCAAATTTTAGGAAATTAGATTTTTTTGAAGGTTTTGAAAATCCATAAGCAACAAAAATACATATATAAAATATTACAATTCAAATACAACAGGAAATGATGAGTTTCAAGGATTACTTCCTTCCTTGTTTTTTCCTACACTTCCGAAATCCAAAATTTAAAAATCTTTCTTCGGTTATATTATCTATCATAAATTATTCCATTTACTAGACTAGCTAATAAAATTTCTTAATTAAATGGATATATTTTTAAAGAGATCTGCTGCATAAGCTATTCCACTGACTGAGCTTGAGAGTGTTAATGCTAAACAAAATCATGCCATTCAAGTTTTCAAAGGATTATATGGAGAAACACTCAATTTTTCAACACTCCTTGACTAAACGTTTACATTCTGCAATCTGTGCCAGACCCACTAATCTATTGAAAGTAGTGAGTTAATAATATTAAAACATATTTTAAATTTTTTTAAAAAAGGGAAAGGGAGCACAGCCCATGAGAGCTGAACACAATCGGGCGGTTATGTCACATGCTCTTTGATGTCCCATCACACCTATCCAGGCAAAAATTTGATGCATGCGAGTTGAATATACAAAATTAAGGAAAAATATGGACCGGACAGTATAACTGGCTTTTTTAATGGTTATCTGGTCCACAAAAACAAACTGATTTAACATTTGATATCTGGTCCACAAAAACAAACTGATTTAACATTTGATAATATGCTGTTTTAATGCTTTCCTTACATAAAAATTAAAAATTGAATATCAGTTTACTTCTTTGTTCTGACAAATTTTTTTTTAAAATTCGCCTTATGACGGCATTGCAGCAGAGAGCTGAACATTAGTGTTGGTACATCACTGGCGCTTTGATTTCAAATTAGATGACATGAGGCAAAAATTTGATCCAATCTTTTGAGTCTTGTTGGTTCACAAAACATTGTGAAAAATATTGTAAAAATATGGACAGACGGTTATGCGGTCTTTTTTTTTAATGGTTGACTGGTCCACAAAAACTAGTGGTCTTATCAACCTTAAATATAAATATAGAATTTAGTCAGTTTTCAAAGTCTAGCAGTAATTCAAGACAATTGTTTGTTAGTATTAATTTCAACAATATTAGTGGATGATAATTCTGGCAAAATTGAATGATCAATCCTATTCACTGGTGTGTCCCTTGATTAATTTCCAGTCTGTAAAATTTTACTAATCAAATTTTTCAGTTCATATTCGAGATGCGAACAATGGCACACATTCCATACACAATTTGCGCATCAGTGCCTGTGATATGGCAGCACAGCCATTACAGCAAAATGTTATTAAAAAGCAGCTGAGTGATGCAGTGGCATCTACACATGGCCAGACTCCAGATCCAGGTGCAAACGACAGGATCTCCATTGGGAACTACGATCTTCAGTTGAGTTGTAAGTCAACATTCATATTCTATTTAAGTACATTGACGGATTTTATACCACTTTAAAGTAATTTGATAAATGGATTTTAAGAAATTTAGAGGTTATTGTAATGAGACTATGCAATTCCTTTTTATTTACATTCAATTTCAATCTATGCAAAGCCCCAATAGAATTAAAATTTTAGATGTAAGGTTAAATTACCAATTTTAATTTTGTTTGCATGATATATTTACAACAGCATCAAGTCCTTGGTTTGAAAGCTGGAGAGAGGCATTTCTTCAAGTTCTACCACCCTCAGACCACGAATATCTAAATCACTGTTTATCATGTATCCTTGAATTTTGTAAACTTCAAATCTGTTTTCTAGATATTTATTTATATGAAATTTATTTAACTATTGACAATTTTTCCAGATCGCAAATAAGATTGGTGAGCAATGTTCCATATAAGCTGTGTAGCAGGTTAGAATTACTGTGCAGCAAATTGTGTAAGATATTTCACAAAAATAGATGCAGAGCATTTTTGCATACAAGTTTTTATTTTGCACTCAACCAACAAACCTTAGAGGAAACATTGTTGGTGACATAACTATGAACAAGGGTGATTACAAATTAGCCAGCGAATATCTTTTTCTGCTAATTGATGCCCTGTTTGACCCATTACTGTGTTGATAGTAAAAATTTGCTTACAACTAACCAAATTGTGTATGTGTAGTTCACCCATCTTGACCTAACTGGTCCATTTTTGAACACACATGATTGGAGATATTTCTCTATGTAACTAAAACTGCATGAACTTTGCAGTATCTTGTGAAAAGACTAACATAATCCAATAGCACAGATAACATTTAAATGCTCTCAATGCAACATTAAACTCATATTTAAAATCTTTTTTATTGATTGCATACACTCCTTCTATGGCTTGTTGAGGCAACCAATTCTACACCTAAATGCCAGATGGAAAGAAGGAGAATGGCATTTGTCAAATATATTAAAATTTTGCATATTATTGTCGATTTTTAAGATCCATAGTTCACAAAATAGGTTTTTTGTTGATCAATAATTTTTCTTGAAATAATTTTAAATTTTTAAAAATTTGTTTGCAAGTTACTTATGGCTAATTGTTTCAAATATGAGGATTCTATTTTTAATCTGATAATATTTAATATCGAGAGGCAGATATAAAAGCATGTTTTTAACATGTAACTTTTTGGTGTTGCAATTTTTTTTCATATCTAAAGGGCCGTCCATAAAGTATGTCACATTGTGACAGGGGAAGGGGTGTCTGGCCATGTGTGATGTCACAGTGTTTTATGTTAAATTTTAATAATTTCGTTAATAAAAAATATATTTTTATACAAAAGTGTGACGTATTTCAGAGGGAGGGAGGGTCCGAGATTTGTGACAGGGAGAGGGGGGAAGTTAAAAGTTGTCAAAAATAGCGTGACATACTTTATGGATGGCCCCTAAGTGTTAATTGTTCCATTGCTTATTTGCTTTTAATAACGTTAATTTTGTTTAGCTAATAAAAAGTGGACACCAGATTATAATATTTTAACCCCCCCCCCCCAAATGGGCATGTAAAATCTGAATTATAGAAATTTTAATTCTGTTTAATGCTATATCATAAAGGAAGATTTTTTTTTTACTAGCATTCTTGTATTATTAATGTTAAGCTATGGGTAGACGAGGATTTTCTTTAACTCACTTGGAGGCATATTTGTTGTGGCTTCCAGCAATGGAGATCCACTCAGCACATTTACATCTCTTGCTAACCAGCAAGTGTCACAACAGCAGCAGTTCCCTAACAAGTTACCTCGTTGGTTTTGTCAAGGCATTCTTCATTATTATGTTTTACTTCATGATGTTGTTGATGGAGAGCAATCTAGGTGAGGAATCACTTGTGTATTGTAAGACTTTCTTTCTGCTCACATCTTATGTTCTTTGTTATTTTGTGGAATATTTTCTTTACACATGACACTGTCTTTTGTTTCATTTGGTATTTATAATGACAGGTTGTTAGGGATGCTGGGGGATAGATTTGTTGACTTAGTTTGCCTGTTCAGAGAGCCACAGAATTTATACAATGACAGGCTCCAGTATACTGGGATGAGTAGGCTAAGTGTGGGGGTCTTACATTTTTTAATTCTTTTTGTATTACCTTAGGTTTTTAGGATAGTATGAAAAGACTTTTTGGGGTTGGATATTTCCCCAGTCAGAAACTTATTTGTGGCTCACAAGCAGTCCTTTAAGTCTACCTTTTAAGTATGTTTGCTGGTAGTAAATAAGCTCATTTACAAAATAATTTGAACTTTAAAAATATGTAGTATTTGTTGATAAAAATTCAAACACAGTAAATAAAGAAGAAATCTTTTTTTGTTTTAAATTTCATGTTACACAAGAAAAGACTGGAAAATATTTTCAAAAGTGAAATGAAAATAAGAAAACATTCAATTTCCTCTACACTTAGTTGTAATCTTTTTGGCTTTACAAAGTATCCTGCTTCTTCTTTCACATATCATCCTTGCGTAATGAAAATTTAAACAGTCATTTTATACTCTTTATTAGCTTTTCTTTAATATACATTTTTTAAAAAGTTTTTACATGTTGGGTATTCTGCCACCCATCCTTATTATATATTTTATTTCATCGTGCTTTACATTGTCATTAGCCCATATATTCTATGTATTAGTTGCTTGGAAAATGAAACTATTTATCAAGTACATAAAATTATTACCATTACTGTTATAACTTAAAGCTTCATTTGATGTCTTATTGCTTGGCTATACTATTTGTTTATCTATTGTTTATGAAAGAGCTGAAGCAATTTACCAAAGCATGAAAGCAACTTTTGGAGTCCACATTTGTCACCTGCTTCAAATCAATTCGAAGTCTAAAAATACATTGGACTCAATAAGAACTGGTGTCCCTCTTCAACCAGATCCCTGGAGTCAGTTTCTGACTAAGCCATCTCAGTCCCTGGTAAGTGTTGCACAATTTTAAGCATCTATTATTTATATTACCTAAATTTCAGCATTTTTAATTATATTTCTAATTAAAAATATTCATACTGATGTTTTTTTTAAACATATATTTATTTTTTATGCTGTGTGGTGCCTTTTAGAGGCTTTTGAGATTTTTTACAACAAATAAGTAATGAGCATTCAATTTAGGACTTAGGAAAATAATGTTAATTTTTTAAAAAATTATTTAAGGAACAGCAGTGTATGTTATTATTTTTAGGAGAGCATGGACAGTGATCAGTTGTCATTGGATGAGTCACCCAACTTCCCATCTCACCTCTCAGAAGGTAATCAAGAGCAGATTTCCACCAATGCCATGACAGATTCATTTTATGACAACAACATGGAGGAATCAGGTATGAAGAATTCATAAATTCTTTTCTTCTTGGATGCACAGCTTGCATTAGAATCCAGCTGGCCAAAATTTGTACCTAGTCTCAAAGATAATGTTGCATTATAAAACAATAAATTCTTCAATAACGTCATCATTAGTCTGCAGGAGGATCCTTTTAGCTTGTTCAAATGCCATTATTTGGTAATTTAAATTTGGAAGTGTGAGACATAAGAAACTTAACAGGCTTTAAGATCATTCAGCAATACTTCAGCATTGTTAGTTAATAACCACTATTAAGAAGTAATCCATAATTAACAAATATTTTGTATATAAGTTATATATTATATTTTATTGCATTTAAGCTATATAGGGATGTTCATAATATGGCGGAAATCTATTAATAGAAATATTTTTCAGTAGAAGTCCGATAATCCGCCGCGTTCGGGACCGGCTCGGTGCCGGACTACCGAAAATTCCGGTCTATCGGACGGTGCCCATTATTTTTAGTGTAGGCTTAGCCGTAAAACAAATGTACTTTATTTTTTTAACAACATAGATACATAAATCGTAATTATAAGAACATTTTTTAACTACATACATACATAAATCGTAATTATAAGAACAATTAGGTTAATAATTTAAACTACAAATACAGTTGCAAATACAACAAAGTTTATTTTACATTTCATATAATGTATGTACACGAACTGTAAAATATATTTCACTTAGATTTTAAAAATTCACGAATGACTTTTTTATTTTCTTGACTTTTGTCTTTTAGTATAAAATTTATTTCTAATGATATGGAAAACAATAATTTCTGAAGCACTGTAGCTAGTATTGTATTACAGTAGAGAGTGCGGAGACACAGTTTACTGCGAGAACACAAAAAATGGCTAATAAGACGCTTCTTGATTGATTAACTGTGCTGCACTGCACCTGTATTACTGTATACGTTGTGACAGCTGAGAATAGCCGGCCGCTAATTGTTTCCGAACAATACCGAGCGCTTCCGGATGATCCCGAACTACACCAAAAACTTCCGAATAGCTCTCGAGCGTTTTTATTTGCTTTAAATACACATTTTTGGAGAAAACCAAAATGTTTTAAATTTTCCGAAGCGATGCCGGACTATCGGGTATTCCGGACTGTTGGATGCCGGACTAATGGACTTCTACTGTATCTAAATTTATCTTTTGTAAGGACAAATTCATTAAAAAATTAATAAAAGATATGAGTCAATACGTGAATGGAGGCATATTGAGAATGTTTGATCTCATCAGCTAATTTGTATTTCTTCGTTAATTTAAGACATCTTATGGGACTTGCAAAATAAATAACAATTTCGTAATTTTACTAAGCTAACAATTTTGAGAACATAGTGATTTGACTGTATTTATGCCTCAAAACTTTGTTTCGCTAAAATGTAATCTAAAAAAAAGAACATTACGAAATGAGCTGTGACGTTTTTCGGTTTTAGAAATGAAGTACCCTATATTATGTTTTATTGCATTTGAAAGATGTGATTAAGTTATAATTATAAATAGGTAAACGCCCTGTTGTACAAAGTTTTTATGATGGGGAATTAATTTGATGAGACTGACAGATTTCATGCATATTGCTTACTCTTTGATTGTAAATAGAGCTCTAATTACACATTTGTATTAAAAGTTCAAGAATTGAATTACGAATACAACCTGAGACTTGAGTCAAGTTAATTCAAATAAACCTTGCTTCTAGACCAGGGAAGACCAAAGTCAAACCCATGTACCAAATATGGCAAATTTTTTTTATTTTAACTGCCCAGATGTAATCTTAAATAATTTGCCCTTGCATTTTTTTCTATGATGACTCAATATTGATAAGAAAATCTGATTTTATGTGCTATTTTGAGTACAAAATTTGATGGCGTCAAATGATTGCAAATGTGGACAACATAGCATTGTTAATCAACATGGATAAATGTCATCAAAAGCAGATGAATTTAAACACTGTTGTGTGTATAAAATTTAATGATATCTGATGGCTAAATTCAATGATGTAATATAATATAGTCTATATTTGCTTACTTGGAAAAGGAAATAAATGCAGTATAGAGATGTACTTATATTTTTAAAATAGTTTTACATTACAATTTTTGACACAAGATTTTCAGCTCTAGTTATATTTCAACACATTTTAAACACTATTTTTTACAGTATATAATCTCCTATTTTGTGTCAGAATTTAGTGAGTTTTTATTATAAAGGTACATATTTTTGCTGAGTTCCTCCCTCTGCAAATCAACATGTATTATAATTATAACATAATTGTTAGTAATTTCTCAACAATGATCAGTCTAATTTGATATTCCATGAGACTTTGATTTGATGAGTCTATTTAAATGTATTTATTTTAAACATGAAGAAAAGTTAAAATAATGTTATCAATTTTTTTACCTTGGTAAAAAAAATATTTTATTTTAAAAAGAATAACTTATTTTCCAAACCAAAGTCTCTAGCTCTCCTATATTTGGAAATGAAAAATTTGTTCTGATGGCTTTTTTAGAGTTTATTTGTGTCTTCTATTCCAAAGGATCTTCCGGTATTACTTCTTCTTCGTCTTGTGATCAATTTAATCATCCCCTCGCTTCCCCGACCACACCACCAAGCAGGGATACTCCATCACCAGACAGTGATCCAACAGCAGCAGCCAGTGGATATCAAGGTACTAGCATAAAAACTTTATTTGTTTTAGTGTGTCTCCACACTGTTGTTGATATTAAAAGTTCAAATTAGACTACCTGTATGATAAACGTTATACTGTGAAACAATTCTTGACAATTGTTAGATCATAATATAAATAGTCAGGTACTTATTCATTCTAGTTTTTCAGTAGTAGCAAGAGCTGCCATGATATGTAGAAATAAATAAAATGCTAATAAAGAAATAATGTGTTTGCAGTTATCATTATTGTGCCCAATTTAACTTTAAACAGTGATTTCATAGTTCTTCTTATCTTAGGTGATGGACGTCACTCAACTTATGCAGGCCATTACAAAAGTAGCCTGGATCGTACTCAGAATAAATCTCATGGCATGTGTCTATCACCTAGTGACCATGATCGTTTGCGCATCTTTATGCATGAATTTGTTGTCAGGGCTCTTATTCCTTGGGCTGAGAGACAAATGAAGTTACTAAATGAACAGGTTAGATTTATTTATTAGTCATTTATCTACCACTTTAAAGAAATTTCATAAATGTTTTTAAATTAATTATCTACAGACCAGCAAAATATTAAAAAAAATTAAAACATTTCAGCTTACCTCAAGAAAAGGCATGCACAGATCATTTTTCAGTGCAACCAAAAAGTGGTTTGGCACAAAACCTATGCCAGCATCCCAAAACACAACTGTTGTGTAAGTAGTGATTATACTCAATTGACACTAAACTAACTGCACAAATTGTATTTAAATTTTTTATTGGACAGTTTTTCAGTAAAAAATATTTGCTAGATAGTCTTGGATCTCATTGGTACTGCTCATTTCCTATTCTTCTTTGCATATCAATAGGGGATTTGAAATGATGTCTAATTTTTATTTAGCCAGGTTTCTCTCATAGGTGGGAGCTTGGGTATCCAATAAAGTGGGAAACCTAGTTTACATAATCAAATTTTCATTACCAAATTAGAGAAAACAATTTTTCAATAAGCATGTCTAAAGAAATGTAATAAAATGACATTAATAGTTAGAATATGAGTTAAATAAAATTAAAAGGAAATAATTTATAAAGTTATAGAAGTAAATTGAGCCAAATAAAATGAGGGCTGGCTACTTTAAGCCAGAATGAAGCATTTGGAGAACTGTTTCGTTTTATTTTGACTATACATAGCTTAGCCCTTTTAAAAATTAAAATACATTTGAGAAATCAATATCAAATGAGTTTCTTAAAAAATTTAAGCCTGGTCAAAACTCTCAAATAAAGGAAGTTCTTTTTGTTAAGTTGAACAATAAAAAAAAAAGGGTTTTAACCTAATAAGACAATATGTATCTCTTAGTTACACAAAAGATGCCCCTGAGCTACAGCTGAGACGACTAGCTGACCTGGCTTTCCTGTTCCAGATGTATGAGTTTGCTTACAACACTTATCACTCGGCCAAAAAAGACTTCAACAATGATCAGGCTTGGTTACATTTTGCAGGAGCATTGGTTAGATTTAGGTTACTTATTTAATATTGAGAAAAATAATCCGAATAATATGCATGATAACTGCGCTAAAAATAACCAGCCAGTTTGGTGTGTTATATTTCATTTGGTTTTGTGAAAATTTAATATTGGGCTAAGGAATGTGCAGTTTTAAAAAGAGGATGGTAAAGTATTTGTGTAATATTAGGGGTGGGGAGCATTAATAGGGAATTCTTATAAAGTACATTGGTTGCATGCATGTTGTGACAGTTAACTTTAATAGTCCATGCATTGCATTTTGCTTTTAGAACAGTGCTGCTTCAAATAAAAGGCATACATTTTTTTCTTTTATTTTAGTTTAGAAATGTATAAATTTTTACAAACTTGATTAAATATTCAGCCTTCGTGTGAAAGTGGAAGGTTCTAAAGATTAAACTCTCAAAAAGACCTTAAATTTTAGCTGTAATTTAAAGAATTAAATTGAAAAATTTCTTTTTTGTTAATTAGGAAATGGCCAGCTTGTCAATTTTTCTACAAGGACCTCAATGTCAAAAACCATATCCCCATCATTACATGGAAACTGCAATATCAACCTATCTAACCTCCTGCAGGTATGCATTTCAACAGTGCACTTTGCTAATCTTAAACTTTTTCCTTTATTTCACAATTTTTGAAATAATGAAACAAGATTGATTATTTTAAATATCTTGTCACTGTGCAGAAAATGTAATAGTTTAAAAAATTGTTTTATCAATGTATGTGAAAAATAATGCCCATTTTCACATGCACCATCTATGGAAAAAAATCGGGTAAACATTTTACCCTCTACTATTTATATTCACTATGTATAATCTCCTTCTAAGTTGTATGTAAGCACTGGTTTATTATTTTTAAAATTATTTTTGTTGTTGTAGGAATCCACACTATGCTACAAGGGCAACTCTAACCAGTACAGAAGCCTTAAAGAAAAAATCAATGTACAATGAGGCGGCAATGCAGTTTCTTAAAATGACCAGCGAGGTGGGTGTGCGTACATTTTTATACTCCATCATAATATTTAGTTCTGTGTATTTTATTTAACAGGATTCAGTTTCTGAGATGGCATTGTTAAAAAAAAATCATGCTGTTCAAATACTGGAAATGTCTAGTATTGATGATGAAATTTACTAAGCGTATGTAAAACAGTTGCAGCTTTTGATTAGTGCCATAAAAGTTTAAGCTCCAGATGGCTAAAACTTTTTTCTTTTAAATGAAGCCCAGTTCCAAAAGGATTATATCGATTTGGCTATTAAATTTGACTAAGATTTTAAATGTACTGTTAGTTATTATTATTTTGAGTTTTTTTCCTGTCTTAAATAAGGAAATTTTCCACCTCATTAGGAATTTTAAAGCTGATAAAAATTTAAAAGAACAATATTAATTTTCATCTCTTCAACTGTAGTAGTCATTTATTGCAGCTTACTGTAGGATTACTGTCCACATACCTGCACATGTACACATATCCTAACCTCCAATATTGATCTTTTTTCATTTGTAATTTAATGTTTCTTTGTCAAGCATTGGGTTTTAAAATACTCAGTGGTGTAGCTAAGGATTTGTAGGGATTTGAGGGGCCCAGGGGCCTCTGTCTCTTTATTGGATCCTGCATACATTGTGTAGGTATAATATTTAATGGAAAAAAAAATGGACACTCCTTTAGGGGCCCCCTTCAAGTGGATGCCGGGAGGGGGGGGCTTTTGAATTTGAACCTTCCCCACCCCTCCTCTAGCTATGCCACTGAAAATCCTATTTATAAACAAATCAATAATTTCCAAGACTTAAATGTTGAAACCTTCTGAATAACCATTTAATTATAATTAGACTGAGCTCTCTAAATATATTAATAAGGATAACAAAAATTATCATCTATTATATAATGCGCCTAAGCGCGTCCGTCAGTGTGAAGCCCGCAACTCTAGATTTTTAAAATATTTTTTTCTTTGAAAATATAGATATAAAATGATAATAATTTTGGTTTTGAGATTAACAGAGCGTGTGGTGTAGCGCGCCGTAAATTAATGTATAATGTGACGTCATGGATCTTTTATTATATTAAATTGGGAAAAGGGAACAATTTTTAATGTGCGCGAGTGTGTGTGTGTGGGTCTGTGTGTAGGCCTACGTCTGTGTGTGCGTGTGAGTGTGTGTTTGTATTAGTTGTGAACTAACGATTGATTTTATAGACTGCTAAAAATGACATCACAGATTGAAAAGAACTTACCAGGACTTTCTAAGAAGAAAATGGTTTATGTATAGTTAAAATTGTGCACTGGACGACTAAATATTCCGTTAATTTTATGAACACAACATTCCGCCAATGCGTGCTTCGTATTAAGCGCTTAAATAAATGTCAGTTTTCTTTTAAAGTCTATAAACTTAATTTTTAAAAATCAAATCCCTACAGGGGCCGTTTATAAAGAACGTCACTCCCCAGAAGTGTGACAGGGGGAGGGGGGTGTCCGGCCATGTGTGTCGTCACAGTGTTTTATGTTAAATTTTAATTATTTTGTTCATAAAATATATATTTTTGTACGAAAGTTTGACGTACTGTGGGGNAATCTTAAATGTAAATACGAAGGAAAATATTCCGTTTATCTTAGAGAAACAAATATCTGCAAATTTAGTGAATTGTTATTTTTCTAAAAAAAAGAAGCCATTATGAATGACATAATTATCAAACTTACATGTTAATTTAAGTTTTTATACATCTACGTATATAATCGGATGGAGACAAATTTTGTACGGGCTTATAAAAACATCAACATTACATAAAATTAAATATCTAAATAGAAAAATACACACGGAACAGCACTTGAAGTATTTAATAAGTGATTTGTCATAAATACAATTGCAAATAATTTTTAGGTGTCAGATTTTTTTACCTTACGTGTTTCCCTAATACAAATGAGTGTTTTGAATCGATTTCTCTATGAACTGACATCAAGAAAAATTGCATTGGAAGTAATCGGTCAGGGATTTAAATAAGAAAATGGAATATGTATAGGTGTTAAATACACTGGTTGTAGAGTGAGGCTAATAAGTGGAATAGTTATTTCTATTAATGGGGGCACCTTTGTGAAATATTTGAAGGGTGCTATTCATTTGTAGGGGCATTAGTTAATAATATTGCCGAACCCTGGGTGGCAACAACACTATTACTTAGCCACTGATAAATTCTTTTTACAAAGCTTAATTTAAACAAGCAGGGTAAATTTAAGCCAAAACCTTGCGATTTAACGTCTGTCTTTAAAAAAAAAAAAAGAATATACCAAATCCCCTCTACCCAAGGCATCTATTTTCACTTACGTATTTTGTTGCTCAAAAATAAATTTACACACTATTTCCTGAATAAAGGTAATTTATAAACATTAAAGGAGTGGATGTTGTGGATTAACGGGTAGACAAACAATAAAGCTTCTCTTTAAAAAATAATAATAAAATAAATAAATAAATAAAAAACAACATATGTGGAATATTTCTAGAATAATCTGATGGCATGGTACCTGCTTCGGTTAATAACTGTAGAGTTGTCTATTGGTGCAAGTGTGTGTGTGTGTGTTTTTATTCGCTTGCATAAATTTGACTGATTTTTAAAACTGTTAAAGACATTCGTTATTCTGGTAGAGTATACAGAGAAAAGTATGCGTTATTAAAGCAAAAATACAAAAATGGATGGGTAATTTTCAAATTCATCATACTTTCTATTGTCTCTAATACAAATAACGTGATTATTATGGAGAATTGGTTTTAATGTATCGCTATACAAATTTCGTGATGCTATTAAACTCATCACTAAATTTGTATTGGAATTTGAGACTCAAAAACGAAACATAGTTATTTTTTATTTTTGTGCTGCCCACCCTGTAGCATAGCACGGGTATATTGCTCGTAATAATAATAATACAATAATTATTAAGACTGGTTTTTAAATTTCTGAATATTGCTATTGTGGCCACAATGTATTCCAGTATTTTAAGAAAAAGTAGTGAATAATATTAGGCTCTATAATATTGTTCAATTTGTTAATCAAGAAAATTACCAATTCAAAATCTAGACATTCCTCAAAATTAAATGACATGCTTTGATTTTTAAAAAATTACTTATCTTACAATGTTAAATAGTTTGGATGTATTAGAGATAGTCCATTATTGGTAAAACATATATAAACATTATAAATATGTTTTATGATAAATAGCCTTTTTTTAAAGTAAATGCCCTATAGTATTTATTTCAAATGTCACACAATTGTGTTACATTTATTGTAATGAATTTTCATTTAGAAAATGTAAAAACAAAGTTTTGATGAAACAATAGCACAAACATTGCTCACTTACTATCTATGGGCTACAATAAAGTAATGAAAAAGGCAGGAGTTTTTAAATTTTCTTTGTATCTTGAAAACTAACTGTACTTACAGTAGTCAAAATTTTTTTACTCTTCTTGTTTTGATCACAGGACTCTGACCTGACGAGTGCACTCTTTTTAGAACAGGCTGCCCATTGTTTCCTTGTCCTAAAAGTTCCCATGGTTAGGAAATACGCATTTCATTTGATACTTGCTGGCCACCGGTTCAATAAGGCTGGACAGGTATTTATAACTAATCCTCCATTCTGGATTTACACATATGTTTAACAGGTTTAAGGTAAACATTTATAGAATTTGTGCTGTAACTGTAACTCACAGATAATGTGGACTAGACTAAACAAAAAATTATCAATAAATTTCAACAATTGTTAGAAATTGTACATCCTTTTATCATGTTAGTTGAATGTCATAAATATTTAACAAAATTGTTTGTCAAATCACAAATATGACCAAAAGAATTCAATTCTTCTGCAGCGAAAACACTCCCTTAGATGTTATAGTCAAGCATTGCAAGTGTATAAGGCAAAACATTGGTCTATTGCTGAGGTGAGATTAAGATGCATATTTTGTTTAAGCGTATAATAATAAATCAAATGTGTTATTATTAATATTGATATAAGTACCTTTTCCAAGGAATGGTTGTAAGATTGGTGCTCAACCAGAAATTTAGTATCACGCAGTGATCACTATGTTAATGGATTTTTCTCAGTTTTATTAAATGAAATCTTTATAGGCAAATTATAAAACATTTTAAAATAACATAGGAACCACAAACTGGACCATTTCAAATTTCGTCTTGTAGTTGTCAAGAAAAGCAATTTTTTTTCACATGAGTTTAAAGCAAAATTTTATTCTCTAGCATACTTTTCTAGAGGTGTTAAAAAAAATTATGGCACATTCGTCAACCTTGAACTGAGCAAGTATGTATTATTTCTGCAGGATCATATTCATTTCACCATTGGTCGCCAGTCTTTTAACTTGAAACAGTTGGAGAGTGCTGCAGCTGCATTTAAACACCTCCTAACAGCTGAGAGCAAACAACCTACATCACAACAAGCTGCTTTTCTACGGGAATATCTATTTGTTTACAAGGTAAATACGTTTTTTTCTGTTCCAAGACTTTGTGATTGTCAACAAAATGTTGTAAGAATGTCATTTTTACTGTTACATATTTTTTTATGAAACATAAGGTTTATCATGTTACCTGCTATAATACTTACAACCCATTCAATACATCCCAATTTTTTAAAAGTAAATGCAATAAAATTTTAGGTAAAAAAAAATCCATTCCACCTGATGATTTTAAACTGAAAAACTCTGCTTTGCTATTTATCAAAACTATGTCATTCTGTGTATCAAAATTTAGGTAATTGAAAAAGGAAGATGTTTCAACTATGAAAAAGTGAGACAAAATTACCCAAAGAAACATTTAAGGATATTATTGTATTTTTATGTATAAAAAGGAATTTTGTTTTTGTTTTACTCAGCAGCTCATAATCGGGTAAAAATAATCAAATCTAAGTTCATATTTCTAACAATAAGTCTTATTATATATCTAAAGTAAACCAGAAAGTTTCATTGCAGTAGCTCCATAAATTTTCCAGTTATGATTATCTTTCCCATGACATGTTTCAATTTATAAAAAATTCATCAATAAAATAGTTATACTCTAATATGTACACATATTTAAAAAATTGTAAATTTACATAATCACTGTCAACACCGAGTCTTTTAATTTATCATCATTTGAACTTGATTCATCCATTCAAATAATTTATTTGCTTGATCAGCAGTCATAGATAAAAAAATCATGTTAAGCCTGGTACCTATTGGAATTCAGGACGTGTTAGCGCATTTTCGTATTATGTATCAGTACTTATGTTAGATATCAG